>OY751314.1:1204853-1729853 GCA_963564615.1 Rhorus exstirpatorius | reverse complement strand
ATCTAGTGGAGTTATAATCATCAATAAGCTCAAAATCGGCAAAAAGTAGAGAGATTTTCTTCGTCACTTTCTGGATCATTCCTTCGCACTGAGCCGTTACGTGAGTTCTATCTACTACGCATGTGCAAGCGATCACAAACCTCAACACACACATCGCTGGCACCAAGTTACTGGCCTCACGCACCGACCACACACCCAAACACAACTACCATCGCACTCTGTTGTTCTTCGAACCAGTCGTCACTGCGTGCGCGTGAGTACTGAGCCAGTGCTTGTATTGATGGTTCAATACTCTTACTGCTTCTCACTACAAGTCTCTCGTCGAATTATTAGTTCTTTGTTGACATCGTCACACAGCTATCATCTGGCGTGTTTAGCGTGTACACATCAAGTCTCTCTTGAGAGCTTCTTTGTGTGTGAAGCCCCCACTGGTTTCTTGTCATCTCTACTCTCTTACCGACTGTAAATGGTTTATCTTATCATTTTGGTTTACTGAGAGTATCTCTCGATCTATTATTATGTTACGGATGATCGATTATTGATAATTTCTTTCTGATTTACAATCACTTTACTCTTAACCGCGAATTTCTTTCGTTCTCCCCATAAAGATGTCGACACGGTGCACTATTTGTACTCGCTTACTAGGTAGAGGCGGTGATATCATAACCTGTCTGGGTGAATGTGGTGCGAGCTTTCATGAGAATTGTGCAGCTGAAAAATTTTTTTATGACTTTTCCGATTTGAGTAAGGTAACTTCCTTCCGTTGCGATTCTTGCGCGATGCAGCGCTCCTCTATTACACCGCGTTCACCAAAAAATCTGTCCTGTACTTATCTCGAATCTAATACTGAGGTGCAGAAACCGGTGACTCTTGATGACTTGATGTCACAACTGCAGCGTTCAAGCGCTTTAACCGACAATAAGCTTGAGCTCATACGGAATACGCTTGCGGGTGTTGAGCATAATGTTGCAGAAATACGAGCTGATGTCTCTGATCTTTCTGCTTCTCATGAGGCAATGTCGAATAAAATTGTGAAGCTCGAAGCGGAAGTTGATGATGCACGTGCGGAAACGGCAGTCTTAAGAGAAGAAAACAAAGAGTTTAAAGACCAAATTATAAATCTAGCGAATCGCCTATCGAAAATTGAATCACGAAATACTGTTACAGATATTTTCTTAACGGGTATTCCGATCACTGTTGCTGATTCACCAAAAGAAATAGTTCAAAAAGTTTTTAATGCTCTTGGCGTACCGGAATTACTAAATGATGTGCTCGATATTCGTAATCTGGCTAATAAATCGAACAATGTAATAGGTGATGGTCGGGGACCATCGAGTGTGGCCCCTCTTTTCCGTAAATCCCTCATTGTTACGCTCAAGTCTTCATTAGTGCGAGACCACATTTTAGCCAAAAGGCGTGAGAAAAAGAGGTTGACTATTGCTGAAGTGTTCTCAATAGATACGAGAGGAAATATCTTTATTAATGAGTTTTTACCGGCACCACTCTACAATCTGCTTCGCCGCACAAAGACCAAAGCGGCCGAATGTGGATACAAGTACGTTTGGACAAAGTCTGGAGAGATTAAGGTCCGCAAGCATGATGGAGCTCCGGTCTTGAGCATTAGATCAGAAGCAGATTTGGCTAACTTCACCTGACTCTTGCCTCAGCCTTCATTGTCTACCAATTTAGCATCAACGGTGTCTCTGGATGGTGCCACTTTCATTAATATTGTGCAATTCAATGCGAATTCTCTTTTAGGCCATATTGATCTTGTCAAAGCGCATGTTACTTCTCATTTCTATCACATTATATCGATATCGGAGACGTGGCTTCATCCAGAGATTTCTGATGATTTAGTACGACTGGATGGTTACTTACTGCTACGTAATGATAGAGTAGGAAAACGTGGAGGGGGTGTTGCGTGCTATATTCATGAATCTCTTAGAGTTAAGATGCTTGCGTCGTCACCGAGCGAGTTTTCGAATTCACCGGAATTCATTATGCTTGAAATATTATGCCCGAACGCCGAACCACTTTTATTTACTTCGATGTACAGGCGACCGAAGGGGCATCTTTTTAATGATTTCTTTAGTTTATTTGATAATTACTCCGTAGCTTATAAATACATTATAATTGGTGGTGATTTGAACTGCAATCTACTGAGCTCTAATTTCGAAGCCAGGTTTCTTCGTGACATTGTCTCTTCGCGAGCTCTTCATGTAGTAAAATCGGAAGCAACATATCATTCTTCTTCAGTTGATTCTTGGTTAGATGTATTTATTATTGATTCCTCTGAAACAAAGTTCTGTTTTTCGAAATCAGATGCTCCGTTCATTGCAGGCCATGACCTGATTGAGTTACGGTATGAGTTTAACGCACCAACCATCAGTGACAAGATTATTACTCGTCGCAATTATAAACATTTCGATGGAGCTGCTTATCTGGATTCGCTCACTTCGAATGTTCTATCTCACCAGTTGACGATAATTCAAGAAAATACTCCGATAGTAAATATTGATTGTTTTTCTGATCGCCTTTGTAATTCGATTCTACTTGCGTTGAACAACCATGCACCCGTTCAATCTTTCACTGTCAATAAACCGCACACGCCCTGGCTCTCTGCTGATCTTAAACTTCGTATTAAAAAACGTAATTGTCTTTACAAGCGAGCGAGACGTTCAGGCAGTGTGTTGGCGTTTGCTGTATACAGGCTGTTCAGAGACGAGTTGGCACAAGACTTAAAGCACGCTAAGAATAACTACCTCTTGCAAAAACTTAATAGTATAACTGACTCTTCGAAATTGTGGAAGGAGTTAGCCAATCTGGGACTCGTCAAACCCAATCAGTCATCCCCGCTCAACTTCTTCACGCCAAATGAGTTGAATTCCTTTTTTGCGGGCATTTCCAATGCTGCACCAACGTGTGACTGGGAAGAATTCATTTCTGCCTCTACACATATTCCGGCAGCTCAAGTTATGTTTGAGTTTTCGCCTGTCACCTCTGAGTATGTCTCTACATTGATCATGTCTACCACTTCTATTTCTTATGGGGCTGGCCCGGATGGTATTTCTCTCTTCTCGATACACAAATCTCTGCCGCTACTAGGTAATCTGTTTACATCTCTTTTTAACCACTCTTTAACACTTGCTTACTTCCCTTCATCTTGGAAGCGAGCATTCATACGTCCGTTACTAAAGATTAATCCACCTCTCTCTGTGTCAGACACTCGACCGATCGCAAACTCGTGTGAACTCTCCAAGATCCTTGAAAAAATAGTGCATAACCAAATTACTCTCTTCCTAGAACAAAACAATTTATTGGACCAGCGTCAGTCTGGTTACAGAAGGGGCTATAGCACGCAAACAGCGTTGCTGCGTATTTGTGAGGATGTCAGGCGTGGAGTCGATGATCGGCGATTAACTATCCTAATCTTATTCGACTTCAGTAAGGCGTTCGATACAGTATCTCATTTTCGCTTACTTATAAAACTTCGTAAATTGGGGTTCTCATCCAACGTACTTAGATGGCTCTTTTCGTATTTAACGGGCAGGACCCAATCCGTGGTAGACAACAATGGTGGCTGCTCAGACTGGCTAAGTACTTCATCGGGAGTGCCCCAAGGCTCAGTACTTGGACCGCTCTTGTTTTCCCTCTTCATGAATGATATTGGTAGCTATCTTAAATATTCACAATATATGATATTTGCTGATGACACCCAAATTTACCTAAGCTGTTTGCCTTCAGAGATTAATGCCGGAATTGCCAAGATTACACACGACGTTGAGGTTATTGCTCGATATGCAAATACTAATGGTCTTAAACTCAATCTAAAAAAATCTAAAGTCCTCATTCAGGGTAGTGGCGCACACATTGGCCGGCTTGATTTGGATAGTTTGGCACCTATCACCGTAGATGGCGAAACACTTCCCTATGTCGACAAGGTGCGTAATCTTGGCGTGATCATGTCTTCCAACCTGTCTTGGTGCAGTCACGTTCTTTCAATTTCAAAGCGAGTCCACTTTTCGCTCTATAAACTTAAATTTCACAGAAACTCTCTCTCACGTGAACTCAGAATCACCTTGGTTGTCTCGCTCATATTTCCGATTTTAGATTACTGCTGTTTGGTTTACAATGATGTGACGGGAGAACAAGACATGTCACTACAGAGGCTCATAAATTGCGGTATTAGGTTTATTTTCAACTTGAGGCGCGATGAACACATCTCTCCTTACCGTAGGCAACTGGGCTGGCTCACCGTCAGATCGAGGAGACTATACTTTCTCGGAACCACTACTTATAACATCTTGCAGGGAAATTCTCCGGCTTACTTAAGAGAACTTTTTATTAGATCTCAACAATCCGAGCGTCCCTCGCGCCGCCAAGTTCCGTTGGTCTTTCATACACCGGCGTATCGTACATCGACTTATCGCAATTCCTTCTCACTTTCCGCAATTTATTTCTGGCACTCCCTTCCTATTGAAGTCACCTCGTCTTTGACTGTCGAGATTTTGAAGAGTCGCCTTTTTGCCTACCTCTTTGCTCGTGATATTGATATGTCAACTTGAAATTTATTTTAATAGCATTTAGCTTTGGTCCATGCCGGCTAAGCTCTGAACAGTCGCTGACCTTTAGCGTCGAACTGATTAGTCCAATTATTTCTAAATTAATATTAGGTTAGTTAAGTCTACCATATTCTATCACTATGTGATTTATTGTTAAGTTTATTGTCAGAATTAATTTCATTAGTGCGTTACTTTAAACATATTGTCTGAATTGATTTCATTAGTGCGTTACTTTTTTTTTTTTTTTTTTTTTTTTTATCAAAATTGTTTAAAAATTAATTGTATTGTAATTGTTTGCCTAACGGTTTACCAAGGCATAAATATATATCAATCAATCAATCAATCAATCTCTCTCTCTCTCTCCTTCTGTATCCATATCTTTTTCCATGCTTGAGAGTCTTTCTATAGCAACAATAGGGGCCATTTATCACATTTTTCGATGTATACCGAGTATGCAGGAATAGCACCTCGAGTTATAGCGATTTCTCGAGATGTCTGAAATTCATCAGTAACAGAGCAGCAACCGGCTACGTTGCCGTCTTTGCTAAATGTTGCAAGGCTCTTCTTCTTATTTTTCGCTCAATGTGTGCTTATCTCTATCAATCCCCCCGTGTCTCTGAATATACATAACTGCTTTCATTTACGGGGATTCGAACGCTGCTACTTCTTTTGATACACATTTTTTCACGGGTCATGAATATTAAATGTTACTATTTTTTCTTTGAAAAAAATAAAAGCAACCGGGAATCGTTTGTCGATCGTTCGTTTATATCAATCGTATGAAAAATTTTTCCCAGAAAAATTATTTAAATTTCGAAAAACTTAAGAAAACTTTGTTTTGAAACTCATTCGTTTCGTTCATTTGTATAGTTCGTTCGTATCGCCCCTATCGTAATGATTTCGTCGTAATAATTTTACATGAAAAAACTTTTTTCGAAGACGATGATTTTGATTATAAATTACATTAAATTGATTGGAAACTCGCTTTTGTCGTTTTTTCGTGCCGTTAGTTCGTTCGTTTCGTTAATTCGTACAATTTAAAAAAAAAAAGAAAAAAATGTCCGAGAAACAAAAATGTTATTGGAAACCCTCTCTCGTCATTCGTTAGTATTGCCAAAATTTTTATTGAAAACTCGCTCTCGTCGTTCGTTATTATCACTCGTATCGTTCCTTTCGTAATAATTCTACTTGGAAAAACTATTTCGAAGAAAAAAGACTGAGAAAAAAAAATTTCGGAAAAAGATTTTTTATAATAAATTTAATTGAAATTGATTGGAAACTCTCGCTCTCGTCGTTTTCTTAGTTCATCCGTATCTCTCGCTCGCATCGTTCGTATTATTTGCTCCGATCGATCATGTTTTATTAATTTTTAGAAGAAATGTTTGAGAAACGAGCAACTTTATTGGTAATTCGCTCTTGTCATTCGCACGTATCGGCTTTTCGTATCGCTGGTATCGTTTGTGTCGCAATAATTTTACACGAAAAAGCTTCGAACGTATGTTTAAGAAACGAAACTTTCATTACAAACGCCCTCTCATCGTTCGCTCGATCGTTCGTTCGTTCGTTCGTTTGTTCGTTCGTTCCTTGGCTCCTTCGTTCCTTCGTTCGTTCGTTCGTTCGTTCGTTCATTCATTGGTTCGTTTGGTAAATATTTTTGAAAAAATTTTTGAGAAACGAAAATTTTATTGAAAACACACTCGTGTCGTTCGTTCCGATCGTTCGTTCGTTCGTTTTTTCGTTCATTCGTATCGCTCGTGTCATAATAATTTTACTAAAAAAAACTTGTTTGGAATTTTTTTTTGAAAAATGTTTGGGAAATAAAATTTGTATTGGAAACCCACGCTGTCATTCGTATTGCTGGCTCGTATCGTTCGTGTTATAATAATTTTAGTGGAAGAACTTTTTTCGAAGAAAACCATTTTGATAATAATAAAATAAAATTGATTGGAAACGCACTATCGTCGTCCGTTCGTACCGCTCGTTCATTCGTTTCGTTCATTCGTAAAATTTCGAAAAAATTACTAAGAAACAAAAAATTTATTGAAAACTCGTTCCCCTCGTTCGTTAGTACTGTTCGTATCGATCGTGTCATAATAATTCTACTTGGAAAAATTTTTTCAAAGAAAAAACGACGTGAGACAAAATTTATTCGTTTGGAAAAAGTATTTTGGTAATAAATTTAATTAATATTGATTAGACACTTGCTATTATTGTTCGTTTCGTTGATCCGTATCGCTCGTTCGTATCATTCGCACGTATCGTTAATATTATTTGCTCATATCGATCATGGTTTATTAATTTTTAGAAAAAATGTTTGACTAACAAACAACTTCATTGGTAACTCGCTCTTGTTATTCGCGCATATCAGATTTTCGCATCGCTGTTACCGTTTGTGTCACAATAACTTTACTTGAAAAAATTTCGAAAACATGTTTGAGAAACGAAAATTTCATTACAAACGCCCTCTCATCGTTCG
Organism: Rhorus exstirpatorius; assembly: GCA_963564615.1. NCBI lineage: Eukaryota > Metazoa > Arthropoda > Insecta > Hymenoptera > Ichneumonidae > Rhorus > Rhorus exstirpatorius. Next base: position 1,722,815 of record OY751314.1, on the reverse strand, counting down.
TTCCGTCATTCCTTCGTTCATTCGTTCTTTAGTTCCATCGTTCGTTCCCTCGCTCCTTAATTCCTTCATTCGTTCGTTCCTTCGTTCGTTCGTTCGCTCCTTCGTTAGTTTGTTAGTTCGTTCGTTCGTTCGTTCGTTCGTTCGTTTATTCGTTCGTTCGTTCGTTCGCTCGTTCCTTCCTTCGCTCCTTCGTTCGTACATTCGTTCGTTCGTTCGTTCGTTCCTTCGCTCCTACGCTCCTTCGTTCCTTCATTCGTTCGTTAGTTTCTTCGTTCGTTCCATCCTTCGCTCCTTCGTTCCTTCATTCGTTCGTTCGTTCGTTCGTTCCTTCATTCGTTCGTTCGTTCGTTCGTTCATTCGTTCGTTCGTTCGTTCGTTCATTCGCTCCTTCGTGCCTTTATTCCTTTATTCCTTCGTTCGTTCGTTCGTTCGTTCGTTCGTTCGTTCGTTCGTTCGTTCGTTCGTAAGGTTTAACAATCTTGAGGGCGAAATATATATTAAATTATATGCCTAAGGTGCATGAAGCACACAAATATCTACAAACAGCTGGCTGCTGCTCTGCTGATGATGCATTTCACGCACCTCGAAAAATCGAGAAATCTCGTAGTTTCATACTTGAATACTCGGTATACATCGAAAAATATAAAAAAAGCCCGCTATTGCTGTGATAGAAAGATTCGAGTCATGGAAAAAGGTATGCATACAGAAAAGAGAGAGAGAGAGAGAGAGTTAGCGAATACTTACCCAAAGAGGAGAGCTCAATAACTATGCATGCTCGTGATCTCTGGAGCCTCGAGCTCATCTCTCGGCACTTTTTTTTCGAAAAAATAATTTTCGTTCAATAAAGAAAATAATTTCAAGGCTAGAGAAAAACTTTTAATTTATAATTTTTCTTACATAGCTCGGATCAGACTTATGGATCGCTTTCATAAAGCACCATGATATTGATACTCTGTTTTCGTCAAAACAAAGTAAACCTTGGCACGTGCAAATTAGCTGAAATCCTCTTATACACGCCAGTGTGTATGTGTAGCGGCGAGAGCTATGCAACTTTTCTCTCCGGGTGCAAAAAAAATTTGAAAAATACAATCGCAAAAGAGAACAGTATCAGTCATCGCTACACTCTTGTAGATGGGCCATTCGATGCTAAAGCGCTCCTGCTTGCCTGTAATCTGTACAATTTTAATTCATTCTTCGCCCTATATGTAAAAGAACTGCTGCTGCTGAACGATACCGCGTGAGCATGCCCATAGTTATTGACTTTCGAGCGCTACGGAACGGTACCTCGTCAGCTTACCTATGTATATTCGCAGCGTATACCTATTGTGTCTGTAGGTATACTCGCGTTGTATCTTCAGATCACATTATATACATTAAATATATTATTCTCCATACGAATAAAAAATGAGCGAATTCGAGCAAGCTTGGGTGACGATGAGACATGCACGTGGTGCTGACGGTGCATTTCGCGCGCGCCGAGAAGTCTTCATAATATTATCCCCAAAGGCGCGTGGAGCTCGCCTCCAAGCAGCTGTAGAGCTCAGTAATCGTCGTTATTTTAATCGAGTAACATCGGGAAAACGTTCTCGCAATGTCAATCGGTTAAAATATTATTCGTTCGAATAATTTATGTGCCCTCAGGATTAACGTGTGTGCTCGTGCTAATAGAAATATTTCATAAAGACGTGACTCACGGAGATAAGTATAACGAGTATATCTGTGCGGGTTTGCATTCTATCGCTTTTCAAAATAATTCCTGCTGTAGATCACTCAAAACCTTATTCGGAGGAATATCGGAAAAAATTTTGAAGTGCTAGTACGAGTGTTTTTAAACTCCTTCGCAATTCTACTGTGCGGTGATTTTTTTTCACGGATTCGGAATAAATTTTAGTTACCGGATTAACGAGGGAGAATAGTGAGAGAGAGAGAGAGAGAGAGAAAGAGAGAGAGAGAGAGAGAGAGAGAGAGAGAGAGAGAGAGAGAAAGAGGCGAACTGTCTAAACGGCAGACGTGGGAGAGAGAGAGAGAGAGAGAGAGAGGCTTTTATTGCGCGCTCTGGGTTAAAAACCCCTCAAGCGCGAGATAAGAATATACAAAAATATTGAAATATTGTATCATAATACAGACTAAATCACAAGTAGTGTTGACTGAGTTAAACTTTCAAGTGGTATGCCATAGAGTGGAGTATAAAGTAGTTCGTAAAATGGGGTAAGATAACATAGCAACAGCATGAATAGATCAATAAATAAATAAATAAATAAATAGATAGATACAGATGTAAAGAATATAAATATAAATAAATATAAACATAAACAGGGAAGTAACGGTACTCATAATTCTGATACTAGATAATGATACTAAAAATAACTGCGTAACAGTAGAAATAGTTAATAAGACTTTGGACAATTGTGCCCACTCCAAACAGCCCGCCAACAAGCTACTCGATCCACCCATCGGCAAGTGTTCGGAGAGGTAAAGCGTTGTATAGATACAGACGTGAGACTCAAATTAAGAAAATGGACTACTGACAAGCTACAAGAAGGTGTTCAAAAAAATGGCGCTTAAAGGACGCGAGTGATGGCTCCAACCGACGTCGTGCCGGCAGATTATTCCAGAGATCAAGTGCAGCTCTGGCGAAAGAATGTTTAAAGAGTTCGGTGCGACAGGCAGGCGCTCGGAGCCAGTCCACCGGGGTTCTATTTCTGTGCTGCGGGTTAGGATTTTGTGTTGTCAGGCAGTTTCGAAGATGACTCGGGGTCCCACTGCGAAGTAACTTTATAAGTCAGAGAGCCAAGGGCGTAGTACCTTCTGGTCTCTGTCTTAAGCCAGCCTAATTGGCGATAAAATTCCGTGATATGTATATCTCGTGGTAGATCCAATGCAAATTGGATACAGGCGTTGAAGGATCTACTGAGAGTAAGATTTTGTTCATTAGTGACATCCAAATATGTAACACAGCAGTAATCAATATGTGGGAACACCAGAGACATAATTAGGCGTACACCGATTTCGACTGGGAGCAGGTCACGGGATATTTTGAGTTGGTACACGATTGAGTTTATGCATTTGGATACCTTGCTGACTTGAGAACCCCAAGATAGTGTACGACTAATTATTACACCGAGACAACAGACTTCAGAGGAAAAGGGGATGCTAGATTCATCAACAACAATCTTAGGTAAATTTTTAAATACGATATTCGAGATGAAGCGTGGCGTGCCTACGATTATTGCCTTAGTTTTTCCAGTGTTTAGAAGGAGTCCAGTACTAGCAGCCCAGCGAGTAATGGCCTTGATATCCTCGTTAACCCGAACAATACCCTCAATAAGATGGCTCGGATTGCAATGGAAATAAATCTGAAGGTCATCAGCGTTGAAATCGTATTTGCAGTGGCGTATTATGCTATGGAAACCTGTGAGATATAGAACAAATAGAAGAGGCCCTAGGACAGAGCCTTGAGGGACCCTATTCACCATACTGGCCCACTCTGATAATTCCCTATGATTCCCCGAACTGCCTGCTGACGGCCTGATAGGTATGAACAAATCCAACGCAAGGTTGACTGAGAGAAATTAAGCTCACGGAGTCTTTGCACAAGCACCTCATGCCGTACGCGGTCGAACGCTTTCGAGAAATCGAATAAAACGAGGATGGTAACCGTCCGCGAATCACCAGCCTTTCTAATATCATCTAGAACTCGAAGTAGCGCAGTTTGAGTGCTATGTCCCTTACGATAAGCCGACTGTCTTGGGTCAAGGAGATTATGACGATCTAGGTGTTCAATTATCTGATTCACGCCGATGTGGCGCGTACGTGCGCATGCGCACCAAGGACGACAGAGACGTAGGGGCAATGATTAATAAAATCAGCACCCGCAGCAAAGAGGTTAGGAAAATTATTGCGATGCAATAATTCAAAGAAGTCCACAAAAGTAGGTAAAAAATCCTACCTTAAATTTATCCAGATGCAGAGTGGGCCCAAACAACACACAGGCAGAGTGCCATCAATCGAACAGTCAAATGGAGTAGAGAAAAGATAGTGGGAAATACGAGCTCACAGGAACACCTGTGCAGGAGAGAGAGAGAGAGAGAGAGAAAAGCATCAGTGACGGACGCAGGAGAGAAAGAGAGAGCCTAATAGCCTCGAAAAAAGTGCAAGTAAAAATATTTAAGAATTATAATAATAATAGTAATAATAATAAAAGTAAAAAATAATAATAAATCGGAGAAATAGGTGGAAATATTGAAAATGATAATAAAAAAATAATCATCGTAAAATTAAAAAAAATAATAATAATGCGCACCACTGTGGAGTTTCCCCCTGCCCTCACCACACCCACACACAACGCCACCTCAACACCCGACTCACCTAGCCGCATGGTGGGGGAAAATCGAGTGGTGGGGGAAGCCGCGTGGTGGGGGGAAGGAGTGGGGATAGGAGTGGGGTCTCCAGAGTGGTGCACTTGTTAGTTGTCGTAGCCACTTCTTCTTCGCTGGCATAATCGACGCATCTAGTTCAAGGTCTTTTCCAAATCGCTTGGTATTTTGTCTCTCAAAACCATTATAATTATCAGGTATCTGCAAGAATGGACAATTTCACCTCACGAGTTGTGGAACTATAACTTTTTGTTAATCAGGAATGTCTATTCACCTATTAAGGTTATTTTACCATTATTCAGACTATGGAGTCTAATTATTTGTATAGCAAAATTTTTGCTACACTTCCTAATTTTTTCGAATGGTTTTTTTTAACATTTAAATTTTGTCAAGTATTGCTTATGTGATTACGTGGTGGCAACCTTCATATTTCATTAGGAGTTACTCAAAAACATTGATATGAGCCTACCTTATCAGACACCGATTTTTCTGAAATACAGTCTGTTTTCAGGGTATCGTTAGTAACCTCACGATAAGAAGACACGTTGTTAAATTCGTGTGATTCCGGTCTCGTCTGTCAAAAAAATTAGATTACATTTTATACGACGAAAACCATGTCGAATTCATGCAATATTTGTAAGTCGCTGTCGTAGAGACTTAATAATGATGATTGAGGGACAGGATGAGAAACCAACACGTGTTGTTGCAGTGAATAATTACTGTAATTAAAGAAATACTTAGTACATATATAACTTATGAGTAACTTATACAACTATACAGGTCTTACCTGAATCAACACAAATTGTCGGTATTCGACGATAATTTGGTACAGAGACATTTACATGTAGGGCGAGTGCGACTATGACGCAGCATAGTTTAAGAGCGACTGGCTCCTCTCGAGCCCGGTCGTTCGTAACGAATCCACGCTCAGCTGACCAGTCATGTGACTCGCGTATTTTAAGCGGCTAAGTTGGTGGGCCGTCAAACTTATATATTTATAATAACAGTCCGCGAATAATTGGCAGTTAGCTGTATGAAGTGTGCGACTAAACCTAATTGTGTTTTTATTTTTCTACCTGGGTATCTTTTGGTATGTTTGAATCGTACAAACCAATCGCCTGTGCAGATTATTTTTTTTCCAGATTGACGGCCTGAAGTTTGGTCGAATCTACGTAAGGAAAAAGTTAATATCAGATTAATTGCTACACTGCTTTTGATTAATAGTTCTAGACCAAGTGCCTTGTGAATAGTTGCACACTTTGAATATTATTTTGTCAAGAACGAAAGAATAATTATTGAAAGAAATCAAAATCAACAAATTTTCAATCGGATATTTTATCCTGAAGAAAAAAAGAATTGTGATTAATTCAAAAAAAGACATAAAATAAAATATCTCTGAAATTTAGGTATATATGACGTGAAATACGTATAAAATAAGAATTACGTGCGTGCTATGGTTGAAACTTTAAGAGAATGCTTATTTTGTGTAAAGATTTGAGTAAGTGTCGAACACATAATTAGTTTTAACTAGAATCAACAGTAACTATTTTAAGGAATGGTACTTCTATCGCAAAATTCCAAAAAAGGAATGCGTGACCATTATAATGTGGACGGTATTTTTTTGAGGGTTTTGGGAGGTGATATGGGGGTTTTCGGGTGCGGTTTTTACATGGTTTTCGAAGCCCGATTCGAAAAAAAATACGGCGTGAATGTGATGATTATAGTTTTTACAGCAGAAAAATGGTGATGACGAAAAATAATGTCAAGTTGATTTTTATTTTTGAAACGTGAAGATTATTTAATTCTGAATACAAAGCGCTGGTGGAAAATTTTTTTTGACGCAAATCGCATGGAGAAAAAAAATGTTAAAAGTTGCATTTTAATGCGTTTTTATTCGAAAAGGTGGAATAGAACTGTGCCGCGTGAAGTTGCATCACATAAGCTCTGCCTTGGCTCACGGCTGTCGAAGCTTATGTCGCTTGGCCCGAAATGACAGTTGAACGGAATGACAGAGAGAAACGTATTTTCAGCTATCTCTATCGCACCCATGCCAAGCCGTAGTGTTTGAAAAGTGATGTTGAAAAATATGAAAAAATGAAAAAAAGCTGTGATATTATTTGAAAAAGTGAAAATTAGATGAAAAGTGAAATAATAGTATTGAAAGAAAGCGTAAAGAGTGGAAAACGGTTTAATATTTTCTGAGAAATTTCGAAACATTTTCATTAACTTTTAGAATTTCGAAAAAATTGATAAAAATAGCAACATTTGATACAATTTTGATTTTTTTTTTTCAATGTCCAGCTTGCGCAAGTTAAAAGATATGGTAAATTTGTTCGAGAGTATCATCTCGGGATAGTTTGTATTCTTGTTGGACAGAATGTCCTCAAGTTACCAGCTGCAAACGTAACTTTAATACGACTGTTCACCGCTTTTTCTAAAAACTTTTTGACTTGGTGCCAAATTTCAAATTGTTCAACATTTTCGCATCTCAAGTTGGCTTTTACCTTTCAGTACTGTTATTAGCACTTGTTTAGCTTGACTTTTTGTACACTTTGGATCTGTACAAGCTGTGAACTTGCAATTTCCTGAGAAATGCAAAAGGTTCAAGCCATCTAGCATTTACCTTTGGATTAAGGGATCATCACAGTGTGACCACCCGAAAAATAGCCGATTTCCGCTATTTTTTTTTTGTAACGTGGATAGTAGTACTAATCGGTCTAATTTTTTTTTTTTATAAATTGAAGCACCGATAAAGAATACAAAATTTATTTTTAACAAATTCTTTATTCATTGTTTAATATTTTTTTAATTACGTAAAATGTCGTGAAAAAAATAGTGTCCCATGTTGGCCAGGAATGCGACCGCAAATTTCATGTGAAACGAAAAATTCAAAATCATTTATTAATTTGTAAAAAATCCGCTACGTTCTTATCGAGGATTTTTTTTAATGAAATTTTAAAAAATGGCGGCGGTTTGAACATAAAGTATCGAATTGAGCTTTTTTCGACAGTTTTTCGTAAAAAAAAAGAATGATTTAAAAAAAAAAGCTTCCGTAGGAGCATAATAAATGAGGTGAAGAATGTTCTGTTAAAAATTCAAACGGATAGGTTGAAAACGCTTCCTTTGAGAATGGCCACCGTTTTCATAAACACCATTCCAAGAAAAACGCGTTCAATGTTGAACAATGAATGAAGTCATTTTTAAAAATTCATTTTGTATTCTTAATCGGTGTTTCAATTTGTAAAAAAAAAAAATTAGACCGATTAGCTCATCCTATCCACCTAAAAAATAAATGGGCTCTTCTTCGAGCGGTCTCACTGTGATGATCCCTTGATTTTCCAATGAAGACACACCTTATTCTATGAGAGAGCATAGTGGATGTAAATTCCGAAATGCAGATCGCCAAATCGCGAATCACGAGTACTTTTTCGTGATAAATCTAAAATGCATGATAAAATCAGAACCTAGCTTGAAATTATAATATGCGGAGAAAGAATAGAAGAAAGAGCTCTCTCGGTATAGCTCGAGGTTTACATGCCTTGTTCGATGTTTTCGCAGTCAAAATAGATAATGGTAATTATACATTATTATAGATTTTAATATGCCAAATCGATTGATGCATGTTAAAATCGGAAGTAAATTTTGCTTGGAATTATAACAAGCGGAGAAAAAATGAAGGGCTCTCTTGGTGACTTTTTTTTCAATTTCTTCACGAAATTGTCTCCAAAACAGATAATTTTTACATCGACTTTTTGCCATTTTTACTTGACTTGTCAACTCGTTGTCTGCTTGTGGTCGACTTGCTGTCGACATGTTGTCGACTAGTTATCGACAAGTTGTAGATAATGTTTATGTTTATGTTAATGTTTATTATGTTATGTATCGTATTATATTTATGTTTATATCGACTTGTGGTCGACTTGTTGTCGACTTGTTGTCGCCTTGTTATCGATTTGAGGTCGACTTGGCGCCAACTTATTAATACTAACTGCGAGGAAAACGGTGAAAGGACAATCTGCATTTTCACTGCGCGAGATGAAATCCGCGTTTCCGATCGAACTTTTCGACTCGTTTAAATATTTGGCTACATCAAATTGCAAATTTGAGACTGATTCCATCTCCAGCGTTTAAGGTAAAAGATCGACAAATAGTGCTACTTAAGGTGTAGGCAAAGCCATTTTAAAAATCAACGATTCCCCTCGTGTTTTTTTTAACAAAACGTGTAGTTTAGTTCAATGTTTACATAGTCTAAATCCCGCTCGTGTTAATAAATTTTTCTCGAGAGGAAATTACAAACGCCGACGTGCAGCGCCGCGCGTGATCGAAATTACGATCTAATTTTGTGCGTTTCCCACTGTGCGAGATCAAATCAACATTTCCGACTGCACGCTTCAATTTCACACAATATTTAAATAAATACGATGCCCTTTTCGTGTTTGATTTCATCTGTTGCCGCAGCAGCGAACGTCCACGACTAACCGCATGGGAAACGGCGATATAACATTCTGCGTTTTTCACTGCGCGAGATGAAATCCACGATGCCGGTCGAATCATTCGGTTCGTTTAATTATTTGACTACATCAAATTGCATATTCGAGACTGATTCCATCTAACGATCGACAAGCAGTGCAGCTGAAGGGAAAGGCATAATCATTTTGAAAATCGAAATTATTATCGAATCTTCTGCTTTTTTCAACTGTGCGAGATCAAATCAACATTACCAACTGTACGATTCAATTCCACACAATATTTAAATAATTACGATGCCCTTGTCGTGTTTGATTTCATCTGTTGCCGCAGCAGCGAACGTCCACGACTAGCCGCATGGAAAACGGCGATATAACATTCTGCGTTTTTTACTGCGCGAGATGAAATCCACGTTCCCGGTCGAATCTTTCCATTCGTTTAATTATTTGACTACATCAAATTGCAAATTCGAGTCTGATTTCATCTAACGAGCGACAAGCAGTGCAACTGAAGGTGAAGGCATAATCATTTTGAAAATCAAAATTATTATCGAATCTTCTGCTTTTTTTTCACTGTGCGAGATGAAATCAACATTTCCGTTGGGACGATTCCGGTCCGTCGAACATTCGCCTATCTACGATGCTCTTGTTGTGTTTGATGTCATCTGCAGCGGCAGTAGCGAACGTCCATGACTAACTGGGAGGAAAACGGTGAAAGGACAGTCTGCATTTTCACTGCGCGAGATGAAATCCGCGTTCCCGATCGAACTTTTCGACTTGTTTAAATATTTAGCTACATAAAATTTCAAATTCAATACTGATTTCATCTGCAGCGTTTAAGGTGAACAATCGACAAGTAATGCAGCTTAAGGTGTAAGCAAAGCCGTTTTAAAAATCAAATATTGTGTGGAATTGAATCGTGCAGTCGGTAATGTTGATTTGATCTCGCACAGTTCGCTGCTGCCGCAACAGATGAAATCAAACACGACAAGGGCATCGTAATTATTTAAATATTGTGTGGAATTGAATCGTGCAGTCGGTAATGTTGATTTGATCTCGCACAGTTAAAAAAAGCAGAAGATTCGATAATAATTTTGATTTTATGAATGATTATGCCTTTCCCTTTAGCTGCACTGCTTGTCGATCGTTAGATGAAATCAGTCTCGAATTTGCAGTTTGATGTAGTCAAATAATTAAACGAATGGAAAGATTCGACCGGGAACGTGGATTTCATCTCGCGCAGTGAAAGTCGCAGAATGTTATATCGCCGTTTTCCATGCGGTTAGTCGTGGACGTTCGCTGCTGCGGCAACAGATGAAATCAAACACGACAAGGGCATCGTAATTATTTAAATATTGTGTGGAATTGAATCGTGCAGTCGGTAATGTTGATTTGATCTCGCACAGTTGAAAAAAGCAGAAGATTCGATAATAATTTCGATTTTCAAAATGATTATGCTTTACCCTTCAGCTGCACTGCTTGTCGATCATTAGATAAAATCAGTCTCGAATTTGCAATTTGATGTAGTCAAATAATTAAACGAATGGAAAGATTCGACCGGGAACGTGGATTTCATCTCGCGCAGTGAAAGTCGCAGAATGTTATATCGCCGTTTCCCATGCGGTTAGTCGTGGACGTTCGCTGCTGCGGCAACAGATGAAATCAAACACGAAAAGGGCCTCGTAATTATTTAAATATTGTGTGAAATTGAATCGTGCAGTCGGTAATGTTGATTTGATCTCGCACAGTTAAAAAAAGCAGAAGATTCGATAATAATTTTGATTTTATGAATGATTATGCCTTTCCCTTTAGCTGCACTGCTTGTCGATCGTTAGATGAAATCAGTCTCGAATTTGCAGTTTGATGTAGTCAAATAATTAAACGAATGGAAAGATTCGACCGGGAACGTGGATTTCATCTCGCGCAGTGAAAGTCGCAGAATTTTATATCGCCGTTTTCCATGCGGTTAGTCGTGGACGTTCGCTGCTGCGGCAACAGATGAAATCAAACACGAGAAGGGCATCGTAATTATTTAAATATTGTGTGGAATTGAATCGTGCAGTCAGTAATGTTGATTTGATCTCGCACAGTTGAAAAAAGCAGAAGATTCGATAATAATTTCGATTTTCAAAATGATTATGCTTTACCCTTCAGCTGCACTGCTTGTCGATCATTAGATAAAATCAGTCTCGAATTTGCAATTTGATGTAGTCAAATAATTAAACGAATGGAAAGATTCGACCGGGAACGTGGATTTCATCTCGCGCAGTGAAAGTCGCAGAATGTTATATCGCCGTTTCCCATGCGGTTAGTCGTGGACGTTCGCTGCTGCGGCAACAGATGAAATCAAACACGACAAGGGCATCGTAATTATTTAAATATTGTGTGGAATTAAATCGTGCAGTCGGTAATGTTGATTTGATCTCGCACAGTTAAAAAAAGCAGAAGATTCGATAATAATTCCGATTTCCAAAATGATTATGCCTTTCCCTTCAGCTGCACTGCTTGTCGATCATTAGATGAAATCAGTCTCAAATTTGCAGTTTGATGTAGTCAAATAATTAAACGAATGGAAAGATTCGACCGGGAACGGGGATTTCATCTCGCGCAGTAAAAAACGCAGAATGTTATATCGCCGTTTTCCATGCGGTTAGTCGTGGACGTTCGCTGCTGCGGCAACAGATGAAATCAAACACGAAAAGGGCATCGTAATTATTTAAATATTGTGTGAAATTGAATCGTGCAGTCGGTAATGTTGATTTGATCTCGCACAGTTAAAAAAAGCAGAAGATTCGATAATAATTTCGATTTTCAAAATGATTATGCTTTCCCCATCAGCTGCACTGCTTGTCGATCATTAGATAAAATCAGTCTCGAATTTGCAGTTTGATGTAGTCAAATAATTAAACGAATGGAAAGATTCGACCGGGAACGTGGATTTCATCTCGCGCAGTAAAAAACGCAGAATGTTATATCGCCGTTTTCCATGCGGTTAGTCGTGGACGTTCGCTGCTGCGGCAACAGATGAAATCAAACACGACAAGGGCATCGTAATAATTTAAATATTGTGTGGAATTGAATCGTGCAGTCGGTAATGTTGATTTGATCTCGCACAGTTGAAAAAAGCAGAAGATTCGATAATAATTTCGATTTTCAAAATGATTATGCTTTACCCTTCAGCTGCACTGCTTGTCGATCATTAGATAAAATCAGTCTCGAATTTGCAATTTGATGTAGTCAAATAATTAAACGAATGGAAAGATTCGACCGGGAACGTGGATTTCATCTCGCGCAGTGAAAGTCGCAGAATGTTATATCGCCGTTTCCCATGCGGTTAGTCGTGGACGTTCGCTGCTGCGGCAACAGATTAAATCAAACACGAAAAGGGCCTCGTAATTATTTAAATATTGTGTGAAATTGAATCGTGCAGTCGGTAATGTTGATTTGATCTCGCACAGTTAAAAAAAGCAGAAGATTCGATAATAATTTTGATTTTATGAATGATTATGCCTTTCTCTTTAGCTGCACTGCTTGTCGATCGTTAGATGAAATCAGTCTCGAATTTGCCGTTTGATGTAGTCAAATAATTAAACGAATGGAAAGATTCGACCGGGAACGTGGATTTCATCTCGCGCAGTAAAAAACGCAGAATGTTATATCGCCGTTTTCCATGCGGTTAGTCGTGGACGTTCGCTGCTGCGGCAACAGATGAAATCAAACACGACACGGGCATCGTAATTATTTAAATATTGTGTGGAATTGAATCGTGCAGTCGGTAATGTTGATTTGATCTCGCACAGTTAAAAAAAGCAGGAGATTCGATAATAATTCCGATTTTCAAAATGATTATGCCTTTCCCTTCAGCTGCACTGCTTGTCGATCATTAGATAAAATCAGTCTCGAATTTGCAATTTGATGTAGTCAAATAATTAAACGAATGGAAAGATTCGACCGGGAACGTGGATTTCATCTCGCGCAGTAAAAAACGCAGAATGTTATATCGCCGTTTTCCATGCGGTTAGTCGTGGACGTTCGCTGCTGCGGCAACAGATGAAATCAAACACGACACGGGCATCGTAATTATTTAAATATTGTGTGGAATTGAATCGTGCAGTCGGTAATGTTGATTTGATCTCGCACAGTTAAAAAAAGCAGAAGATTCGATAATAATTTTGATTTTATGAATGATTATGCCTTTCCCTTTAGCTGCACTGCTTGTCGATCGTTAGATGAAATCAGTCTCGAATTTGCAGTTTGATGTAGTCAAATAATTAAACGAATGGAAAGATTCGACCGGGAACGTGGATTTCATCTCGCGCAGTGAAAGTCGCAGAATGTTATATCGCCGTTTTCCATGCGGTTAGTCGTGGACGTTCGCTGCTGCGGCAACAGATGAAATCAAACACGACAAGGGCATCGTAATTATTTAAATATTGTGTGGAATTGAATCGTGCAGTCGGTAATGTTGATTTGATCTCGCACAGTTAAAAAAAGCAGGAGATTCGATAATAATTCCGATTTTCAAAATGATTATGCCTTTCCCTTCAGCTGCACTGCTTGTCGATCATTAGATGAAATCAGTCTCGAATTTGCAGTTTGATGTAGTCAAATAATTAAACGAATGGAAAGATTCGACCGGGAACGTGGATTTCATCTCGCGCAGTAAAAAACGCAGAATGTTATATCGCCGTTTTCCATGCGGTTAGTCGTGGACGTTCGCTGCGGCGGCAACAGATGAAATCAAACACGACAAGGGCATCGTAATTATTTAAATATTGTGTGGAATTGAATCGTGCAGTCGGTAATGTTGATTTGATCTCGCACAGTTGAAAAAAGCAGAAGATTCGATAATAATTTCGATTTTCAAAATGATTATGCTTTACCCTTCAGCTGCACTGCTTGTCGATCATTAGATAAAATCAGTCTCGAATTTGCAATTTGATGTAGTCAAATAATTAAACGAATGGAAAGATTCGACCGGGAACGTGGATTTCAGCTCGCGCAGTGAAAGTCGCAGAATGTTATATCGCCGTTTCCCATGCGGTTAGTCGTGGACGTTCGCTGCTGCGGCAACAGATGAAATCAAACACGAAAAGGGCCTCGTAATTATTTAAATATTGTGTGAAATTGAATCGTGCAGTCGGTAATGTTGATTTCATCTCGCACAGTTAAAAAAAGCAGAAGATTCGATAATAATTTTGATTTTATGAATGATTATGCCTTTCCCTTTAGCTGCACTGCTTGTCGATCGTTAGATGAAATCAGTCTCGAATTTGCAGTTTGATGTAGTCAAATAATTAAACGAATGGAAAGATTCGACCGGGAACGTGGATTTCATCTCGCGCAGTGAAAGTCGCAGAATGTTATATCGCCGTTTTCCATGCGGTTAGTCGTGGACGTTCGCTGCTGCGGCAACAGATGAAATCAAACACGACAAGGGCATCGTAATTATTTAAATATTGTGTGGAATTGAATCGTGCAGTCGGTAATGTTGATTTGATCTCGCACAGTTGAAAAAAGCAGAAGATTCGATAATAATTTCGATTTTCAAAATGATTATGCTTTACTCTTCAGCTGCACTGCTTGTCGATCATTAGATAAAATCAGTCTCGAATTTGCAATTTGATGTAGTCAAATAATTAAACGAATGGAATGATTCGACCGGGAACGTGGATTTCATCTCGCGCAGTGAATGTCGCAGAATGTTATATCGCCGTTTCCCATGCGGTTAGTCGTGGACGTTCGCTGCTGCGGCAACAGATGAAATCAAACACGACAAGGGCATCGTAATTATTTAAATATTGTGTGGAATTGAATCGTGCAGTCGGTAATGTTGATTTGATCTCGCACAGTTGAAAAAAGCAGAAGATTCGATAATAATTTCGATTTTCAAAATGATTATGCCTTTCCCTTCAGCTGCACTGCTTGTCAATCGTTAGATGGAATCAGTCTTGAATATGCAATTTGATGTAGTCAAATAATTAAACGAACCGAATGATTCGACCGGCAACGTGGATTTCATCTCGCGCAGTGAAAAACGCAGAATGTTATATCGCCGTTTCCCATGCGGTTAGTCGTGGACGTTCGCTGCTGCGGCAACAGATGAAATCAAACACGAAAAGGGCATCGTATTTATTTAAATATTGTGTGAAATTGAAGCGTGCAGTCGGAAATGTTGATTTGATCTCGCACAGTGGGAAACGCACAAAATTAGATCGTAATTTCGATCACGCGCGGCGCTGCACGTCGGCGTTTGTAATTTCCTCTCGAGAAAAATTTATTAACACGAGCGGGATTTAGACTATGTAAACATTGAACTAAACTACACGTTTTGTTAAAAAAAACACGAGGGGAATCGTTGATTTTTAAAATGGCTTTGCCTACACCTTAAGTAGCACTATTTGTCGATCTTTTACCTTAAACGCTGGAGATGGAATCAGTCTCAAATTTGCAATTTGATGTAGCCAAATATTTAAACGAGTCGAAAAGTTCGATCGGAAACGCGGATTTCATCTCGCGCAGTGAAAATGCAGATTGTCCTTTCACCGTTTTCCTCGCAGTTAGTATTAATAAGTTGGCGCCAAGTCGACCACAAATCGATAACAAGGCGACAACAAGTCGACAACAAGTCGACCACAAGTCGATATAAACATAAATATAATACGATACATAACATAATAAACATTAACATAAACATAAACATTATCGACAACTTGTCGATAACTAGTCGACAACATGTCGACAGCAAGTCGACCACAAGCAGACAACGAGTTGACAAGTCAAGTAAAAATGGCAAAAAGTCGATGTAAAAATTATCTGTTTTGGAGACAATTTCGTGAAGAAATTGAAAAAAAAGTCACCAAGAGAGCCCTTCATTTTTTCTCCGCTTGTTATAATTCCAAGCAAAATTAACTTCCGATTTTAACATGCATCAATCGATTTGGCATATCAAAATCTATAATAATGTATAATTACCATTATCTATTTTGACTGCGAAAACATCGAACAAGGCATGTAAACCTCGAGCTATACCGAGAGAGCTCTTTCTTCTATTCTTTCTCCGCATATTATAATTTCAAGCTAGGTTCTGATTTTATCATGCATTTTAGATTTATCACGAAAAAGTACTCGTGATTCGCGATTTGGCGATCTGCATTTCGGAATTTACATCCACTATGCTCTCTCATAGAATAAGGTGTGTCTTCATTGGAAAATCAAGGGATCATCACAGTGAGACCGCTCGAAGAAGAGCCCATTTATTTTTTAGGTGGATAGGATGAGCTAATCGGTCTAATTTTTTTTTTTTACAAATTGAAACACCGATTAAGAATACAAAATGAATTTTTAAAAATGACTGCATTCATTGTTCAACATTGAACGCGTTTTTCTTGGAATGGTGTTTATGAAAACGGTGGCCATTCTCAAAGGAAGCGTTTTCAACCTATCCGTTTGAATTTTTAACAGAACATTCTTCACCTCATTTATTATGCTCCTACGGAAGCTTTTTTTTTTAAATCATTCTTTTTTTTTACGAAAAACTGTCGAAAAAAGCTCAATTCGATACTTTATGTTCAAACCGCCGCCATTTTTCAAATTTCATTAAAAAAAATCCTCGATAAGAACGTAGCGGATTTTTTACAAATTAATAAATGATTTTGAATTTTTCGTTTCACATGAAATTTGCGGTCGCATTCCTGGCCAACATGGGACACCATTTTTTCCACGCAATTTTACGTAATTAAAAAAATATTAAACAATGAATAAAGAATTTGTTAAAAATAAATTTTGTATTCTTTATCGGTGCTTCAATTTATAAAAAAAAAAAATTAGACCGATTAGTACTACTATCCACGTTACAAAAAAAAAATAGCGGAAATCGGCTATTTTTCGGGTGGTCACACTGTGATGATCCCTTAATCCAAAGGTAAATGCTAGATGGCTTGAACCTTTTGCATTTCTCAGGAATTTGCAAGTTCATAGCTTGTACAGATCCAAAGTGTACAAAAAGTCAAGCTAAACAAGTGCTAATAACAGTACTGAAAGGTAAAAGCCAACTTGAGATGCGAAAATGTTGAACAATTTGAAATTTGGCACCAAGTCAAAAAGTTTTTAGAAAAAGCGGTGAACAGTCGTATTAAAGTTACGTTTGCAGCTGGTAACTTGAGGACATTCTGTCCAACAAGAATACAAACTATCCCGAGATGATACTCTCGAACAAATTTACCATATCTTTTAACTTGCGCAAGCTGGACATTGAAAAAAAAAATCAAAATTGTATCAAATGTTGCTATTTTTATCAGTTTTTTCGAAATTCTAAAAGTTAATGAAAATGTTTCGAAATTTCTCAGAAAATATTAAACCGTTTTCCACTCTTTACGCTTTCTTTCAATACTATTATTTCACTTTTCATCTAATTTTCACTTTTTCAAATAATATCACAGCTTTTTTTCATTTTTTCATATTTTTCAACATCACTTTTCAAACACTACGGCTTGGCATGGGTGCGATAGAGATAGCTGAAAATACGTTTCTCTCTGTCATTTCGTTCAACTGTCATTTCGGGCCAAGCGACATAAGCTTCGACAGCCGTGAGCCAAGGCAGAGCTTATGTGATGCAACTTCACGCGGCACAGTTCTATTCCACCTTTTCGAATAAAAACGCATTAAAATGCAACTTTTAACATTTTTTTTTCTCCATGCGATCTGCGTCAAAAAAAATTTTCCACCAGCGCTTTGTATTCAGAATTAAATAATCTTCACGTTTCAAAAATAAAAATCAACTTGACATTATTTTTCGGCATCACCATTTTTCTGCTGTAAAAACTATAATCATCACATTCACGCCGTATTTTTTTTCGAATCGGGCTTCGAAAACCATGTAAAAACCGCACCCGAAAAACCCCCATATCACCTCCCAAAACCCTCAAAAAAATACCGTCCACATTATAATGGTCACGCTGTATATTGTCGTCTCGAGCTCACTATACGTATAAGGTGAACGTTCCAATAACCGGACGTGTACCAGTAGCCGGACACCCCATGTTAAACTATACCTATATACTACTATATAGATATAGTTTAACATTGGGTGTCCGGCTACTGGTACACGTCCGGCTATTGAGACGTTTACCTTACAGCACAAAATCATCAGTTCTCTTCTTCGACGGAGAGTAAAGTAGGCAACTCTTCTCATCTAACAAGGGGAATCAATGCACTTTCCCCCACCGATCCGATCCATATTGAGCAGGTGTGTAGGCCGGGACCAAGACTGTAACAGGTGCAAATAGCAACGCACGCCTCTCAACCAATTCCGAGAAATTCAACATCGAAATATTTCGTTGCGTTCATATACTTTGTACGTTAAAAAATTTTCAAGGGGTGCGTGGCGCAGCGAGCAAGCTCTCCACTTCATAAGCGGTAGGTCGCTGGATCGAATCTCGCTGCTGGCAGTTTTTTTTTTTCTTTTTTCTCATCATTATGTTATTCTCAAAGCAAACGTATCGCGATCGTGGAAATTATTGATTTTCAATAATCAATTGTAATAGAAAAAATGGTAATTGCCTAGATTGACTACTTTTCCAAATTTTATTGTTTTTTTTTTGACAAAACAATCGATAAATAAAATCAGTTCTTCCTTTTTATTTTGCGCGCGCTCCTCCCTAGCGGGAAAAACAACCACCCAAGCAACCGCGCAGACAACCGGTTGTTTTGTGCAAAAAAGCAACCGCAAAAGATGCGGTTGCTAGTTGCTGGTGGTTGCTAATGTAGTTGTTGATGGTTGCTTTAAGTTCATACAATCGCGATCAACCGATCATGCGGTTGTTGTTATTTTCCAAAGTCCGCTGAATACGCTGGGATCGAGTAAGGTAATCGGGGACGTTATTTATTGTATCATACGTGTAGTATTACGTAGTGCTCCTCTGTTAAGATAGAAAGTTGCTAAATACTTCATAAGAAAAACCGTAATTTTAGAAAAAATACAATATCCAGGAGTTTGTATTTAACCCATTAAGGATGTATTGGACGTACCTTCCCAACCAAAATTGACTTTCGTCGCGACAATATTGCATACTTTGTGATAAGATAAAAATCGGAAAAAATTCAACCACAATAAAGACGATAGAAGATTAATTTTGAACAATAATAGAGCCAAAAAGTTATCAATAAATTGTTTAAACAAAACATTGTTTACCAAATTTTTAGGGAAAGTTTCCTTTTTGACACGTGAAATGAATTCGTTGATTTTTTTGACTATACATGAGTTTTTTTTAAATTTGGTATTTTTCACTTCGAATTGGTAATCAGCGACCCCAAAAACCCCCTAGAACATATTTCACGCTAATTCGTTAATTTTTAAAAATTGGTTCCGCCATATTGGATCCGCCATTTTGAATTTAGCGTTTTCACTTCGAATTCGTAATCAGCGACCCCAAAAACCCCTTAAAACACGTTTCACGCTAATTCGTTAAATTTAAAAAATTGGTTCCGTCATATTGGATCCGCCATATTGAATTTTGTATTTTTTACTTCGAATTCGTAATCAGCGACATCGAAAACCCTCAAATTGCTTACCTTTATGCAAAAATATTTGCGAGAGAAAAACGTGTGACCCAATCGATTAAGACAACCACTAACAACTGCACGAGCAACTACCAGCAACTAGCAACCGCAAGCAACTGCATCTTTTGCGGTTGCTTTTTTGCACAAAGCAACCGTTGTCTGCCCGGTTGCTTGTAGGGTTGTTTTACACGGGACAACCGGTTGCTTTTACCGCTAGGGCTGTCTTTACTCTGGCACAGCACTAGTGCCAGAAAACAAAACCAAAACCGAAAACGAAACCAAAACCCAAACCTAAACCCACGTCTGCGTGCGCACCCGCGCGCACACACACGCACACACACACACACACACACACACACACACACACACACACACACGCACAATACCTCCCAAATCCACCTAGAGCTCTTATTGTTAGTATATAGCAACAAAGGGTTTCGTCGAAAAAAAAACAATAAAATTCGGAAAAGTATTCAATCTAGACAATTACCGAAACAATCATTGATTTTTTTGTTATAACTCTTGATTATCATTATTCTGCAATACCAGATAACGTGGAATTGGGAATATATTGTAACGGGACAAACCAAGGTCCCCGATAGTCACAAATAAAACAAAAATTCTCGATTACACGGACTTTCGAATCTCACGTAATAATGATAATAATAAATAAGGCTCCTCGGAATTGAAATTCCCCGAAGTCCCAAAATAAAACTTAATCCTTCCAAGAAGCCCATGACGTAACCATAGTACCGTGTGCAAAAGCTCTACAAGCTTGGCAAAATTGCCCTACTACAAAACCTTCGATCAATCAAATCACGGCGCCGGTTGTTCATGGAAAAATATTTAAGATCCTGACGAGCAAGCCTCGTCCTCATTTTGATCAACGTTATCGGTGAGCATTATTCGCGTCAAGCGATTTCTTGACATTCTTTCTCTACGACGTAATCTCGTCAACTTTCGATATCCACTTTGTGTAATCACTCTCCAAGATTCTCAACGAATTCGTATTACATCGTGCATCAAGGACTACGAATCGAACGACATCCGGCAACTTCAACTATCTCGAATAGTCTTTTTTAAGACTCTTCGTGATCATCGTTGATTCGTCCTTTTTAGGGTGAATCTATTATAACGTACTTGCTTGTCTTTCTCAAGACAAAGCAAATCACAACTCTCGTTCATTCTTATTCAATAAAAGATTTCAGGTGATAGGGAGCCTGGTTTGCTTGAAGCCCCCGCACTGCGTCGGGACGTTGGATACCTAACCAGGTGAACGTCTCAGAAAAATAAACCTCGAGGTAGGGAACCGGATTCCTTGGAAAAACCCTCAGCACTGTGGCTGAGGGCGGGAACAAGGAGGAAGGTGCATTGCTGAGAAAACCCTCCACGAATGATAAACTTCACTCATCCTCGTGTTATATTCACATCAATTCTTGAATCTTTCCGACCATCTGTCTGTATCTAGTGTAAACGCATTGAGAATCTTTAGAATCATTTAAATTTGGGCGAGTGGCCTTCCACTCCCAGGACGCTGGTTAAAACGCATATATTTCAGTCAGCCGACAATAACACATCATTTTTTTGAATTATAACGAAAAATTGATTTTTTGTGTTTCCAATCGCTTCCCGATTGGAAGCACCGTGAAACTTGCGAAAACACACGCACACGCGCATACACACACAAACACCAACGAACATTCACACGAGCAACCAGGCATAACAATAGAGAAACGTCGCGTCTCAAAGCACACCAAGTCTCGAAACATTGCGTACAGTCTCGCGCCACATAACTAGCGAATTGAGACTATAACGACTAACGTACGAACGAGGACAATACGATGATTCGAGTCAGACATACGAACGTAGACTGTTTCCTTAACATCTTAGAGTCATTTATCCGATATTGCAGTCCAAATTAATCACACCTATTCATCAGCCTCTCAACTCCTTATTGCCCAGTTGCCGCTGGACTTAACTTTTGCTTGCCCTAAAGGAGACCTTGCTTCTCAAGGCTCTCCTCTCCTTTAAGTGGCCCACTTTTTACACGCCTATGATGAAGGGTCACGTTATCCCAGGTCGTCCATGGCCAATGGGAAATAACTATAATAACCAATCTGAGGCATTCTCGAACAACTAATAAAAATCATCATATCAATTCGGCAAACCTCTCTCCTACACTATACGTCGCTGACCTCGGGCCTGTGTCGAGCCTTCTGTTCGCCCGGACGAAACAACGGGACGACAGACGAACACACAAAACAAAAACAACAAATAAAATAAATCAGATTAAAATCGTGAATTCCTTCGAAATAAAATCGAGGAATTTCACGAAACGTTTCAATATATATATTTGAAGAAAAGAAAAGTCAAAAGGTTATGGGCCCAGTCGTTCTGGAAATAGTGGTAATCTAAGTAAAAAAAAAAAAAAAAAAAAAAAAAATTGTGCGTGGTCGAGTCGGTGGAATATGTCGGGCGAGATATCTATAAGACACGTCGAAAAGCTGAACTGGTGAAATTTTCTAACATGGAAATTTAAGATGATGGCTGTGCTTAGAGCGGCGTGAGTACACGGCATTGTAAATAGATCGGAGGTCGTGGTGCAGGGTGCTACATCAGCTGTGAAAAATACGTGGGAGGAAAGCGATGCGAACGCAAAAGTGCTTATTTCGACGACTCTCGAAAGGTCGCAGCTAATATCGCTGATCACGTGCGAAACCACGAAGCAGATGTGGGACGTTCTGTGCCGTCAATATGAACAGAGTTCAGCATCAAGCAGGTTATACCTGTTGAATAAATTCCATCAGTAGCAAATGGAGTCGAAGGATACAGTGGTTCAGCGCGTGGCGAAGGTGAAGAACATGGCACTGCAGTTGAAAAACGTCGGAGAAACAATGACCGATGGTACAGTCATGAGAAAAATTCTCTCCGGTTTGCCGCCAAGGTACGATCATTTTCAGACGGTGAGGAACAGTGTGGACGAGCAGAGACAGACTATTGAAAATGTAACAGGACGGCTCGTACGAGAGGAGACGAGGCGTGGGTCGAGCAGTGAAACGGTTGAGGAGGTGTTAGCTGCAGTAAAAAATAGTGCCACGGAGAAAAAGGCACGTGAAACACCAGGCCCAAAATCGAAGGATAAAATAATGTGTTTCAAGTGTGGTGTAAGAGGACATTATGCGCGTGGCTGTCCCCAGAAGGACCAAAGTAGAGGTGGGGGAGACGATAGTAGCTCGCAGCAATATGTACTTGTGGCCACGATCAACGAGTGTGCGTCGGTAACGCGGGAGCCGCGTGTCGATGTCTCGTCGGCACAAGCGAAGCAACTACTAGCGGTTGATAAAAAGGATCCTTGGCAGGCCGACAGTGGAGCACCTCGACATATCTCACATCGACGCGAGTGGTTCAAGACTCTCCGCACGGGCGGTGGTGGCACTGTGGTGCTCGGGAATGACGGCGAGTGCGACGTCCATGAAGACTATAGTAAAGGAGCCCGAACGCGTATGCTAAAAGCACTATAAACGTGGACCCTGAAAGCGACGAAAAGTTTGGTTCTGAATTCATCCGCATCAAGCGCTAGTACCGAGTGGGATGGATGTGAAGTATGGCATCGGTGACGCTATGAAGTGAGCGCGTATACACAAACTGGAGAATTCTTGGTTATATATATATATATATCATTCTTGGCTTTTCGTCTGTGAATGCCACGTGCATGAAGACTCTAGTCTTCATGGCCACGTGAATGCTAAAGAAATTGTAAAAGGATTTTTTAATTGCGCTAAACATCAGTGTTGTGGAGTGCAGTGAGTGATTGCCCTGCATTTATATAAAAGCAGGTAAGAAAACAGTATTTACAAACTTTTTTCTATATTATAATTGTAATTAATCGGTTGATTAAATGTATTTCTCGAGCATGAAAGTGAGGTTATAATTCGTATTATTGTCATAATATGTGATTACAAATTTTATTTTGGGTTCTTTTCTTGGTGCAGAGTGCACAATGGGAAAGTACTGTTCGTACCCAGGGTGTCGAACTGGGCGAGACGCCAGCCGAGCGAAGTGCAAACGCTTAGGAGTGCGACAGTTGTCCGTCTTCAAGGTTCCAAAGGTAAATCTCCTGTTAAAATGTTTTATTTTTGTTAAATGAGTTTGACGAGTTGAAATGAGTTGAAATTTGTTGACGAAATCAGAAGTCATTGTATGCCACTTACTGCCTCTAGGAAAAAAATGTGCTCAATGACTTAGCGTGTGTGTGAAATTTCAACCCGCATTGTTTTTTTCCTGTATCTTTTGTAGAATATGGTACAACAATGGAGCAGAGTCATCGGAGAGTGTCTCTCCGACACTGATTTCGTGTGCGAGCTTCACTTCTCCAATGATTCTATAATAAAAGAAGACCGCATCAAAATGCCTGATGGTACGATCGAGGTGATTCCTCATGCTCGTTATACCCTCGTCGCTGGTGCTATGCCCATCGTGGATAATAACAACGTAAGGATTGTAATAATTATAGTCATTTTTTGTGTGAAATGCATAAAAACATTCAGCGCTGCAGGGGCATGACTTTCCGAATGAGTTTCTCCGCTACTTCTCAACTTTTTTTTTCTTTATTCTTTATTCTTTTCCTGCCCCGCTTGACTTTGCTATAATACCCTCTCTTCTTCGAATGAACTCAGCTAATCTGCAGCTGTGTTTGCTATTTGTTTATAGCTCGGTCCAGCAGTATAATTTATCAAAAGTTCATCTTTTTCTTGCGGTCTTCTATTTGTATATGCGGAATATTCTTATCTGCTACCCCTCTTCAATTTTCTCTTTTGTCGGAACTCTTCATTACTTGAGTCAATTCGTTGATATCGTATTTTGCTATCCCCTCAAACAATTCGACATAGATTGTCCATTATTACATTAAGATAAGTATAATAATCAATTATTTTTTATTTCGACAGGAAAACGATGGTCAACCGGAACAGAGTGTACCCTGCGACCAGTTAGCCGGACCTTCTCATGGATCCGTAGCTATTTGCAACGACGCCGTCGTACATCAAGTGCCTACGACCTGTCACGATTTCCTTACTCCGACGGAGGTAAGTGTTATATTTATTGAAAATGAAGGGAAAATGTCTTTCAATTTTTTTTATTAATTCAACTCTTCATTTTTCATTGAAATACTTCATCTCTCAATATAAAAATTCTTTCAATTTATAAATTCGGACATTTTTCACGACTTCCTTGGGTTTCGTTTAAAAAAAACAGAATTGTTGTACGAACTATTTTAGGCTCCGACGTGATTTACGCTGGCAAAAGCTTCCAATGAAATAGAAATTTGAAAAAACAAGAACAATCGAATTGAAAATAAATTGTAAATTCAACAGCTGAAAAAAGTTCAATAACTCCCCGAGACTAAAGTGCCAGAAAAATAATTTTCGCCCATCAATGGGCTGCTAATTTTTGATAACAAGAAAAAATGCAAAAACAATTAGCGATGATTTAATTTCGATGAAAATGCATTGAAATAAAAAAAAACATAATTACAACACTTCGATGATTCTGTTGATTTTAAATTCTCCATCGTCTTCTCTCGGAGAGTGAGAGCAGCTGATATAATGTCTCGTAGTTTTACTTTGCACTGAAGAATTTACGATCCTCTCACGGGCAGTGAGAAAAAATCCTACTTCGTTAAAAAGCAAAAAAAAAAAAGTTTTTAGCATGTTCCCTCTCCTCACCTTCTTTAGGTCTCTAGTTTTCGTCTCGCGCTACGTGCTCTGCCTGCCTATCGAAAGTAGGCTTTTTAATAGCGAATTAATTCCCCCCCCCCCCCCCCCCCCCCTTGAGGTATTGCTATCACAAATTTTCTTCTCTTTCCATTATTTAAAAGTGTTGTACGAACGCGTTGTTGTTATCAAAACTAATGCTATTGTCTTATGAAGAAAAAAATAGTAGTAGCAGTACTCCATCTTGCTCAGTTCAAACGCATTCACTTTACAATCCAACGCTTTTAAGTCTTCTTATCGTGTTTTACCACCTTCTTGAAGATAGTCATTTTCTTTCCAATTATAACATTTCGGATGTAAGCTTATTTATATTCTCATAATTGCCCACAATAGGTGATCACTCGTAACAGTGATGTGCCTCACATCGAAGATGAACTAGTCGGTTTCGGTGACCATCTAATGGAAACTAGCTCAGAAGAATCGTCAACTTTTAGCGAGGTGAGTCATTGCGTTTGTTCCATGGAAACTGTATCTTCTAACTTGTTTGTACTTCAACTCTTGCTTACCACACTTCTACTAAACTACTGTAGAATTATGCGCACCTTCAATGCCACTAACAACCCCATTGATCCCAACTCGCTCCAATCCCCATTGATCCCAACTCGCTCTAATCCCCATTGAACCCAACTCGCCCCTATAAGGCCACTAACAAACCCCATTGAAACGCAACTCACCCCCGCATGCGAACGAACTCCCATCGTATGCTTGGGCATTACTTGGATGGGTGACCGTCTGCGTGCGAAAATTAGTATTTTATGTAACAATGCATGAATAAGGAAACTTGCATGCATAACAGAAAAGATTATCGATGCATTAATATTTTTGTTCATCTGAATCAGTCGGTTGATGGAGTACGAGACTATCCGTATGGGTTTCGCGACGACACGGAAAGAAGCTTCGCCGACAGTGCGGCTTCGAACGATCGTGAGGTAAGATTTTATATTACTCGAACCTTATTGTCGTGGCTTGCATTATTCAACTATCGTATTCCTATTGGAATCGTATTCCTCGGTATATTCACGAAAACATGCAATTCATATCTCAGTCATTTATTCGCAATAGTATTACTATCTTTACCTCGGTCATGTAATCGCAATAATTTTACTATCTCTATCTCGTTCATTTATTCGTTACAGCGCAATTATATTACCTCGGTTAGTTATTACTACCTCGGTTAGTTATTACTACCTCGGTAAATTCACGAAAACATGCAATTCATATCTCAGTCATTTATTCGCAATAGTATTACTATCTTTACCTCGGTCATGTAATCGCAATAATTTTACTATCTCTATCTCGTTCATTTATTCGATACAGCGCAATTATACTACCTCGGTTAAATATTACTACCTCGGTTAATTATTACTACCTCGGTAAATTCACGAAAATATTCAATTAATATCTCAGTCATTTATTCGCAATAGTCTTACTATCTGTACCTCGGTCACTTCTTCGCAATAGTCTTACTACCTTTACCTCGGTCATTTAATCGCCATAATTTTACTCTCTTTATTTCGTTCATCTATTCGTTACCACGCAATTATGATACCTCGGTTGATGATTACTACCTCGGTAAATTTTCGTTTAGCATTACGGTCTACCCGTGTCGTTACGAGAGCATATTTTGTGTTAGGTCGTCGCTATTGAGTAACGAACAATTAGGAAATTAGTAATTAAGGAAGAATCTGGCAAATGTATCGGATACCATCCGAAGAAGTATTGTGAATCTGAAATTGAAGCATGATGTTGAATAAATCCTCGAAGGAGGTATTACTATTGAGTTCCGAGTTATTGTCACTCTACTTTGACCCTGCCCCTCTACCTTTTCGTCCCTCAGGTGAGCTGAGCTAGTCGAGTTGCCCTCGATCTCGCCTCACTCGTTCGTTCGTGCCCTACGCAATTCCGGGATTCTTATCGAAGCAAATAAATAAAAGTCGGTCCATAACCGGCGGTACTTTGTACCTGGCGCCCAACGCTTTGACTCGAACTTTCCCTTTGCTTGTGGTCAATTCTTTAGTCTTTTTATCCGGCACGGGATGTACGGGTGATATGCCCGATCAGGAAGTGTGGTAGGAAAAATCCCGTCACAATACATATGTCTACATATACGTGCATTTA
Organism: Rhorus exstirpatorius; assembly: GCA_963564615.1. Classification (NCBI taxonomy): domain Eukaryota; kingdom Metazoa; phylum Arthropoda; class Insecta; order Hymenoptera; family Ichneumonidae; genus Rhorus; species Rhorus exstirpatorius. Next base: position 1,695,524 of record OY751314.1, on the reverse strand, counting down.
TTCATAATCGTAATTAATTAAAAAGATGAGTTGACAAAAGAGTTGGGCTACTCGTCGCGTCTACGTTCTTCAACGTGAAACGATATTGCAATCGCTGTTCACGTAAGCTGAGTGCGAAATTGTTGCTCACATCAGTCACGTATGGCAATAAAAGCAGTGTGCACCGATTGTGTGCTTCTATTTCAGACACAAGACTTAAAGCGTAAAGTAAAAGTAGCCCAAGAGAGGTGTGCGGCTGTTACCGATGCCGCTTTGACCGAGAAAATTGCAGAATTGCCGGAAGTACAACAAGAAGCCGTCCGGGCTTGTTTGAATGCAGCAAAAGTTAGAACGAGAAATCAACGGCGGTACAGCTTGGATTGGGTCTACGAGTGTCTCCTCATGCGGATAAAGAACGGAAAACTGTACGAGCATCTGCGTACACGGGATATCCTTCCCTTGCCATGCAAAGATACCCTGTCCCGATACATTAACAGGATGGATATTGGCTACGGCTTCCAAAAAGCAGTCTTCGACAGCTTGCGAGCGAAAGCCGGAAGAATGGAAATAGTCGACAAAAGGGGTACCAGTATTAGTGAAAATATTTTTGGGAAGCTTTTACAATGCGTTACGTTTGAAACGAACGTTTGCATTACCTTTACAGATAAACCGTGTTTGCTTGGGCAGTTAATTTGTTAGTACAATTGAAGATATATCTCATGCAAGCTCTTCTTTTTACAGGTGCACTTCTCGTCGACGAAATGTCCCTCAGCGAAAACGTCAATTTTGACCGTAAGTCGATGAAATTCAACGGTTTCGTCGATCTGGGGGAGTACACTTCCACGAAACAGAAAGATGAACGCGCAGATCACGCTCTGGTGTTCATGTTTCAACCGTTCCGTGGAACATGGAGGCAGGTGCTCGGATGCTTCCTCACCAAAAACTCGGTGACAAAGGAAATCCTCGCCAAGCTCATCTTGGAGTGCATTAAACTCCTTAGTGGCTCCGGCTTCCACACCGACGTGGTCGTCATGGACGGGGCTCAATGGAACCGCGGAGTCTGGCAAATCTTCGGAATCAAAGACGGCCAATTCAGTTGCGAGCACCCCGTACGTCCGGAGCGAAGATTGTGGATGATCTCAGATTTTCCACACTTAATCAAATGCTTTCGGAATGGGATTCTGCTACATGAATTTTTCGACGTAAGACAATGCAAGAGACAATTCAAAGAAGCCACTTGCAACTATGTTGCATTGTTAATATTATTTTTGTTTTCATTCTTTTTGCAGACACCTGAGGGTAGGGTATTTCTGCGGCACTTCAAGGCACTCGTTCGGTTAGAGGGGCATACGAAAGCAAACCTGAGCGTGGCGTTCTTCTTAACACTCGCTCATGTACAACCCACGGGTTATCAGAAGATGAACGTGCCCCTTGCATTCGAGGTATACAATATTATATTTACATCTCAAAAGTCGTCTAACAATATTATGAATCACCATACTGTTACAGCTGTTCTCGGAAAAAGTGCGAGTCGCCATGGAGGTGTACTTGAACGATCCGGCATGCGAGGATTTACACGATTGTCAACCAACCATTAAGTTGGTTAAACTCGTAGGGAACCTCATCCAAGCCATGATGTCCAGTACAATACCCGACGCTTTGCGACCCCTCGATACGTGTCCGCATAAGAAGGTTTGTTGTCTGAGTTCATCGTGATCTAAAACTGTTGTAAGTGATACACAAAAAGTTGTACACAAGGTAGCAGTGCAATAAATTGAGATGTTGCCAAATTCATATACGTTCCGCAATATTAAATGAGGTTTGCGAATAATACTGTGTATTGTTCTTCTATCAAGAAATAATTCATTTCATAATAATTCACTTCATTTTTTGTATGACATTTCTTACATTGATGCGTTCCTTCACTTAAATACAGTGCTAGCAGAAAATGGTTTTGTGTTAATATATATATACAACGCAACTTTCTTGATAATTTTCTTTTCTAATTCGTTTCGCAAACGTAATTGGAAACATCTTAATTTATTTCATAGCTTTATTCACGAATCACTGGACAGATTCTTGTTTACAATTCGTTTCTCTTCAACAGAGATGACAATGTACTTGCTCAATTTTTTGTGCCCCATTTACAGTTGTTTTGAGGATGATTTTGATAACACGAGTAGTATAGTACATTATAACACAAGGACGAAAAATCTTTTTCTGACGAGTGTGAGTTTGCAGAACGAGCCGAAGGCGAGTACTGCAATCACACGAGTTAGAAAAAGATTTTTCGTCCGCGTGTTATACGAAATTTTATGTTACGGGGTGTGGAAATGGGGTTTTACGTACGCGAAGCGGACGTACAACGTCCATTTACGTACCGCGTGATATAAAAAAAACTTTGATGCAAATTCGGTACAAGTACAGATATATATGCCCTGTACTGCGATATATCTGTATATACCATTACCAGCTTCCAATTTTTTACTGCTCAAGTATTCTTGAGTCGTTATGGAGTTTACCTAATGGCCAAAGGCCATTACAAACGGGAATCGCACATGATGTTGCTTTTCACAAGCACCGTCCCACAAGGATGGAACTGAATATAGCGACACACACGTGTTCCGTTCCCTGATGATGTCGTGTTGGGATCGTACAACGTTCTGTACAAATTCCCGAAATACCGTAAGTGAAAAAATGCCTACACAACGATGCCAAATTGAAAGTAAGCTTGATTTGCGGCATGAGCTTGATTTGCGGCATATTGATCATTGCACTGGCGTTTTTCATACGTCTATGACATGACATATTTAGCTTATTTGAACTACGTTTTCTTGTACGACCTAATTAACCTTCTTCGGTTGATCGCCAATGGTAGGTACTTTGGTATTTAATCAATGTCTATGTAGAATTTCCAAAACCAAATGAGAGAGAATGAGAATTCTCTCGATTTGTTTTGGTCCTGATTGTTAATTAAAACTCTCAGGCTTTAATGTAATATAATGTAGTTTATTTTCTTCGATGGTAGACTGTATCTTTTTACGTTTGATGGTGACGATACATATTGACTGTGTATTCTCGGCGCGTTGAGACAGGATAGATAGAGAGGAGATGGTTCTCCTTTGACATTCGATGCTTAACTAACTACGAAAATGATTCTACTGCCCAAGTAACCGTTGCTTGTTGCTTCCATCGTGGAAGGGAGACTCCCGCCATTGGTCGTTTATTTTGGAAAAACCCATGAGAAGTTTCGGGAGAAAGAGTTGACGATAGATTTTGACAAACACGGGAATTTCCCAAGAAATATTGAGAAATCCGGACCATATGTTTTTCTAAATGCACAGGAAGACTACAATAAAGCGATAAAATTAACTAAATCCTTGGCGGAGGTCTTCCTTCCAAGATGGGCAGCAACGTTGGAAAAATTCTATGCGGTTCTTGGATAATGAGTGAATGGGGTCATTACGGCCGAGATGCAAATGTTGGGATTTTCCGGTCGTTTTTTTTAAATTTTTTTTTATGGTATTTTTGGTATTTTTTTTATGGTAAGATTTTATTTTATTTTTTTATTTTTTTTGGTATGAACAGATTTTATGGTAAGAACAAAGGATCTGAAATGTCTGTCTCGAGCCGTTGGAATGTCACGTGCAAAATAAATTGAGAATCTATTTGCCGGATTCCCCCATTTACTCATATATTTCAACAGTCTATATCTTTCTGCTTGCTTATGTATATTGCACTTGTCATTGGTGCAGGTATTGTGAGCAAACCGCCCACACATTGCAATGCGAAGAATGACTAATGAGTAAATTAATATATGAATTATTGTTGACTTGTTACCAAAACTGAACGCTGTAATCGAGACGTTTTGAAATCTGCAGGCTATCGAAGACTTCCTAACTTATTTACGCGAATGGGAAGCACTAGCGAAGGCACAGAAGAAAGCTTTTCCGGTGTCGCCGAGTACTCTCACGGGGCTGAAGGTGACACTTGGAGGTACATTGGAGCTTCTGGATCATCTTCATAAGGAAGGTCACTACGATTACCTTATGACCGCTCGACTGAACCAGGATGCACTCGAGGTAAAAAAACGACATGTAATAACAATTGATGATGTATGAAGAATTTTATATCGACACAGCTCCTTCAAGGATGTATGCGGGATACTTTTCAGATGGAAATTTTATTTGATCCGACTTTTCGTACTTCGGGATTTAAAAAGGAACCGAAAAAATTCAGCAACAATGAGCATACTATGAAGTGTAGTAACCAACAATCACTCGAAAGTTATGAACTAATTGTTTCAACAATGAATTATGTAACAACACAACGGTGACCCTTTGCGGTTTTTATACGAATCAATTTTTTTTGTTTTGAACGCTTATGAATTTCTTCAAAATTTCCTACGGATTATGAAATTTGTTTTCAACATTTTTGGAATGGCTAAATGTATGGTTTTTTTTCCTAGTGCATTTGAAACTTTGCAAGTCTAAATGTAAACCTGTCCTCAAAAACATATCCAAAATTCACATTTCGCAGTTGAAATTTTATAATTTTTTTAAATATTTTAAAAATTTGAAAAATAATTAGAAAATGTAAACGAACAAAGCTGAAATGTGGATATATTTTTGCGGACAGGTTTACCATTAGACTTGCATACAAGAAAGACTGCAATGAAATTTCATTTGTCCGTCGTCATATAAAGTCCTTGACACCGGATTGTATCCCGACTAGGACTTGTTTTTAACGCCAAAATTGTCGTAAAAAAATATCAATTGAGGATGATACACATTTATGGAAAAATAACGTTATGATTGCAGCGCTTCTTCAGCATGGTGAGGAGTTCTTGCGGCAGCAACGATCATCCCGATCCAGTGTTGTTTGCTCAAGTGTTTCGTTTGCTGTGCACGTATTCTCTGGTGAAGCCTCCCAAAGGTGCCAACGTGTCTGGCACCGAGTTGCTGCGAACACTGATGGAAACAAAAGAATCCATGGCCGCAAAAAAAAACCCGCGAAAGGATTTGTTGGAGAAGCTCGATGCTCTCATAGAAGCAGGACAATCCAGCGAACCAATGGATTGGTCTTCGGCAGCACTGTCACAGCGAGACCATCAGTATCTGGAAACTGCATCGAACTCCACGCGCGACGAATTGTCGTGCCACGATTACGACGTAGCAAAAACAAGCGATGCGGCACAATCGTACATTGCGGGTTACGTCGCTCGAAAATTTATTCGAATGACGAGTTGCCATGCATGTATCGGCCACTTGAAATCCGACAACAGATGCGAACGGGATGTAGTCATCGAAAAACTGAACCGTTACGATGGTCTCGTGTGCCCTAGCGAAGAACTATTTAAACTAACGAAGTCCCTCGAAGAAATTGTTCTTGATGTCGCTGGGAGATTCGGTGTCAGGACGAGCACTCTTCATCACATTATTGAAAAGTTGGAGCAAGTAGACAACCTCACCTTGGTGGGATGTTTGGACCACGAGCGTATCGTCACCAAAAACATCGTCGCAATGTACATCATCATGAGGTGCACTTTTCTGGCGGATTCGTACAATAAAAGTTGCGATGCACGACGAGTCCAAACGAAGAAGCATCGAAAAAACGCCAAGCTATGAGGTTCTTGCGCACGCCTCCACGGTCTAATTTATTCTTCTTGTATGTCGATCTCACTACTCATTTTTGTTACGCACAATTGTGTTGATCTCATTGTACCGAGGTGTTGTTATGCTGCTATGGAATTTGAAAGAAAGAAAGAAAGAAGATTTATCGAGGGTGGGATTCGTCTAAATGTTCGGACAATATTGGGAGGATCCTCCCAATATCCGATCCTCTTGAGCTAGTATTTGTGAACCAAAGAAAAAAAGAATCATAATAATTAGTTTTCTAGGCACCACGTGCGAGCTGTTCTCTCATCTTATAAACTAAAACGATGAACAGGACGAGAAAGAACTCCACAGCTCGATCCATTATCTCCGCATACCACTTTTTACGACAACAATAACAGAACAAAAAAAAACGACTCCTCAGTTTCCTTGTACGATGCACTTTTACATAATTAACGAAATGCAGCTACAGATTCATATTAGTCAGCCACTGGGGCAAATCATATGTGTGTATCTATATTTAATTAGATTTAATAATTAGTACTGCTAAAAAACAGCGACAGAGAGACAGAGAGAGAGAGAGAGAGAGAGAGAGGGAAAGGTGACGTCGTTATTTGTAGATCGCAACGTTTGACAATAAAGAGAGGGTGAAATTGAGTTGGGTTCAATGGGGTCTGTTAATGGCCTTGAGGGCGAGTTGCGCTCAATGGGGTATATAATAATTGCCTATGTATATAATTTAATTAACAAATGCACGATGACAGAATTAATCGACGAACAAATCAATTTATTATTTTTTCCATCTGTCTTGCGTGCATAACTGCGCTTTGAATATTTTCTTCTATCGCTCTCTCTTTTCTCATTCCATCTCTGTCGTATCCCATCCTGAGTACAGCAGCGCCAGCGGATATTTCCGTAAAAATTTTCGCTGATTCCATAGCCCGCGTCCACAGTACAGCGTTCGGGCTCCTTTACTATAGTCTTCATGGCGACGTCGAAGGAGAAGGGACTATAAATCTCGAAGCGTATGTCAACGGTCGATGGAACAAAGTCTGCATCGCGGGCGTCTTCTATGTACCGGAAATAAAGAAAAACTTGATCTATATGGGGATGTGCATGGGAAAAGGGTACTTTGTAGGAATCAACGATACATTGTTGACAGTGACGTACAAGGATGACGCACAGTGGTTCCAAACGGCCTTTTAGCCGGCCAAAACCTCAAAAATGAAGGTTAAAAGATCGATGTTTTTGTAATGGATTCTAGTAGAGAAGTGGTTGGGGCATTCGGATCGCATAGGGTAGGGTCGAAATATTGTATACCTGCTCCCCTGCGACAGTCGAAAGTTGCCTTTGTTCGGAGCAGGCGTGCGACGCGTCGCGCGGAGTTCTACAGTGGCCTGGTAAATATTCAATAATTTCGCAACGACTGGTCCGATTTTAAAGTTTGAAAATGGAAAATGTTCCTAAAGGTATGTAGAGACATTTTATGTACTACAATGTTCGATAGCGTTTGTTGTTATTCATGAAACGTATGCTAACGGTAGTCGTAATTTTCATTTGTTTTCGTTTTTTTGCCAGTACATTTACAGAGATACAAAAAAATTTTGATACATTTTAGTCTTGACATCGCCAGGGACATGTTAGTTGAACTATCTGTTAATGAAATCTCAAAAAATTAGCTGCTAGAAAGTTGCCTTTTTTCAATAAAATCAATTTTCGTGTTACCGTGCACACTGTCGCGCGCGTTACGCACTATACCGTGACTCATGGCGATACTCCGGTCAACTTTCTATACCTGTGGCTCAAAAGGGCGCAGGTATAGAGGGTCTTTCGTAGATATTTTCTATCTCTGTGGATAGTATTGTTCTCTAATTTTTTTTTTCAATTGATTGTTCATTACCGTAGAATTATAATTTTTTTTTTCATTTTTCAAGAACAATAGAACAGTAAAGTGCATTATATTTATAAAATGAAAGTCACGCACAATACATACAACTTTTTAAATTTTAACAGGAAATACGTGCAAAGAAATCGTTTGTACGCGCCGAAAAATATTCTTGGCGCTACAAAATGACTGGACCTCAAAATTTGAGAAACAAATCGAAGTTCTCGAAAATCATTTCCGCGACTCAGAAGGATGTATTTTCGAAATTTCAATCCATGGCAAAAAATTTTTGAGGAATCTCATATTTGCAATCAAGAAAAGATGGCAAGATAGCCACAGAATTCTAGAGCGCTTTAACGCCGTTCATGGAGCATGGCTTGACACGGACGTAACTATTACGGTTTGTCTATTTTCGTATTTTTTATATCATGAAATTTTTCATTTAAACGTTTTTTTTCACTTCCGAGCTAACGTTATTGCGATCTCTTGTAGAATGCTGATTTCGAAGACATGGATGCACCAAGTTCTAGTTCTGACACATCCGGATGTACTAAAAGTCTCAAGGCTGGTGGTAGACCTTCATCAGACTTTTCATCATCCAGCGTACGGACTAAGCGCCGAAAAGTCAACGATCTTCGGAAATCAACAAGTCCAACCACATTGGCATTCGCAACGGAAATGAATCTTCGTGCTTCTGGGTCCCGCACTGCAGCAAAGGTGCTCAAGGATATTACAACCACTTCTCCTACGCGAGCCTCTCGGTATCAGCAAGCATTTGCACAAAGTTGTAGACCAGTACGTCAAGAAATTAGCGCAGATGTTGCTTTGAACTTGATAATAAGCGGTAAAATGTCGAAAGACACGTACAATATGGTTCGGGAATTAACGAACGAAAACAGTGACGTCTCGGTTTATCCCAGTTATAAGAAAATATTAGCTGCTAAATCTCGCTGTTGCCCACCAGAGTGTTCAATAAGTATAACGGAAACAAGCGCTGAAGTATCATTGCAGGCTCTACTAGATCATACCACAGCTCGATTGGTTCAAGTACAATCTGATGTCATAAAAACACTCGATAGTTCGTTCACGAATAATATGAAATTAATTTTAAAGTGGGGATGCGATGGTTCGTCGGCGCAGCAGTATAAGCAAAAATTTGACGAAAGCGACAGCTCAGACGCTCATGTATTTTTTACGTCCGTGGTTCCGTTGCAAATGGTAGCTTCAGACGACAAATCTGAGCAGCACCTTGTCGTTTGGAAGAACCCAAGGCCTTCTTCACCCCGTTACTGCAGACCTTTGAGATTGCAATTTTTGAAAGAAACCGTGCAGTCAACTGTTGATGAAAAAAATTACGTTGATCAGCAGATAGCATCTCTCGTCACATTCAATACAGTATCGGAGGGTAGTAACGTTGAAGTCACTTATGAATTATCGTTTACAATGATAGATGGAAAGGTGAGAAACGCTATTACTGGCACTAAGTCTGCGCAAAGGTGTTGTATTTGTAATTTGACGTCGAAAGATTTCAACAATTTAGAATTGGTTCAGCGAACATCCTGTGACCGCTCTAAACTCAATTTTGGAATTTCTTCCTTGCACGCGTGGATAAGGTTCATGGAATGGATGCTTCATATTGCATATAAATTAAATGAGGGGACGAGTAAATGGCAGGCGCGATCAGTCGATGAAAAGAAGGCAGTTAGCGATCGCAAGGAAGAAATCCAACATAAATTTAAAGCTGCTTTAGGTTTAAATATTGATATGCCTAAGCAAGGATTCGGCAGTACCAACGACGGCAACACAGCCCAACGTTTTTTTGAGAACGTTGCTTTGACAGCCGAAATTTTGAATTTGGACGAAAAATTCATAGCAAGTTGCAAAGTGATTTTGCAGACAATGGCTAGTGGTTTCGCTGTACATATCGACAAGTTTAGGCTTTATTGCTTTGATGTCGCAAAACGATATGTTGCTCTCTATTCCTGGTACCCGATGCCAACATCGGTACATATGGTTTTAATTCATGGCCACGCGATTATAGAAGTGGGTGTCTTGCCAATCGGACAGCTTTCCGAGGACGCTCAAGAAGCTAGGAATAAGGACATTCGGCGGTACCGCGAAAATTTTTCTAGAAAATGTTCGCGAGAGAAGACAATGTCCGATGTTTTCCGTCGGCTGCTTGCGTCCTCGGACCCACTTATTACGAGTTTTCAAAAATTGAAAATGAGAAATAGTGAACCATTACCTTCTGATGTACTGGAACTTCTACTAGCAACACCAGAAGGTAATGTCACAAATTGCGCGTTACCAGACACAGATACATGTACGACGGTCGTCCTATCCGACACGGATTACGATTTTTAATTAATATAATGTATTTTAAGCTCGATTTTAAGTCATTATGTACATAAGATGAAATAAACATTTCCATACTCTATGAAATTGTTCTTCATTTTGAAATTTAACATTACATTCATGTCAAATTCGTAATCAGCGACTCCAAAAACGTAATAGTAGACATCCTTGGTCTGATAAAGTGATTATTTTTCAAAAATGTCCGCCATTTTGGGTCCGCCATTTTGAATTTCGTAATTTTGATATCAAATTCGTAATCAGCGACCCCAAAAACGTAATAGTGGACATCCTTGGTCTGATAAAGTGATTATTTTTCAAAAATGTCCACCATTTTGGGTCCGCCATTTCGAATTTCATAATTTTGATATCAAATTCGTAATCAGCGACCCCAAAAACGTAATAGTGGACATCCTTGGTCCGATAAAGTGATTAATTTTCAAAAATGTCCACCATTTTGGGTCCGCCATTTTGAATTTCATAATTTTTATATCAAATTCGTAATCAGCGACCTCAAAAACGTAAAAGTGGTAATTGTAAAATTTATTATTCCCGTTTTTGAGGTTTTGGCCGGCTAAAAGGCCGTTTGGAACCACTGTGTGACGCGGTCATGATCGGCGTAAGACAAGACAATGTGATTTATAGCATGTTCGTTCGAGTGGTAGCGCCGAAAAAAACGGAGGAAGCAAACGTGTCGTCAGTAGACTTAAAAGTCTGGCATGAGCGTTTAGGACACGTCGGATGTCGTGCACTGGAAGACATGGTCAAAAACGATCTCGTGCACGGAGTGAAGCTCAAAAATACCGACAAGATTTTCTGCGAACCGTGCCAGCTGGGAAAGGCGCATCGACTAACTTTCCGCGAAAATTGGAGTTTGCGATCAACAAAGCCAGGCGAGTTCGTACACCGACGTGTGTGGGCCAATCCAAGTCAAGTCTCAGGGTGGTGCGAGTTACTATGTGACTTTCATCGATGACGCCTCGGGATTCGATCATATTTATTTTTTAAGGCCGTCCTCTAGTTTCTCGGCTGTTTTTTTTATGGCTTTTTCAATAATTTTTTTACGGGCAAAGCATCGAAATAATCAATCTCATTATTTTTGCATAATCTTTATTAACATTTAAATAAGCTTTACAAATTTTTTGAAGTCAAAATATATAATAGAATAGCAGTTATAGTGGCCGACAGGAAGACATCAAGTAAAAGAGGTGCTTGACGGTGACCAAGATTGCGGCTGTTCTGCTTATCTGAAATCAAAAAACCAAACGGCATTTTAATCTTCATATTCAAGACTAGCGATTGAACTAGAGTGAATTCTAAATTACAAAAATTGACTTTTTTATACACTTTTGAAAATTACATTCTATTTTTTACTCATTTTTTCTTAAGTTTTTCGCTCGTACGAAAAAAACTATCGAAGCAATCATGATAATCCTAGTTCAATCGCTGGCTTATAACATATTAAAGATGCTGTATAAATTTGAACAAGATCGGTGCAATAGTTTCTGAAATATCGTGGTTACCGTTTCGAAAAATGGTGTTTCGAGAAAAACGCGTTTGAAAGTTCGCGCATGTGATTTATACTAAAAATTTCATCTCACCGTCAATCTGCTATGCCTGGACCATACAATAGGCCTTCCTCTTCTTCTTGGAAGTCACGCAGAGCTGCTCTGTCTTCTCTTTTCGCGATTCGGGCCTGTTTTACAACATCGCTCGTGCGCCTTCCTGAACGGTCGATCCGAGAGCTATCACGCTGTTGAACATATCCTTTAGCTTGTGGGCCGATTTTCACTCCCATGGTTTCCAAGGTCTTCAGGATAGCTTCGAATCCTGCGTTGAAGATTATGACAGCGAGAAACGTGGCGATTTCAACCACTTTTGGCCCAGAATGGAGGTGCCTCGGAGCAAAAGTCCAGATTAACGAATTGAGCGACTCGTTATTATTTTGAGTTTCCGATCCCAGGCATCTGCTTAACAATTCTTCTTTGGATAAATCCTCATAAATTGGCTTTATGACTTTTTGAACTGCTTCAGAAAGAGGCGGTTTATTGTGTTTGAATTGCTCAGCCTCTCCGAGAAACTCAGCTCTCCGCCATTTGCACCAACTAGATTCGCCTGCAGGACAATTTTGATGCTGTGGATTGCTGTCTGTGGAAATCTTGTGAAAGAATGTTGCCCAAATTTCCTTTCTCATTTCCTCGATAGAATCTGGATGTCTCCGAATAGCTAATCCATAATACTTTGTCATCTCACCAATCAATTTATCAGTGAGTTTTCCTGCACCTTTCCCACCAATGCCTTTATTAGATTTTTTTGCATTTCGGAGCCGAGTCCCCATCCTCTTTTTAACGTGTCCAACACACTCTTTTTTTACAACAACATCTTCTCCATATGGTTCTGCATTCAAAATACCTTTGAATGTCTTGCTGTCACCATCTCCTATGTATGTCGTATATTGAACTTGATGTTTATCTACTGAACGAGAAAACATTTTCACAACTGCATCTATTTCCATCTTCCCAGAACTTCCAGTATGATTTCGAGTACAATTTTCTTCATGATCAGCGAGCCATCCTGCATATCCAACTGGATCATTATTTTTTTTATTTTTCCACAAATTGCATCCAGCACAAAAACTACTCATTACACACGCATCAACCACTTTACCGGTGTACTTGGCAATTAAAGTTGAAACTCCGAATAAAGATGAAAATCCTCTTTTTTTCCATGTGCCATCTCCAGATACGGTGAATTCATTTTCTGCTTTTCCTTGTTCTTGAAGGATTTCCTTTTCTTCATTAACAGCAATCGACAACACTGTATCAAAAACGGCCGAAGAAGCTGAGTGAATATTTTCTAATATGGAATAGTACGTGTTCAAAGCAAAACCTTGTCCCATATCCATCAGTCCACAGAAAATTCTATAGCCTTCATAACCGACTCCCAACAAACGCATCACGAAAACTAAGCGACGATTTATTTCGTAGGCTTTACCGATTTTTGGGCATGAATCTATTTCTTTTTCTTTCTCACACTTGCACGCCATAGAAATTTTAAAGCCCAATCCTCGTATATCACGTTGATGGAAAGTCACCGTACTTTTGCACTCTTTACAAATAACAGCCGAAGAAATGGTTGAAAATACACTCACAAAATTCAAAATACAATACAAAACAGTCTGTTCAACGGTCACTTCAAAATGTTTATTTTGACGAAGTTTCGTCGCTGACGCCGATGTAAACGACTTGTCTTGTTCAAAAGTGTGTCGGTTGCCTGCGAATTTTCGCTTTTTAGGTCGATCGTAACGAGCCGGGGCGTCTCTACTTCCTTTCTTGAACATTTTGAAAATTATTTTCAAAAAATCAGCTACGTGCGACTCGCAAGAGAAAATATAGTACGCTTCGCAACTGCCACAGCAAAACTGAACTAAAACTTCACGGCGTCTTAGTCAATATTCGAAAGCGTCTGTCAACGGTCTCGGCTCCCCTTTACTCGGGCCTAATTCACAAAAGGTTCAGGTAGCAGTTAGATTTAGGGATATCAATACAATGGTCAGCGCCGCTCGGCTTTCGGAGCAGCCTGGCGCGCGCTCCTGCTCCGTTCCAGGGCCGTAACTTGTGAACCACTTCGAATATCGAAAAATCCTTTGGCACACATTTTCTACACATGTTGTAGATGTGATTTATGAAAAAAAAAAAATCGATTTTTTCGACCCGAGAAACTAGAGGACGGCCTTAAAGCACAAAGACGAAGTTTTGGAAAAATTCAAAACATACGATCGGTTGGTCGAAAACAAGTTTGGGCGAAAGCTGCAAACAGTGCGATCGGACAACAGAGGGGAATATAAAAATAAAAGGATGACTAAGTATCTAGAATCGAGGGGAATCACCATGGAAAATACGGCGCCACATACAACACAGCAGAACGGGAAGGCAGAGAGGGCGAATCGGACGATTTTAGAGAGTGCTCGAACGATGCTCCGAGCTAAGGATCTTCTGAACTAGCTGGGAGCAGAAGCTATCAATACAGCAGTATACGTGCTCAACAGAAAAACACACTCGAGCAGAAAAGGGATCAAAACAGCGTACGAAGAATGGATGGGAAGAAAACCGCATCTTTGTCAAGTGAGAGTCTTCGGCTCGACGGCATATGCCCACGTTCCGAAACAATTTCGCCGCAAGTTCGATAATAAATCGAAAAAGGTAATACTGGTAGGATATCACGATGAGTCGTCGTATTATCGATTGTGTGACTTAAAAAAAAAAAAATTACCGTGTCTCGAGATGTTGTGTCCAACGAGACGTTGACTGACGAGCATACAAGTTCAAGTGACCCCGAAGACGGGGAGACGTATTTGTTAAAAAAGGAACGAGAGGACGAAGTTGTCGAGATCCAGAATGATTCTGACGAAGAGATCGCTCCCGATGTCGACGTACCGCTTCAGGAGGAGATAGTGAACGAGCAACGAGAAGAAGGGGCTAATCGACAACTCAGAGATCGTAGAATGATTCAACAACCGAGGAGGTTTCGAGTAACTATTGATTTCGTCGAACACAAGACACCTGAGACGTTTCAAGAGGCGGTGAGTGGGTCTGACGGGTCCAAGTGGTCCAAAGCGATTGACAAGGAATTGTCAGCTCACTGGAAGAATGGGATGTGGACGGTGGTCGAGAAGAAATCAAACGACAAGATCATCGACTGAAAAAGGGTCTTCAAGGTACGCCAGGGGTCGTCGGAAGGTGAGTGTCATTTAAAGGCACGTCTGTGTGCAAGAGGGTACTTGCAGCAACACGGAATTGACTTTAACGAGACTTTCGCGCCGGTCGTGTGCTACGACTCACTCCGGGCATTTCTGGCGAAGGCAACGCAAGCAGATTATGATCTGTTTCACTTCGACGTATGCACAGCTTTTCTCTACGGCGATCTCGAGGAGAAAATTTTCATGAAAATTCCCGAGGGTCTCACTGTCAAAAAAAATCTGAATGCGCGAAACAACTACGTGTGCAAACTGAACAAGTCGCTCTATGGTTTAAAGCAAGTACCCAGGTGCTGGAACAGAAAATTCAGTGAGTTCCTTAAAAAATTCGACTTCACACAAGGTGACGCAGACTAGTGTATATTTAAGGGATGTATCGATGGTGTGAGTATGTGCCTGGCGTTGTTTTTCGATGACAGGCTGGTAGCCTCGGAGTCAAGCAGAGTGCTGAATGTTGTATTACAAGCGCATTGGAAGGCTGTGAGACGCATTTTCGCGTACTTAGTCGGAACTGAGAATCGCGGAATTCTCTATAAAAGTGGAGGTAACGAGCCTGAGCTCGTCGGTTATTGCGATGCAGATTTGGCAGGTGATTTGGCAACGCGATGGTCAACCACGGGGTATACGTTAAGTTTTGCCAATGGGCTGATCACGTGGTCAAGTCAACGACGAAAGATCGTGACGCTAAGCACCACAGAGTCGGAGTATGTGGCTGCTACAGCTGCCGCACGAAAGACTGTCTGGCTGCGAAAACTACTCGAGGAAATCGGTTCGCGTTGCGAGAAGGCTACTGTAGTCTGGATCGATAATCAAAGTGCCATTAAACTCGCGAAAAACCCTGAATTTCATAAACTCACTAAGCATATCGATGTTAAGTACCACTATGTTCGCGAGAAAGTAGCGAGTCACGAGATCGAGATAAAATATGTACCGACTAATTACCAGAGAGCGGACATTTTTACCAAAGCGTTGCCGAGGATTCAATTTAACAAATTGTGTGATAGGCTGTCGATAGCGAGTACTCAAACGGTGAGTGTGTTGAATGAGTGAGTTCTCGTACTCGAATCTCCCGCGCCTGCGTGCGCAGCTGGGAAGTTGGGAGACGCTAGTGTGGTAACGCGACGAGAGGGTGTGCCAGTCGAAGAGAGAATGAACGAGCTAGTCTTAGGATAACTTCCGGTGTTACACGAGGTCGCGAGACTGTATCTAGATATACATAATAAACGTTTTTCTGTCGTATATGTAATCCCGCAATATCACGTGCAATCTTTTCACCCAGATTACCTACCTTGAGTCCACTTAAAGAAAATAAAAGTCAAAATAGGATCGCTACTTGTAGTATCAAACTTGTAGGACCGCTGCTTGTAGGATCGAACCTTGTTATACGAATCTCGAGGAATGAACTTGTAGGATCGCCACTTGTAGGATCGGACCTTTTCAAACTAATCTCGAGAAACGAACTTGTATGATCGCCACTTGTAGGATCGAACCTTCTCGAACGAATCTCTGGAAATAAACATGTGGGAAACGACATCCACTTGTAGGAACGAACTTGTAGGACTAATCACTTGTAGGACTGGTACTTGCAGGATCGATACCCTCTCGATATTACGACGTGTTGGAATTGTAAATGTTGAAAATGTTAAATTATTATATTAAATTATTATTATGTTAAATATTATAAATTATGTTATGTTAAAGTTATGTTAAATTATTATGTTAAATGTTATATTAATATTAAATGTTGAAAGTGTTAAAATATATAATGTTAAAATAATATGTGTTGAAATTTAAAATGTTAACATTGTGTTGATTTTACGAATGTTATCATTTACTTGTGATAATTAGACGCGATACCAAAACTGGCATATCTGGCTACCCAGATAGAACACTGACGTCTAATATACGTATATACGACGTCGCCATCGACGTCTGTAAGCCGTATTGAGTACGTATACTGAAGAGCTAAATGTCCGGCTAATATCTGTATATTTAACGTATATAAGACGTCGAAAATAAGTCAAACCTACGCTCACAGCACAATAATATTTTTTTAAAATATAAACAGAAACAAAATATATTACTGGCAAAACGGTTCCATACGCATTTTGTCGTTGTCATAGGTCATAGAAGAGTTACACTGAAAAAAAAAAATCCTGCACGGATTTCTCGATAGAACTTTATTCTGCTTCGACGGGGACTCAAACCTGTGACGTACCTACTTATCCTACCTATCTTCCTAACACGCTACGCACCACGCTATTGACTGTTTATGAACTTTGGTAATTCATATAATGTATTTGACACGCCAGAGAACACTTGATTAGTTGTATTTTAGGAGCTACTCAAGGGACGGTGGTCATCGCGTCTTCGACCCTTTATTTAGTATAATCATGTCGGTTTTTGAAGAAATTACAAAATTGAATGTGGCGAATCCAATATGCTGGATCCAAAATTCTAAAAATTCCATAACTGGTCTGATTCACTCTAACGACAGTCTTCGCAAAGAGAGATAGAACATAGCCCCTCTATTTCTGTCCAGTGTTGGGCATAATTAATTACTTTCGGTAATTAATTACAGTCTAATTACAAATTACAATCGTAATTTATAATTAATTTTTTTTTTAAATACTAATTACAATTGTAATTAGTATTATTACAATTATATATTATATTGTTTATAAATTACAATTGATTAGTATTTAAATTTTTTTCTAATTACAAATTAGAAGTAATTAGTAATGAAAATCTTTTCTAATTACAAATTACAAATGTAATTTGTATTTAAATTTTTTCTAATTACAAATTAAAAGTAATTAGTATTTAAATTTTTTCTAATTACAAATTACAATTGTAATTAGTATTTAGATTTTTTTCTAATTACAAATTAAAAGTAATTAGTATTGAAATTTTTTTCTAATTACAAATGAAAAGTATTTAATATTTAGATTTTTTTCTAAATACAAATTGAAAGTATTTAATATTTAGATTTTTTTCTAAATACAAAATACAAGTATTTAGTATTTAGATTTTTTCCTAAATACAAATGAAAAGTATTTAGTATTTAGAATTTTTTCTAAATACAAATTGAAAGTATTTAAATTATCTTCTAAATACAAATTAAAAGTATTTAGAGTTCAGGTTTTTGACTAGTTACGAGTTACAATTGTATTTAGCATGAAATTTTACTGTAAATACAATGCCCAAATGTAATTAACAAGATTTTTTTACCTATGTATAATTCGAAAATGTAATTGATATCATTTCCCAAGCTAATTGCAACAACTTTTGATTGTATTTAAAGATTTTTATCGAGATAATTAAAAATCACAAGTTTCATTTCTTAGACCGTATGGGTATTTCTGACTATTTGGGTCATTGCGAGGACGATCACGCCGTAGCTGGCATCCAGGTCGGTCGCACAATAGTTCTTGCTGTCCAGGTCGATCGCGCCATAGTTTCTGGCGTCCAGGTAAACCATGCCATAGGTTTTGGCGTCCAGGTCGATCGCACCATACTTCTTGGTGTCCAGGTTGATCGCACCATAGTTCTTGACGTCCAGGTCAATCACGCCATAGTTCTTGGGGTCCAGGTTTATCACGTCATAGTTCTCGGATTTCAGGTCAATAGAGCCATAGTTCTTGGCGTCCAGGTCAATCGCACCGTAGTTCTTAGCGTCAAGGTTGATCGCGCCATGGTTCATGGCATCCAGGTTGATCGCGCCATAGTTCTTGCTGTCCAGGTCAATCGCGTCATAGTCATGGTGTCCAGGTTGATCGCGTCATGTTTTTTGGCGTCCAGGTTGATCACACCATAGTTCTTGGCATCCAGGTCGATCACACCATAGTTCTTGGTGTCCAGGTTGATCGCGTCATAGTTTTTGCCGTCCAGGATGATCGCGCCATAGTTTTTGGCGTCCAGGTCGATCGTGCCATAATTCTTGGTGTCCAGGTCGATCGCACCGTAGTTATTGGTGTCCAGGTTGATCGCGTCATAGTTATAGGTATCCAGGTTGATCGTGGCATACTTTTTGGCGTCCAGGTTGATCGGACCACGGTTCTTGGCGTCCAGGTTGATCGCACCATAGTTTTTGGCATCCGGAGGATCACACCATAGTTCTTGGTGTCCAGGTTGATCGCGGCATAGTTTTTGCCGTCCAGGATGATCGCGCCATAGTTTTTGGCGTCCAGGTCGATCGTGCCAGAATTCTTAGTGTCCAGGTCGATCGCACCGTAGTTATTGGTGTCCAGGTTGATCGCGTCATAGTTATTGGTATCCAGGTTGATCGTGGCATATTTTTTCGCGTCCAGGTTGATCGGACCACGGTTCTTGGTGTCCAGGTTGATCGCACCATAGTTCTTGGCATCCAGGTCGATCACACCATAGTTCTTGGTGTCCAGGTTGATCGCGTCATAGTTTTTGCCGTCCAGGATGATCGCGTCATAGTTTTTGGCGTCCAGGTCGATCGTGCCATAATTCTTGGCGTCCAGGTCGATCGCACCGTAGTTATTGGTATCCAGGTTGATCGTGGCATACTTTGTAGCGTCCAGGTTGATTGGACCACGGTTCTTGGTGTCTAGGTTAATCGCATCATTATTTTTGCCGTCTAGGTCAATCGAACCATAGTTCTGGACGTCCAGGTCGATCGCGCCATAGTTATTCGCAGAACTATGGTGCGATCAACCCGGACACCAAAAACTATGACGCGGTCAACTTGGACAGCAAGAACTACGGTGCGATCGACCAGGACGCCAAAAAGTATAGCGCGATCAACCTCGATGCCATGAACCATGGCGCGATCAACCTGAACCCTAAGAACTATGGTGCGGTTGACCTGGACGCTGAGAACTATGGCTCGATTGACCTGAAATCCAAGAACTACGACGTGTTCAACCTGGACCCCAAGAACTATGGCGCGAACGAACTGGACAGCAAGAACTATGGTGCAATCGACCGGGACGCAAAAAAATATGACGCAATCAACCTGGACGCCAAGCAATACAGTGCGATCGACCTGAATGGCAAAAACTATGACGCGATCATCCTGGACGGCAAAAACTATGCCGCGATCAACCTGGACACCAATAACTATGACGCGATTGACCTGGACAGCAAGAACTATGGTGCGATCGACCTGGACGCCAAGAACTATGGTGCGATTGACCTGGATGCCAAGAACTATGGTGCGATCAACCTGGACGCCAATAACTATGACGCGATCAACCTGGACACCAATAACTATGACGTGATTGACCCGGACCGCAAAAACTATGGTGCGATCGACCTGGACGCCAAGAACTATGGTGCGATCGACCTGGACGGCAAAAACTATGACGTGACCAGCCTGAACAGCAAGAACTATAGTGCGATCGACCTGGACGCCATGAAGTATAGCGCGATCGACCTGGATGCCAAAAACTATACCGCGATCAACCTGGATGCCATGAAACATGGCGCGATTAACTTGGACGCTAAGAACTATGGTGCGGTTGACCTGGACGCCGAGAACTATGGCTTGATTGACCTAAAATCCAAGAACTACGACGTGATCAACCTGGACCCCAATAAATATAGCGCGATCGACCTGGACGCCAGAAACTATGGCGCGGTCGACCTGGACACGGTAAACCATGGCACGTTCGACCTGGACGCGGAAAACTATTGCGCTGTCGACCTGGACTCCAAGAGTTATCACGTGATCAACCTGGGCGCCAAGAAATGTGGCGCGATCGACCTGGACAGCAAGAACTATGGTGCGACCGACCTGGATGCCAGCTACGGCGTGATCGTCCTCGCAATGACCCAAATAGTCAGAAATACCCATACGGTCTAAGAAATGAAACTTGTGATTTTTAATTATCTCGATAAAAATCTTTAAATACAATCAAAAGTTGTTGTAATTAGCTTGGGAAATGATATCAATTACATTTTCGAATTATACATAGGTAAAAAAATCTTGTTAATTACATTTGGGTATTGTATTTACAGTAAAGTTTCATGCTTAATACAATTGTAACTTGTAACTAGTCAAAAACCTGAACTCTAAATACTTTTAATTTGTATTTAGGAAAAAAATCCAAATACTAAATACTTTTAATTTGTATTTAGGAAAAAAATCTAAATACTAAATACTTGTGATTTGTATTTAGAAGAAAATCTAAATATTAAATACTTTCAATTTGTATTTAGAAAAAAATCTAAATATTAAATACTTTTAATTTGTAATTAGAAAAAAATTTCAATACTAATTACTTTTAATTTGTAATTAAAAAAAATCTAAATACTAATTACAATTGTAATTTGTAATTGGAAAAAATCTAAATAATAGTTACTTTTAATTTGTAATTAGAAAAAATCTAAATACAAATTAGATTTTTAATTTGTAATTAGAAAAGATTCTAAATACTAATTACTTCTAATTTATAATTAGAAAAAAATTCAAATACTAATTAATTGTAATTTGTAATTAGAAAAAATCTAAATACAAATTACTATTGTAATTAGTATTTTGAAAAAATTTAAATACTATGAAACGTTTCGTGAAATTCCTCAATTTTGATGTTGAAGGAATTCACGATTTTTAATCTGATTTATGTAATGTTATGATTTTTTGTGTGTTCGTCTGTCGTCCCGTCGTTTCGTCCGGGCGAACAGAAGGTTCGACACGGGCCCGAGGTCAGTGGCGTTTTATGTAGGAGAGAGGTTTGCCGAATCGATGTGATAAATTTTACTGGTTTTTCGAGATTGCCTCAGATTGGTTGTTATCGGTATTTCCCATTGGTCATGTACGACCTGGGGATAACGTGACCCGTCATCATAGGCATGTAAAAAGTGGGCCACTTAAATGAGAGGAGAACCTTGAGAAGCAAGGTCTCCTTTGGGGCACGCAAAAGTTAAATCCAGCGGCAACTGGGCAATAAGGAATTGAACGGGTGATGAATAGGTGTGATTAATTGGGACTGCAATATAAAATGAATCTAAGATGTTAAGGAACAGTCTGCGTTCGTATGTCTGAATCGAATCGTCGTATTGTCCTCGTTCGTCCGTCAGTCGTTGTAGTCTCGATTCGCTAGTTATGTGGCGCGAGACTGTACGTAATGTTTCGAGACTCGGTGTGCTTTGAGACGCGACGTCTCTCTATTGTTATGCCTGATTGCCCGTGTGAATGTTCGTGGGTGTTTGAGTGTGTATGCGCGTGTGTGTGTGTGTGTGTGTGTTTTCTCAAGTTTCACGGTGTTTCCAATCGGGAAGCGATTTGGAAACACAAAAATCAATTTCAGTTCTATTTCGAAAATTGATATCTCTTTGTCGGCTGACTGAAATTGATGCGTTTAACCAGCGTCCTGGGAGTGGAAGGACACTCGCCCAAATTTAAATGATTCTACCAATTCTCAATGCGTTTACTCGTGATATAGACAGATGGTCGGAAAGATTTAAGAATGATGATAATTTAACACGAGGATAAGTGAAGCTTATCACTCGTGGAGGGTTTTCTCAGCAAAGCGCCTTCTTCCTTGTTCCCGCCCTCAGCCACAGTGCTGAGGGTTTTTCCAAGGAATCCGGTTCCCTACCTCGAGGTTATTTTTCTGAGACGTTCACCTGGTTAGGTATCCAACTTCCCGACGCAGTGCGGGGGCTTCAAGCAAACCAGGCTCCCTATCACCTGAAATCTTTTATTGAATAGGAATGAACGAGAGTTGTGATTTGCTTAGTCTTTAGAAAGACAAGCAAGTACGTTATAATAGATTCGCCCTAAAAAGGACGAATCAACGATGATCTCGATGAGTCTTAAAAAAGACTATTGGAGATAAGTGAAGTAGCCAGATGTCGTTCAGTTCGTAGTTCTTGATGCACGATGCGATACGAATGCGTTGAGAATCTCGAAGAGTGTTGACTCGAAATCGATATTGAAGGTAGACAAAATTACGTCGTAGAGAAAGAATGTCAAGAAATCGCTTGACGCGAATAATGCTCACCGATAACGTTGATCAAAATGAGGACGAGGCTTGCTCGTCAGGATCTTAAATACTTTTCCATGAACAACCGGCGCCGTGATTTGATTGGTCGAAGGTTTTGTAGTAGGGCAATTTTGCCAAGCTTCTAGATCTTTTGCACACGGAACGATGGTGACGTCATGGGCTTCTCGGAAGGAGAGATTCTATTTTGGGATTTCGGGGAATCGCGAAATTGATCGAATATGGATGTAAACAATGGATGTCGAAATATGCTATATTGTAACGGTAGACTGCCTAGTCTGTCCCGTTACAACTAATTATAATTGTAATTTGTATTCAGAGTGTAATTAATTACAAAATTGCCCAACTCTGTTTCTGTCTCTCTCAGTTCTGCTGCCATAACGTTTAGGACGGTAGACGGCGTCCATATATATACTATATATTTATATACATAGGTTCATGGTCTCAATTCGGATCGCGCACAATAAGTTTTGCGCGCGATATTTGTGTTATAATGTATTTATATAGTATACATATAATGCAAATAAAGTGTTATAAAATATATTTTAATTGTAAGAATTTATCCATCCGCTTATATATATATATCCCATATAGACCACTGAAGTCTAATATACACATATTACAAATATATATGTAATGATATGTATACGTGATATACGTATATTATACAATAAGCATTTGAAATCAAATTATATACATAATATTATATGTATAAGGAACATACACTACCGTTCATAAATATGGAAACACTCGCCCCCAGATCCGAGCCACACAAGAAGTTGTATCGCTCTTTGAAAAATGATGATATCTCAATTTCCCAAGCGGCGTTCTAAAGAGGACGTACTTAGCTTCATTTACCTTTTATGGAAAAAATTTTTCGATTTTTTTTGAGTCCGGTACGCACTTTGAAAGATGGTCATTTTTTGGCTTTTTTTGGAGGGTGGAAATTTTCCCGCATATCTCGTAAAAAAAAATTTTCAACTTTTTTTCCGTGAAAAACTTGAAGCGGGGAGTACAACCTTCAATCTCATTTTTTGGAAAATTTTTTACGATTTTTTTTCGCAAAGATATTCAACTTTTTGCAAAAAACGACCATATTTATAAAGGGTAGTCTCACTCTGAAACTACTGGGTTTTCGAAAAATTACTAAGAGGGTAAAAAGTTGCATACAATCATTTTGGATGTATCACATTTTTTTCAGAATTAAAAAATCAAATTCGAAAAAAAAAAAATTTTTCAAAAATTAAAAAATTTTTTTTTTCAAAATTTTTTCTTAAATCAACGAAATATTTTTTTTATTGTCAAAAATCGGGTCTCTTACCTCATCTACACGGCTTTTACATCGAAAAAGCCACCTTGGGCCAGTTTGGAGCAGGGTCAAATGGACAAATTGATCGAGCGGATGCCACGTCTCGTCAAAGCTGTAATCGCAGCGAAAGGTGGCTTTTTCGATGAAAAAGCCGTGTAGATGAGGTAAGAGACCCGATTTTTCACGATCAAAAATATATTTCGTTGATTTAAGGATGTTCCTCTGTTTGTTTGCGGGACGAGTCGTCCGAGGGGGGTCCCTATGCTTATACACAGGCAGGGCTCAGTGGTGCCAACGTCAAATCCTCACTCATCTCGACCAGTTAATTTATTTTCTCGAAGTCAGAATTAGCACTTTGAGGTTTCGTTTCAATGCTATTCGATAGTAAGTGGCATTAATAACAACGTATAAAAATTATAGTAATATACTCCTGTAAGTTTTTGAAATATTAACGTTTATGTTGAAAAAAAAAAATTTAAAATTCACGTTTTCCCAGCTTCAACTCCAAACGCTGTCCGAACTATTCAAGATAGAGAAAATTGCCTAATAAGAATTTTGTAGAGAATTAAATTTTCTATAAAAAAGTCCCCAACGGTATACATAAAAAGTCAATAGCGGATGAGCGAGAGGTGTCCGAAGTGGCGTGACGATGAAGTGTGATTTTTGTAAAATCGCAGAATAGTAGACCCATTAAATGTTAAATTACATATCACCACGTTAGCATTGAATTAAAAATGCATAAAAATTCATACGTTAACTCGGCACAACGAGAAAGCCATTACCGCCCAAAAAACTTTATTAATAACTAAATTCAAATAAAGCCACCTACTTGAAATGGTTTTTTTTAAATTATTTTTACAACTTTGGACGCCTCCCATGCATCAATAATTAACTTTAGATATATGCCGTCGCGGACTTTTTTGTAGAGAATTAAGTTACCTATAAAATGATTTATAAGCAATTTTCCTCTATTATGTATAGTTTGAGCAGCGTTTAGAGTTTAAGCACAAAAAGAGCGAAATTTTAATTGTTTCTATTTTTCCCTTGCCAAAATGTATAGAGGGATAATAACGCACATTTTATAAGTTATTATTTATGCCATATACTATGAAAAGACGCTAAAAAAATTTCCAGGATTTTATTCTGAAAAAAAAAGCCTGATTCGACAAGTTGAGTTCGGCAACATTGTCCGTCGCGTCTAAAATCGACAGCGAACGCCCGTTTTTTTTCAGCATTTTTAAACATATTACATTTAATTACTCAACGAAAATTCTCCTAATTCAGGTGAGCTTTCGCACACGGTTTTATTATATATAGATCTAGGTCATATAATTTTTAAAAGGTGCTGGCATTTCGAGTTCGTGAATTACAGAACGATTGGAACCTGTTTTTCGTGTCGCCCATAAGAACGCATGTTAAATAATGTTTTTTTAAACATTTAATATCTCGACAACGAGGCTCCTAATCTCATTGAATCTTTGCACACACGTTTTGGGGATAAACACTAACAGGCTGTAAAAATTTCAAGTTGATGACATTAAATCGATATAACAGAGGAACATCCTTAAGAAAGAATTTGAAAAAAAAAAATTTTTTTTAATTTTTGAAAAAATTTTTTTTTTCGAATTTGTTTTTTTTAATTCTGAAAAAAATGTGATACATCTAAAATGATTGTGTGCAACTTTTTACCCTCTTAGTAATTTTTCGAAAACCCAGTAGTTTCAGAGTGAGACTACCCCTTATAAATATGGTCTTTTTTTGCAAAAAGTTTAATATCTTTGCGAAAAAAAATCGTAAAAAATTTTCCAAAAAATGAGATTGAAGGTTGTACTCCCCGCTTCAAGTTTTTCACGGAAAAAAAGTGAAAAATTTTTTCTACAAGATATGCGGGAAAATTTCCACCCTCCAAAAAAAGCCAAAAAATGACCATCTTTCAAAGTGCGTACCGGGCTCAAAAAAAATCGCAAAAATTTTCCCAAAAAAGGTAAATGAAGCTAAATATGTCCTTTTTAGAACGCCGCTTGGGAAATTGAGATATCATCATTTTTCAAAGAGCGATACAACTTCTTGTGTGGCTCGGATCTGAGGCGAGTGTTTCCATACTTATGAACGGTAGTGTATATTTGACGATAATAGAAACGAAGAGAATTTCACTGCATTGCTGTCAAAATCACGTATTATATACTTTAACGTTATCGAGATTTGAGAGTTTACAGTTGCGCATAGAGACACACGCGACTGTTATTCTCACTCTCTCGATTGTTGTCGCTCGGGAGGCGAGCGACGAATTTATTTTTAGATATTTTGGTTTATGTGTCGGTCAGTGACCGTACGCAGAGTTCAAGTGCTGGACTAGAAAGGAAAAGCCGGGAATAAGAGGATTTTGCTTCGATTTCGCATAGGCTGAAAGCCCAAGAGTTTCTTATGTGTTTTTTCGAGATGGCCTCGGAGTACTAACCACGACTATGAGAAATGGTGCTGCGCGTTGGTTGACCCTTCATTATCGGCCATTGAAAATGGATTGGGGGTCCAAGTTGTCTCAACTCCGAGAAGCGGAATCGAGCTCTTTATTTTACTCTCGAGAAGCGAGAGTAAAATGCAAGGAGTCTAAATTTATGTATTATTTTGTTCGTAAATTGTCGCTTTGCAATACGACTGAAACGTTAACAAAAGGGGAAGCCTAGAGGTTGATTTTAAAGAAGGTAAGTTAGTGAAAGGAATGAAGCTAAGTTGAATGAATTAATAAATCTGTTAGACGGGTCTCACGGTTAATCTCGAGGAGAGGAAGAGTCCAGTTTGTTCTATTGGTGTTTATCGCGCTTGTCTCGTCGTCGCGTGAGACCCTTGATCGGTCGCGATGAGTTTCGACGAAATGCGTTGGTAGACGTCGCCACGTTTAGAGAAGTTATTTCAGAGTAGGCGCACTCTAAGAGTACGTTTACGGTTTTGATGTAATAGGTTTTCCAACAAGAATTACCTCGTGCCGTGATCCAACTTCCATCGGCAATAGCTGGGGCTTCACACGGTTCAAGGGGCCCTACCTAGGGGTAAGAGGTTTTCTGAGACGATCGCCCGTCTCAACATCCAACTTCTGGGCGCAATGCCCAGGGCTTCACTTGAGACAGGTTCCCTGGTATCTGGAATTCTTTATTGAAAGAGAGTTGTCAAATGATTCGTTCTGAGAAAGACGAATCACGGTTACGTTATAGCTGAATCGACTTGAAGAAGACGATTCGAGAGTAAAGACACGATGAAGATCGCGTTGTTGTCGGGTGTGCTTTGAAGTCCTAGAAACGTCGGGTCTCTCCGGGCTTCAAGAATAGTAAAGATGTCGAGCTCGCGTCGCGAATGTGCGAACACGAGAATTTTGGTAGGGTGACGTCTGCCACGTATAGTGCTCACCAGTGATGGCTACGTAATGAGAAAGAGGCTTGCTTGACTGGCTGTTAAATACATTTTCCGTTCTCATCGGCGCAATGATTTGATTGGCCGATGGATCGGTTGTACGGAAATTTTGACAAGCTTCTTGAGCTTTTGCACACTGTACGCTCATGACGTATTACGATTCCTCGAAGGATTAAAATCTATTTCGGGCCTTCGAGGAATTCCGAATTTCTGACTAGTGTTATTATTATTGCGATCGACCGTCGCCCAGGGAACGATCTTCAGGATGGAAAATCGTGCCATTTTCCGTTCCGTCACAATACGTATATTCGACGTGTGTTTTTCAACAATATCTCGGTGGAATTTTGCACATCTCATATACGTATAATATTCGTTAATTATCTTTCGATTGTAATTCCCGGATCTGAAGCTATATATATTCAATGTACGTATGCACATATTAAGCTATACATATACAGGGTGTATACTAACCTACTGATCATATTATAAGTGCGGGGTAGAGCGTCGAAAACGGAGCAGAAAAGTCCTTTTCGAAAATTTTGTACAATCAAATTTGGTGGAGTTATTATAGCGCTTTCCACTGGGCTGCACTGGTGGCACTGAGTGCACACTGGTTTGCTCAGAGGGCACTCAGTCCGTGCAGGTTTTCTGGCATCAGTGTTCAGAAATTCGAGTGGAACACGCAGCACCTGGTGCAAGTTTGTCAGTCAACGTTTTTTTTTCGATCCGTTTTTTTTTTTTTTGTATTCTCGTCAATTACACACAATGGAGATTGCTAAAAGCGAATATTTGGCGCTAATCGAGTTTAAATTCATGGTCAACAAACATATTATAGTCTTGAATATTGACGCGTGCAATATTGAAGAGTGCGAGAGATTGAGAAGTAAGTAAAACATACTTTTACATCTTTGAGGTTATGTATAAAATTGAAAAATTAATTTGGCATTATGCTGTCATGAAAATAATCAAAAAAAAAGTGAAAGAGGGGGGAAGATGGTATATGGTGTAATAAATAAAGCAAATTCCAAATTTTTTTCACTTTTCAGCCGATGATCGCTATACATTCCGGTACTTGTCCATGCTTGGTGCAAAAAAATTCATTTCAGTCGGAGGGCCAGTTACTGAAGTAACGAGGATTGTGGAAAATAAGTGAGTCCTCACGTTATTAACTAAATCATCAGCATCTCGACGTCAAGTATTTTTTTTAATTTTTTATCTGTGTGTTCCAATGTATACCCTTGCGGGTTTTTACGTATTGCCCTTTCCCATATCACTCCCTCCGTAACAAGTTCCCGGACCATGAAAATCACAGTCATGATCGCGGCGTTTGTGGTCATGTCGTGAATAGTCCGTTGGTGCAAAAACTGACCATGACCCATGACCATCGCCATGACCAAATAGACCCAAAAAATAGCTGGCCCATTTTTTATGACATACTCGCGGTCATATAATTGAGCTCATGATCGCCAATTTTGAATGGTCAGTTTTTGCATCAACGGATCATCCACCATATTGGTCATGATTTATGGCTTTTGAATGGTCCTGGTACTTATTAGGGCTACCCGCACTTCGCTAAGCTAACCTAACTTCCATAGCATTTGCAGCTGCTTTTAAGATACACTGTGTCACATTCGTCGTGGACATGGGAAAACTGCGGAAAACCCATGCCGATACAGACAGCCTTATTTTTACTGAGTTTCCGATATGTTTACCATCAGAATATTAGTAAAACTGCCTTCCGCTCGGTAGTCGGCGTGCATAGGCAGTGCACAGCTACGCGATCTCCCATCCAAGTAGTGGCCTTAGCCATTGCTGTTTAACTTGGGAAATCACCAGAGCCGCACACTGACCGCACGTCTACTACCGTCGGTTTCTCGACGTCATGTAATATGAGTTTTGCGCAATCTGTCGCCACATGAAAACTGTGCGAAATGAAGAGACACCGAGACATCTCGGGACCAGGTTATTGGATGAAATTTTATTTACTATGTTTCAGAGAAGTGCCAGTGTTGACAGAGAGCAAGATAGGTCAAACATACGAGTTACCATCAGTAGTGCTACACGGAGAGTTCTAACCCAAGATCCCTACCCCGACATTTACCGACATTTTTTAGCTCAGACATGAACCACTTAGCCGAGACACAAACCCGGGGGGGGGGGGCTATCTCGAAGAGCCGGAATGCACTTAGGCAATCTTGGGGGGCGGGGGGGGGGGGGGGGGGTATCTCCGACAACTGGAGTGCGCCTAATATTTTGCGGGTCAAGAGGGGGGGGGGGGGGCGGCGGCTTCTTTGAGGGTGGCATTGGAATGCCGCTATCTCTAACAGGTAAATAGCAGACTGGAGCGTTAGATTTTTCAACCGCCCACGACGCTACCCTCCGCAGGGCCACCGTTGTAAATTTAAGAGAGGGGATATGCTTGTCGAGACACGTTAATCTCAGTGCACTTTACGTAATCTTTACAAAAGCATTGGGATGCTACTTAACTGGCGCGTCTGTCTGTCGCCTCCTCATTTCCTGTCATAAATCACTGCTGGTCACGTGCTAGGTGTCCAACTGCAGCCTGGAAAAGGCCGAATCGTGAGGTCATAAAAGCCCACCGCGACGCTACCCCCTGCAGTGCTACCCTTGTAAGCGCAAAAGAGGGATATATGCTTGTCGAGACACGTTAATCTCAGTGCATCATTTTCGCCTTACCTTTTAAGATAGCATCGGAATGCCGTCAATTCTATCGGCAGAGCGCGCTTTGCGTAATCTTACGATGGCATTGGAATGTCACTTAACTAGCGCGTCTGCCTGTTGTGCTCTCATTACCTGTCATAAATCACTGCTGGTCACGTGCTAAGTGTCCGACCACAGTCTCGAAAAGGTTCAATCATGAGGTCATAAAATCTTAGAGGCGCCTATGATAGGGCATGGCTGCTCCTTGATACCTGAAAGAAAAACGATCAAGTGTCCCTTACAGCTATTCTTCAGGCTGCATGTATGTAAGCGTTTCCCCATCACTGACTGGTGCGTGAATAGCGCAGGGTGTCGCGCTGGATCCTTTGTCAAACCACAATGAAATGGGACGAGGAGCAGATTAAAAATATGGAAAAGCACATTCGATTCGATACTCGAGCTAAAATTCATGTAATGTATGCATGGGATTATGCGTACAGAGCCGCTCGCCGAGGCCGGTGGGATGAAGTAGCACGTGATCGTGAGCGATTTAGATTACGAATTGAAAAATGCGGTAAACTGATTGAATCTGTATTGATGAAGAAAAAATTTGACGGAAAATGCAATACTGATTAAATATGCGTCATCGACGTGTTTCAATGTGTTTCGAACCCTCGAGCCTTCGAGAGCGGATGATGCTATATTGCATGTCTGAACACGCTTGAGCCTGCACAGTGGTAGATATACGTGCAAAGTGCCGACTATGACGCCAGAGATTTTGACAAACCGTCGGAAAATGAGGCTTTGATGTTCATGGAATGTCGCTATGACGTGCTCAGTCGCTTTCTTGCCATCAGCATGGATGGTTATCCTGGTGGCGTTCTCGGAGCCAAATATCCGTGGGAATTATCAAGTGATGATCTTAAGAACATAACGAAGCCTGTCCTTTTAAAATATTTTAGTCGATCAATTCACATGCTTTATGATCGTTTACCGGAAAATCTTCGTGCCGACAGTGAAATTATGTCATATCTGCCTTGTATGGAGCATTGGAATGCGCCCCACATCATGACTCATATCGATGGCCCTGCAGCCTCTGTACGGAATTGTGAAATGTGTCGCTCCGAAGTGTGGGTGGAGAAAAATCCTATTGGGTCCTAGTTTTGAGGGTTGGTGGGGGTTGAGAATTCGGAAGGCCTATATAAGCTCAAGATGCACGTCTGAACTGCAGCAGTTTACATGCAAGACAAGCGACGTGAGCTGAAAGAACGATTGCTCCTGCTTTTGAAAAATATTGAGGAAGTGAAAAATCTTATACGTTGGAGAGAGGATCTGGGATTCATCACAAACAGATTAAAAAATACATCAATAAGTTGAAATGGATTTCACAAGTATCAACAAGGTGGGAATAATGGCGGAATTTTCGCCAACAAAAAAATTGGCTGAACTCTCCGTTCAGGCAGATCATCCGATCTCCGACCTGAGAATAGTCGAAACGAAATTCGGGAGGGGGATCGTGGCGGATATCACCAACGAATTCTCCGTATTCCTGCCTGCAAGATTCGTGAAAGCGTTCGACGAGAACAAAAAAATATTCAAAGAGATGATTGGTGCTGCGCATACAAATCAACTCTACATGAACTACTTCGGTTAGAAATATAACAGCGTAGAATTCAAACGCATCTGACGCCACCAAACCATCAATCCGTCGCGTTTACTATGGGGTCGTGACTCTACGCGAACGATGGTGGCACTGAAAAAAGTGTTTGAATCCATAAGTGCGCATGGTTGAAAAAGTAAAAAAAAAAACATTATAGATGACGTGTGGTGCGAAATGTATGAGTGGGATTGAAACCAAATATGTAAAACAATTTCCTATGGTTTATTTCAATAAAAAACACACATATATTTTTCGATGAAATGTTTTTATTTATTTCAAAAATCCTGCGTTTACACAATTCCTAATGTACCAGCTCCTTAAAGATTTCATGTTTGCGTTGGCACAATTATATTTTGAGTCATGGGGATGATGAGAACATCCTCTGTTGTTTGATATTTTCGATAATTTCTGCAATGATGGACAATCGAGAGTTTCCATATCGACAATATGTGCCGACGAATCCGTGAATTGCGCTGACCACGTCCTCTTCTCTAATCCCTTCACGTAGATGGTTCGGGCTTGTTTCAAGATAGCTCGAATTGTTGTTCCAGCAGCTTCGTACGGCGTGTCGCCTGAATTCCATCGTATTCCATGAAAATTTCGTTCCAGCCATGAATTCATCGTTTTGTACTTCGCTGGTAGAGAGTCCATGGGGTTGGAGGTTTGAAGAAAAACGTCAGGGGTTCGGCGTTTTCAGAGATTTCGACAATTGATATTTCTTGGAGCACAAATTCGTTTAGGAGTCTCCTGAAGCCTTGAAGATCGACGATAAAGTCCATGGCGCTGACTGAAGAGAATCGGTTCATCTTTGAAGGTTTTATACCAATTTTTTTACCCCACCACTTATTGGACTGTACTCAACAATGCGATCGTGTAGAATCAAGCAATACGCGGATGTATTGGCAGGAATATTATTTCTTGCTTCAAATTCAAGACGAATGTCAACGGGGCCTGACTTGAGAGAATCGTTCTGCTTTGAACAGTCGATGACGACTAAAGGGGCATACTTTAGAAACTCGGATTTTTTTAACCACGGCTCCGCTTCTCTGTTGTAATAAGTATTCTGGAAGTTTGCATACATCTCGTATAGTAGGGCGTACTGGTTTTTTTGTATGTTTAGGTTCAAATTTCCATATGAGCATTGCGAATTCAAATACAGTTTAACATCTGGAAAGCGAGAATGACATATCGCGGTTTTTCCAGCTGAGTAGAAGTCTTAACGGTCCAAACATGCTTTGAGGTTGCGGGGAGCAGCGGATATTCATACAGTTCCCACGTACGATAGCTCATGGAGATTGGCGCATCTCTACCGATAAACTCCAAAGGTTGTATTTTACGCTGATCGGAGACTGTCACGTATGGTACAAGCCATTCTACTTTTTGCAATACAAGTTTGAATTCCTCGTCAGCCGTCTGCACAATAGCATTATCATCAGTCTTCGATCTCGATAGAATCAGCTCATGCTTGGCATTTACGACGATTTTTCGATAATCTTCGGCAAAACCGAGCAGCATGCTTAGCGGTGTGCATACGTCAAAGTTGCCCGCTGCATCTATGATTTGCGTCGTTTTTTCAACATCAAGCCATCCCGTGTTCTCGAGCACAGATCTCTTACCGGGGCTCAGAGATGAATATCCCTTTATTAGACTCGTAAGACCTACATTATTGTTTCGATCAATTTCAATAGCGTTGAGCTCATATCGTACTTCTTCGAACAAAAAGCAAATAGCATTATTGACGAGGCTTGTGGCGGCAAGCGCTGCACCATCGGCTTTAGTCAGTTTTCCGCATATATGTATAAAACTTTTGCTTGGTAGAAGACATAGATCCTGATGTTGGATGGAAATACGTATCTCATCGCTGTTATTGAAAGTTGACGATGCATACGGCTTATGAGCATGAATCTCGCAGTGTATTATAGATTCATCGAAGATGATGGGACTTTGTATATTTACTATTTCCTCCTCCATTTTACGCAGCAGATGCAGAGAGCACAGAATAAATAATACCTTATGCGCTTTTTCCGCGCACTGTCAGAACCAAATTCTTTAGAAGTATTACGTTCTGAGGTGTTAGCACTTTGAGTGTCGATCGGCGACTGGTCACGCTCATCCATGATGACTTGATATTATGGGTTTTATTGAAGACTATACCCATGATTTTATATGTAATCGTATGGTTATGACTTCGCCGCGAAAATTTACTAAATCTCCGTCTTGGTCTACTATCCGAAGCTGGATGTTATCTATTGTCTTGCTCGTGATTGGTAGATAAATGACGTGCGATGGAACTTCAATGATTTTATATCCAGATGGTACAAACGGGAAAAACTCATGAATCGTATGAGCTTTTCGCTCATTAATATAGGCACTGGCGGTAATGTTACACTCTATACGCAAGGCGTTCACTTTGAGAATGGCTACTGGGAGATCAGATGTATGCCTTTTATTGGCTACAAGAATACGCGGTGTGAAACCCAAGAGAGAGCCGATAGAATCATTAGGCATAAAATTTATATCGCGATTACACTCGATTTCACTACGTAGAGTATTGTTATTGGGTTTAATCTTAATAGAAATATTCGGCAACTCTGCCTGCACGTACTTCTCAATATCATCTATTTCATAGCTACCCGTCGGTATAGTCAATATCTTGTCTCCCACATAAATTTTATTATTACCATCGGCTATATTAGGAATAGAATTGAAGGTTAGTAATTCAATGAGCCCTAAAGTGTAATTTTTGTGGGGTGAAAGTTCGATGGGGGGGAAATATTGAGCTTCAAGTGTAGATGACGTCCCGGAAATAGTTAGTGTAAAACTATCATCCATGACGACGGCACATAGTCAACTGATTCTATATTCATCATTATGCACGTTTATATAGAGAATATTTTTCTTTGCCACTCAATTGCTGGCAGAGAAACTTTAGGCCTAAGTGCCCACATTCGACTGTACCATACTTCTGATATCCCTTATAATTATAATTCACGCTACCAACACCAAAATATGTCATCAACTCGACTGGAGGCTGAAGATTGCCGAAACTATCAAAGTACATGACATTCTCCCCCCTCTTTTTGTATGCAACCCAGTGTGTACCAGGTCCCATATCCTCATCTAAATTGATAATTGCTGATTCGTATTTTGCCGGTCCACTTTTCGGCAATTTATTTCTCATAAAAACTCCGCGAAAGTGTGGAATTTCCATGATTTTCGCATATTTGAGCAGATCAGCATCAGTTAAGGCTTGGGGAGGCAGCGTGACTTTCCGTTTTTTGAACCAAGACCCGTCCCCCTCTTGTACGGTTTTAGATGCAGACCTTTACCCAAAGCAGCAGCTTCCATCATCTTATTATGTCTCTTACTCTCATCCTATTCCCGCTTAGCAGCTTCAGCCGCATTTACAGCCTTAGCGATAGAAGCAGCGCCACCTGACAGTGCTCCTGCAGCACTCAGACCGGCAAATATCGGCAGGAGGAGCGGCAAAAACCCCCCAATTTTACGAGGCGCTGGTAGAATGCGCAATTTACTTTTAGCCTTCTTGCTACCTTTCCGAGCACCCTTTCGGCCACGGCTTTTCTCATCAACGATTTTATTCTGTCCCATGGCTAATTTTGTTTTTTTCACGCAATGCCCTATGCCTAGTTTAGTTTTGGCCTTCATGATGTTTGCCACACCCCAAGCACTTGCTCTCTCGGCAATACCCGCGTCTTTGGCGTATACTCGTTTCCAAGCCTGCTCGGCCAGTAATTTATCGGCCAAAGTTCTCGCTTCGAAGCTAGTTTCTTTTGAATATGCAATATCGTGCTGCTTGCAGGCTGCATCCAATGGATTAATACCTCGATTACCTCGTGCAAGACATTTAGATAACTTTGTACCAGGTCCGCAATACTGATACCCAGGTAG
The DNA here is from genome assembly GCA_963564615.1 of Rhorus exstirpatorius. Taxonomy (NCBI): domain Eukaryota; kingdom Metazoa; phylum Arthropoda; class Insecta; order Hymenoptera; family Ichneumonidae; genus Rhorus; species Rhorus exstirpatorius. The sequence goes on along the minus strand of OY751314.1, from coordinate 1,660,017 downwards.
ATGCAGCTCGACAGGGAGCTTGTCAATCAGACTATTGACCAAAGCACGACCGATCATATCGGGGATGACTGCTCGACTGGTGAATAATCCCTATAAAACCCTATTTATATTTTTTTCCCCATTAGTCGTGCTCAGGATGGAGACGGATGAACTGCCTGTAATGAATTTCGATGAATTTATGCGGGGAGGTGAACCGCGCGAAAAACGTCGTGGCGATTTGTTGCCTAATAGCATTCGCGCGGTGAATACCGCCACAGAATTGTGGCCCCTCGAACTGTGGTAAAACTAACGCTTTACTCTCCCTCATAACACATGCTAATGGTCTGAGATTCGAGAACGTTTACCTTTATTCTAAATCCCTCAATCAGCCAAAATATACATTGCTCGCACGATTACTCGAGCCCGTGAGCGGTGTTGAATATTTTCCATTCAATGAGCACGAACAGGTGGTGACACCAAGCGATGCACACCCCAACTCAATATTTATCTTCGATGACGTGGCATGTGAAAAACAGGACAATATTAGAGCCTTTTTTGCCATGGGGTGACACAAAAATGTCGACTGTTTTTATCTTTGCCAGACCTATGCTCGTATTCCTAAACATCTCGTGCGTGACAATACGAATTTTGTGGTTCTATTTAAGCAAGATGAGATGAACCTTAAACATGTGTACAATGATCATGTCAATACTGATATGTCATATACACAGTTTAAAAATATGTGCTCAGAATGCTGGAATGATGACAAGTATGGATTCATCACGATCGACAAGGATAGTCAAATGAATGAGGGTAGATATAGACGAGGGTTCGATTCTTTTCTCAGTCATAAGTAAACGTGCATTGGAGACAGTATCATCTCTGACTCGAGGTTGACAACATGAACAAACTTTTGGAGGAGAAAAAAGACGTATTGCGTTAAATCGTCAAAGCGAGCGATGCAATTTGACGAAAACATCGGATGATAAAAATCGGCAAAGACAATGCTGAACAGACAATGCAAAATGTCTTTAAGCCAATAGTCACGCCATCGGAACAACTGGTGATGCGGAAAAACGAGATGTTAGAGATGAAACAGGAAGTTAAGGAGGAAGTAAAAGATCGTGTTGAAGAAGAAAGAGAAGAAGAACATATTGAGGATGGCGACCGTGAAGTTAAAGATGATCCAATGTTGGAAGATTTGTCTTTCAAGTCTGCATACGGTGAGGAAGAGGGAAAGCAGGAGGAGGATACAGCTGTGAATGTTGATGAATTAATAAATGAGTATGTAGTATTGCTGGAAAATCGACCTTGGATGTCTCATACGGTATACGAAACCTCGCTAACAATAAATTAATGATTGGAGATTCTCCAATATTTTTGATTCTCAGCATATTCGTGTACGAGATGAAAATTATCCAAAAACTGTTGGATTAGCGGAACTGTTGTTCAAAAAAGTGCCCCGCGTTGAGGATCTGACATCCAACGATTTGAAAAATTATGAAAACATTGTAATTGCCACGAATGCCCATAAGAAATATTATAAAGCGGATGAAGATATACGAACGGATAAAAGTTTGAAATTCAAGACTTATATCGCGAAAATAGTTGGTACGCACATGGGTAAAGGTATGCCAAAGTATAAAGTGGCTAGAAAAGACGCGAGATTCGATTATATTTATTGGGACGATCCCAATGAGCTAGTGGACCGTCTGCGTTTACTCCTCGCATCTCAAGCAGCCGGAAACTTATCTCACTCGAATGAAATCATTTCGATTATCGAAGAATTGCGTGAGGCTCAAATCATTTATTAATACATTCATCATCGCAATTTCGCGCATTCACAAAAATGAGTGTCGACGTGTTTGGACGGCAGCTGGATAATAAAAGTGCGCTCAATCGCGGTCCTCCGGGCATTGGATTCAAGATTACAAAAGACGGACATTACGATTTGGAGAACAAGCGACTCTGCAACGTTGGAATTCCCGAAGCGGACCATGACGCTATCAGCTTAAAGGTGCTGAATGCTAAAGCCCTAAACGTAACTAAGAACTTACGTGAGGAAATAAATGAAAGTAGAACGCTATTGGTTGAAGGTTTTGAAACTACTATAAAAGATAAATGCGACACGTTAAATACCGACTTACGGAATAAAATAGAGAGAATTAGTGCGCAAATAACTGAAGATCTTACAACCGAGATAAAAGAAATTCTCAAAACTCCGAATGCTGGTACGAAAAACCTACGAGTGTCCATGCTTAGCATGTTTTCCCAGCTTGACGCTCGATTAAACATCCTTGAGAAAAAATGAGCGAGAAGAAGCGAGCGCTGGTGCAGGAACTACATAAGCCCGCACGCAGAAACTATCCTCGTCAGCATGTGGATATACGAGGCTTGGATGAGACTTGGCAAGCGGACCTTGTGGACATGTCGGCTTACGCGCGGCAAAACGGCAATCATAAATTTCTCCTAACCGTCATCGATGTCTTCTCCAAGTTTGCCTGGGCCGTGCCAATGAGGAGCAAGAACGCTAAAGATACAACGAGCGCCATGAGATCTATACTTGCAAAGGGACGCATACCAGAGAACCTACATGTTGATCAAGGCAAAGAGTTTTATAATGCCGATTTTTAAACTCTCATGAAAAAGTATAATATTCATATGTATGTACTCGACATACAGTAATTTGAAAGCATCAATTTGCGAGCATTTTAATCGTACCTTGAAAAATAAAATGTGGATGCAATTTAGTCTTCGTGGAAGCTACAAGTGGACCGATATTCTCAAAAATTTGATTTCCGAATATAACAATAGTGTACATCGCACAATTAAAATGAAGCCGAAAGACGTGAACTCGGAGACTGAGAAGCAGCTGTTACAACGCGTTTTCACGACTCGAGAACCTTTGAAAAAAAAGTCGACGAAATTTCGACGTGGTGACAAAGTGAGAATAAGCAAATTTAAAAATATATTTGCCAAGGGTTATACTCCAAACTGGACAACGGAAATATTTACAATACATCAAGTGAAAAATACGAACCCTGTGACGTTCAGTCTGAAGGACTATCAAGATGAACCCATCGCCGGTGGTTTTTATGAGCAAGAGCTACTCAGAGTTGAAAATCCCGATATTTATCTGATTGAACGAGTATTGAAAACGCGTGGGAATGAAATGTTTGTAAAATGGTTGGGTTTCGACAATGCCCACAATAGTTGGATAAGGAAATCTGCTGTATAATAAAATATTTTAACAAATAAACATTATTGATCTTTTCAATCGCCACCTTCTATCCCATCTCTCACAGGATTATTTTGTTGGACAGGATGTTAATTAAGAAAAAGTCGGTTTCAATATATCTTTTTTTAATATATTTTTTCCTCCAGCGTATCAATTTTATTAATTCATACACAATGTATTCACAGTTTTATACCGTTCATAATTTACCACGCTTATCGCATTCTTAATTTTACTTTCCATTTTTTTAGCTACAAACATTCTTTCGCTTCACGCTCATAACCCCAAGGTAGAGTATCAGTCGTATGAGCGGAGAGAACTCTTTTATCATCATTCCAGCTTAAAGCGACTTTTCTCTGCCTTACAGTTTGCACTACATGCTTCTTCGATTGAATTAAATTTTGTGTTTCAATAAGATTCTCATGCCGGAAAAGACAATGTTTATAATCGTCTCGAACCTTGTAAGCGTATAGTTTGGCGCGCAGGCCCACGAATTCTTCCATGATTTGACCATTATTCTCATCCTTCATTAACCCTAACACCTTTCTATTCGCTAAAGGCATCCCATGAGGATTGTCAAGAGGATAATCGGAGGTGTCAAATTTGTTTATGTCGAGTTTCATAACATCATATATATTAGGCACTGTAATATTATATATAAGACTATCAGTGTCGGTGTACATTAATTGAGCTTTTTGTCCAAACTGTTTTTTCATATACTCATAATGGAAATCGTAAATATAAATTTTTGATAGGTCAAGGATTGAAAACCCCGCATACAATGGCTTATTAAATTTCACCTTTGCTCTGTTGAGCTCGATGATGACCATATCATCGTCGAATACGGTGCTGCTGTGGAACGTAGCCCTAGCGATCAGAGCTCGAGCTCCGTACCGACCACCCCACTGAGTAACAAGCTTTACTTCCCGATGTTTTCTCACATTCTCCATTGTTTTACCGTGAACCGCATTATTGAGCAGTTTATATAAGTTTTTATGGAACGCATTAGTAGCTTTTTGTCTCAATCCAGTATTTAAATCAATGTACGGCTTCATCCACGATTTCTGTTGAAATTTTAAAACTCTATGAATTTTCTTTAATTTCAAGCCCAATTTGAGACACTGCTGCAAGTTTCGATAATGAATGATATATTTTTCTTTTGTCAATAGCGTTGTCATTAGTTTTATATTTTTGGAGGTGGGTGGTCTGTAATGCTGAGGACAAAGTGGTAAGTCTTTATGATATTCGTGCAGCTCCTTGGGATATTCTAAATCAACCTCGAATATGTACCCTGTATGAGAATCGGGAGGGATATTGTCAATATCCGATTTATCAAAGTTTTCCACCCACTCGAATCCAGCATATGGCAATGCCTGAACCATAGCTGCACCATAAAGATTGTTTACGTCGAAATACATTAAGTATGATTCAACTTTTGAGGGGTCAAAATCCTCCCCCTTGTATCGATTATTTGCTTTTGCATAGCGATTTGAGCATTGAGCAAGTCCTCCTCTGATACCTTTCTCGATGAACAACAGCATATCAACGTTGGTGATGAGTTCGAGTTCAATGCCGGTTAACTTAAGCATTGCATCGAAAGCGAGTCCAGGAGCTGTATAATAGTGCAACGGATCTAAATTATATGTTGATAAACAGCTGCGTCGGAAATTTTCGAAAATGTCAGCTAAAAGGAGAACATCTATTTTGAGATATAAATCTGAATATTCTCCTAACGTTGATATTTTAAAAGTTTTCCAAACATTCATGGCGTGAGCGTATGAATCTTCAGAAATTTCCTCATTATTTAACCTAGAATAAAACTGCTCTTTGGATGGTAGCTCGGTCTCGTCAAGTTTTATCCAACAATCGGTATAATCATATGGGAAAACCCTCTTTTTAGTCATAAGACTGAATTCCGTTGCACTATTACAATGCTTGCGAGTGATTTGTTTTTCATCGCTTTCTAAGTATGATGCTAATTTTTCAATGCTATACGCCATAAATCTATATGAATCTAAAAACCTGACTCTACAAAAGTGCCTCGGACTTTTTTTGTGAATGAAATATATTTCTCCTTATTAATTGGCAGAAGATAAACCGCACCTTCGAATGCTACAGCTAATGCTCTAATAAAAAAATGAGCGTCATATCCCGATAAATTATGAAAAATGACCGGCACCGCGTGAGAGTTTTTATAATTCAAATTACACCCAGTGTGTGCGGGCCCGCGATACTTCCCTGTAAAATGACAATGATCTCGAACTCTCAACTCGTTATTTTCGAAAGGCTTCTCACAAATATGACAGATGGTTACAGAATTAAGTGCGCTTTGCTGGTCATCGCTGAGATGCTCTATTGGTATGATGTTCGTCAACCGGGTATTCACCAAGCTCGCGATATTCTTCAATTCCTCCATGAACCACCCAATACAATCCAAACCTCGATGAGATTTAAATTCCGAAATGGTATCATCGCATCGTACGAGCAGTGGAAGTAGTAGGCGATGGAGTGAGGCACATGCTTTTGGTAGCCCATAGTATTCACCTCCTCCGTAGGTGCAATCGGCTCCAGGAGACATTCGAGATCAGCATATATCGCGAATGGAACATTCTCTTTATGCTTATAGTTTCTAAACCTCATGAATTTCGCATCACCCTCGGGAAAATACACTCTGCACTGGTTCGTGCAGTCGAGGATATGCTTTTGCAGCACGATTTCGCTTTGAAAGTGACAGAGCCTACTAAGCGCGAAATGTTTTTTATCCATGTAAAGTGATGGATAGGACTCGCAAGATCATCTTCATCACAATCATGCCTGTCACTCTCGAGCATGAGAAGGTGAATTGTTGATTTAGGAGATACTTGCTTACTAATATATATCGGCACTATTACATTGTTCTTCCTCTGATTATCAACGCCATAAATGTTAATTTTGAGGTTATTCATTTTTTCAAAGGTTGGCACTTTTTTTACAGTCATTGGAAAATCCAAACCTTTGTACTGTAACACTTCGCTGAAATGTCTATAAGAACTTGCTCGGTTGCATTTTAGAACTGGCGGAGAAAGTGCAGCAGTCACTGCCCATAAAAAGCAAAATTCGTCATTGCTCTCTATATTGACAACGGCGCGCTTTCGTTGAATATCTTTCGGAACACTGACGTATGTACCTCCCCGGAGTGGTACGTATTTATTAAAATTCACAGTTAGGTTGGATACTTCGTGCAGTGACCAACCAGACTCTTTCCCATGGAACTCCTCAATTTTTTTCGACAACTGATCCTTTACATGTTCCTGGAACCACATGTCGATGTTCGTAGAGGGAAGAATTGCCTCATTCCGCGTGTTAAAAACGTTGTCCTCCAACGCAGTTTCACCTATTTTTTTAAGTTGAAACTTGCACGCTAATATTACGTTAAGCTTCAAATTGCCATAACGCCGGGATGCGGCTTCCAATTTGGCGAGGATCAAGGGCTTAGAATCATCGAGAAAAGCATCGAGATCTTTATGTTGAAGGTTGATGACTATGCCCGTTTGGATTCTTTTTTTGAACGCCGTCTCCATATCCTTCCATCGCACTTTATCAGCTGCTCCAGAACCAGCTCCTCTTTTCTTCAATTTTTCTATCACGGATAATACTGACGCAATTGTCGCTTGAATGCGCATTTTCTCATGCACTGAGGGACATTCGCGCCAAGAAATTTTCGTCAATAGTTTCACGTTTTTTTCCCCCCTCCCTAATCCACCTTAGTGCTACAGCTGGTGATGATCTTTTTTGTGAAATTAAATAAGCGTTTTCCATAATGGAAATGAGCTTCTTACACTTGTGAGTATCCATATTAGGAGAAAAAATAACCCGAGAAGAAAGAAAGACTGCACAAATGCTAATGGAGGGTTAAATGATTTGAGGCAGCAATATATACTCCCACTCCCCCCAACTTTCTATGGACCATCAGCATCAGCAGGTATATCAGTTGCACGAGTACATCTTCGTTCGGGTCGTCATAGATTAAACATAGGGTTCCAGGGGTAGCGTTGCGTGGCCACAAGATTTGACGCAACAGTCTAACTGCTAGACGACATTCCAATGCCATCGTAAGATTACGCAAAGCGCGCTCTGTCGATAGAATTGACGGCATTCCGATGCTATCTTAAAAGGTAAGGCGAAAATGATGCACTGAGATTAACCTGTCTCGACAAGCATATATCCCTCTTTTGCGCTTACAAGGGTAGCACTGCAGGGGGTAGCGTCGCGGTGGGCTTTTATGACCTCACGATTCGGCCTTTTCCAGGCTGCAGTCGGACACCTAGCACGTGACCAGCAGTGATTTATGACAGGAAATGAGGAGGCGACAGACAGACGCGCCAGTTAAGTAGCATTCCAATGCCTTTGTAAAGATTACGTAAAGTGCACTGAGATTAACGTGTCTCGACAAGCATATCCCCTCTCTTAAATTTACAACGGTGGCCCTGCGGAGGGTAGCGTCGTGGGCGGTTGAAAAATCTAACGCTCCAGTCTGCTATTTACCTGTTAGAGATAGCGGCATTCCAATGCCACCCTCAAAGAAGCCGCCCCCCCCCCCCCCCCCCTCTTGACCCGCAAAATATTAGGCGCACTCCAGTTGTCAGAGATACCCCCCCCCCCCCCCCAAGATTGCCTAAGTGCATTCCGGCTCTTCGAGATAGCCCCCCCCCCCCCCGGGTTTGTGTCTCGGCTAAGTGGTTCATGTCTGAGCTAAAAAATGTCGGTAAATGTCGGGGTAGGGATCTTGGGTTAGAACTCTCCGTGTAACACTACTACCATCTGACGTGTTGACCCATGAATTTGATGTATCCGCAGCTAAAGCGTCAAACAACTTGGATGGAAATAAAGAGAAGACGGAAATAATTTCTGCTACTGATGAGTTTCGATTTAAGGATGTTGAGTTCAAAATTGAAAATGATAACAGAATTCTGAATATTTTAGGTTTTTATATGAAATATTTAAGAGATCGTGTAAACATATTTTACGACAAGCTAAACATTTCATTTCAAGCTCGTTATTGAGAAAAAAATTCGGAAAGTTAATGTGTTTCGTAGGTTAAGTGCACCTATGATAGATAAATTCTGCCAATTTTTGCGGTATTTACGTAATATCTGACGATAAAATGGTGCCAATAAGCTGAAAAATATAAATATACTTTAAGAGACATTACTTGGATATTCTGTAAAAATTTCATAACTTTAGGAGTACAATTTTTAGAATATTCATAATGAAAGAGAAAGAGCTCGCCCGTGAGCGACGCAACATTGCATCGTCAATGCATGCCCCAGGCTCACCACACACCGACCCCGCCCAATCCCCCGTCTGAGTAACCAACTCAACATCCTTTACCCTCCGTCTGTACTATGGGTCTTTTAGGGTACAGGCCTAATTTCAAAATCGAATATCCCCGGAATTTGGAATTGCTATAAAAATTTTTTTTTACCATAAATGGCTAAATAAATAATTGGATCATAAAAAGGATATTATAAAAGTATTTCAGAATTTTTACAGATTTTGTGACGTTTTTTTTTTTTGGAAAAAATATTAGCAGGACTTTTAGGATCCATAGTACCGACGGTGTACCAAAATTTCATAGTACATACGGAGGGTTAAGCCATGTTGGAGTATATCAGAGCGTTGGCATATGAACACTCTCGTGCACGACTTTTACATACCACAATGAAAACAATTTATTTTCTAGAGTCTACGATTGCAGCGAAAAGTGTTGGCAGTAATAAGTCGGGTAAAAAAATCTAATACTGTATGACGCGATTTGCAATAGGATAACTTTTTAAATTTTATATACATGTTTATGACTGTTTGCAGAACTCTGGAACGACAAGGAGACAAAATTTCTTTTGGATTAATATGAAACGTATGTTCTCCAAGTCGGCCCAAGAAAGAAATTTAAAACGAAGAAAGTCATGTGGAAGAAGATATCTTCTGAACTGCTTGAAGAATTTAATTCCGAACGTGATCATGTCCAAGTGGAAAATCGATACAAAACATGCCTGAAACCTAAAAAGACTGCTGTGGAACATAATTCCAAGTCAGGCAATGCACGCGAAGAGGTTCCATTCGAAGACGAGCTCTCGAAAATCGCTGCAAACGATGACAGCATCGAACCAGAGGTACTTTGTAGTGCGAAAAGGATAAGATATCTGAAGTCTCCAACGCAAAAAACTCCATCGGTACGAAGAAAAAGTATGCAGGAAGTTGCCGAAGAATTGCATATGAAAAAAGAAGAGTCTAAAGAGCGAAGACACCAGGAGAAGATGAATTTGATTACCGCCCTTCTAACAAAAACGCAAAAAGACTAGAAAACGATTTACGATTTACGATTTGCATTGTTTTTCTCAATCTCGCAATAGCGATTTTTTTTTTAAGATTCATGAGACCTGCGATAATGTCTAACTCATAATAGTGATTTTTTTTTTTCGTTACGATATCAACCCGAAATAGCGATGTTTTTTTCTTATAATAGAAACTTCGGCTAAAGAATAATTCGTTTCGATCTCGCATAGCGATATTTTTTGTTTTTTTTAGATTCATAACACAAACTTCGGTTTAAGAAAAGTTCGTTACGATCTCGCAATTCGCTGTGTGCATTAGTTTGGAGGGGATAGACGAAACTATGACAGCGCCCATGGTGGCAGGAGTAGGTAATAATCCTATTAATCGTAGTGGAAACGGTCGCGGAAACAATACTGTTAGCTTTGGGTTTCACGTACATTACGTAAAATAACAATGAGCGTTCGTTATTGCTGTGTAGTCGATTGCAAAAATAGTACCAAAAATAGTACGTGTAAATTTTATATATTTCCAACGGCATCACATAAGCTGCAGCAAAGAAAGAAGTGGATAGCAGCTGTCGAAAGAATAAAGTAAGTAACATACCCTCTTTATCGTGTATACAGTAAACATTGAAAGTAGAAGTGATATTATAATGCTCAGGTACAGTAACAAATCAATTATTCATAACATAACAAATTAAATGGATTCGTCACAGCCAGCGCTGCCATTTCACCTTGGGTGCCAAAACGGTGTGATTATATATGCAGTAATCATTTTATTGGCAATAAAAAAGGAGAAGAGGAAAGCAGTCCAAGTTATGTACCGACAATATTTCCTTCAATATATCCAAAAAGAAGCGTATATGAAATTGCGGCAATAAATAGGTATGATATAATTAATATATTGATTAATACAAATACAACAAATCTTTGAGGTTTCTATAAAACACAGGTTATGATATGTTTTATTACAGGCATGCTCGTTTCATGAAGCGGAGAATAAACAACACGAAATCTACAGTCGAATCACGCAGGCAAAAAGTTCTGGGACAGTCACTAAAATTAAATGAAAAAACTCAAGGCGCATTAGAGGATGTTGAAATGGAGTATATCAACATCAAGACAACTACTGATCAAGGGTGTCAAGTTACATCTTTTAGTAACGAGCCATTTGATAGAACATTTATTTGTAATAGAATTGGGTTCGATGGTAAATCTGTGTGGGATGTGGAAATTCAAACGAATATAAATGGGTCTGTTCAGCCGAACTAAACGTTGAGCAGAAAGGCTCATCACAAATGGCGGCTTGTAATCACTGACTACTGTAGCCGCCATTTGTGATGAGCCTTTCTGCTCAACGTTTAGTTCGGCTAAACACACCCAATGATGATTCGAGTGCAGTAATCATTCCAAACAGAAAAAAATTTAAAGACCAGCAGTGTGGCACAGAAGTGAAGAATTATGTAAATGTAAGCGTAGGACCCAATCTAGAAAAGGAGAACTTGAATACTCCAAACTTTTCTGGATTTACTGGATATTTGTCAATAAAAAAAGAGGAACAACTTTTAGATTTTGCTGGAGTGACATTTGAGAATTTTAACTTATTACTAAAGCGATTAAACGACGGAGCAGATCATAGTAAGCTTTCCAAAGAAAATCGACTTCTACTTTTTTTAATGAAAATCAAAACTGATTTGACATTCTCAGCGATGGCCGTTTTATTTGACGTACACAGAACCACCGTGTCAAGAGTGTTTTTTTTCGGTTTTAAAGTATATATCTGCTGCCACACAAAATTTAGTGTTTTGGCCAAAGAAATCTGTTATAATGCGGTCTATGCCAGAATGTTTTAAGCCAAATTATACAAATACTCGAGTAATCATAGACTGTACAGAATTTAGAATTCAGTGTCCCTCAAAAGTCGATAACAGGATATTCTGTTATTCGAATTACAAGAAAGGTTTCACAGCTACACGGAGAAAAAGGTGTAGTGGAGAGGAACAAAAAAATGTTTTCCATCAACCAATCGGCATGGTAGTATTTGGAATTAAAAATTTATTGTGCAAGCGTACCAATCGTCGTTGGTTGGTTTCCAGTAGTCATGTTGACCAACTAGAATTATAGACTAGCCACCATGACGGTTGGTTCGCATAACCAATCGAAATTGGATAATTCGACTAAGTAAATTTGTGCGTCGATTAAGCCGTTGTGCAATATAACCAATCGAGTTTGTTAGTATTTCCACAGATGCTGCTTGGACCGACTAGAATTATAGACTACGCACCATGACGATTGGTTGGCATAACCAATCGAAATTGGATACTTTGAATAAGTAAATTTGTGCATCGATTAATCAGTTGTGTAATATGACCAATCGAGTTGGTTAGCACAGCGAGACAAATCGTAGAGGAATACTAACTGCGCAGAGAGCATGTGACAAAAAAAAATTATTTTTTAATGCCAAATTTTCACAAAATCGGAGGCGATAAAAATTTCTGTATTTTTCTAAACTTATAAGTATACAATAATTCCATTGTACACCCGATAATTTTTAATTTTTTGTCGAAAATTAAAATATTTGCGAATGTCTCGAAATACGGATTGTGGGAAATGAGGTTAAACACGGCAGGCGTATTAGTCCGGGAGCCAGCGACAGATTTTTGCGACCAATTTCCTCTCAGCCGATAATTCGTGAGATGATTAAGATAGTTGTATCTTGAATCGTAGCGATCGTCAGCTCGCGCACCATGGGTGGGTTGGGCGTCGGCGGCCTCCCACGCACGTAAAAAAAAAATATGTTTTCAATCATTTCCTCCCGGTTGAAAATTTGTGAGATTATAGTTGGCATAATACTTATTTGAAAAAAAAAAGTCAGCTGGCTATAACGCGGTGGATTATACGTCAGCTGCTCATACGAACATGAAAAAAAAAAAAAAAAATTTCAATCATTTCCTCCCGGCTGAAAATTTGACAGATGATAGTTCATATGCTACTTTAAATAAAAAAAGGAGTCAGCTGGCTGTATGTCGGGGGAAAGATCGTCAGCTGACGCAGTGAAAGTGTCGCGCGGCAAGGTAGTGTGAGCGCCGCTCGCCTATTTAAATACACTAGCTGACGGGGTTTCCCCCGGCATACAGCCAGCTCCTACGGGCTATCTCGATGGAGATATACTCTCCCATGGTACAGTTTCACACAGCGAAAACTCTCATGCGGCGTAACTTGGTCCGCTTCAACTCTCAACAGACGCAACCATAGTCCGTTAGACTGTGTAGAGTTGGAGCGGGCCGAGCTGTGCCACGAAAGTTTCGCTGTGGCGAGTTACGCCAAGGGAGAATTTTTCTGTGTTGGCAAGCCCTGGCAGTTATTGCATGTCGAATTGGTGATGCGTTGAGTTTTTCCATGTTGAATTGGCAATATGTCCAGTTTAATCGGAGCAAGCCGATGGCGCATTGGGTTTTTCTGCACCAATTTAGTAATGGGCTGAGTTTGTCTGGGTCATGTCGCTTCATGGGATTTTTTTTTGTTTTACAGTGCAATGTGTCGAATTTTTCTGTGTTCAGTTGATTATGTGTGTGACTTTTGTGAGCAGAATTACGTGGGTCGGGTTGAGTCTGCATTCAGTTGGTATCTGTACAAACAAAGGTTTACCATTCCATCGCTAAGAAAAAAAAACATAAAGCTCAGTATTATAAACAGACTATCGAAAAGCGTTGCTTATAATTTTATATCTTAGCGATGGTGCATTGTATCAAGGATCAAATACTCAAAGTTGTTCGGATAGGTCATACGAGCATTCTCAAAAATCGGGATATTTCATTAATAACATTTTGTACGCATGTAACATTTTGAAGTTTGCTAAGCTTATTAAGGGGGTCAGGTACCGAAAATTCCACATCCAGAACCTCTAACGGTAAAGACTCGCTGATTTTTGTCTTGATATCATTTCTCATATCAAAATACCTCACATTGATGAAATTTTGAAAAATTAATTTTTTCCCTGTTTTCAAAATAATTTTTTTCGAAACCGTTGAGACATCGAAAATCCCATCTGCTAGATTATTAATTGTGATGAGTGTTATATAATTTCGTCCAGGAAAAGTTTTATTACTTGATCATATCATAGAATTTTTTATATTCAGGCCATGGAATCCATTTTCTTCTTATTTATTATATTCTACCAATTAATTTATCATACATTTGGACAATTTTTGTGCCTTTAAATGGTATCTCCTCCTACAATTTTGAACTTTGAAGGTTATAGATTTTTCACACATTCTTTGGGTCACAATGAACAATCTAGCAGATGGAATTTTCGATACCTATCTCAACGGATTCGAAAAAAATTATTTTGAACACGGGAAAAAATTAATTTTTCGAAATTTTATCAATGTGAGGTATTTTGATACGAGAAATGATATCAAGACCAAAATTAGCGAGTCTCTACCGTTAGCGGTTCTGGATGTGAAATTTTTGGTACCTGACCCCCTTAAGGATCTAATAAAAGAAATGCAAATGATATTTCATGTCTTAGTTGGTAGATTGGGGCCCCTTAATTTGTAAAATAATGAAACCATCGCGTAATTGTACAAAATGTTTTGGCAAGACGAAATTCATCCCGTCAAAAGTTGTTTAATTCTAGCCTGAGCATAGCAGTGACCATGCATTCTAAGCTTTGACATAGAAGTTACATGGTAAAAATGTATGTACATATGTATAATGCTTTGCAAAAAGAAGCCAAATCCCCCTAAAAAACACCATAAATGGTGTACAAAAAGTTGAGACAAGTACATTTCCTTGCATCGTTTTGTCTATCCTTACAAAAATATGTCAAACATAAATAGTTGTAAAATGAATCCTCACAAAAAGTTCTCAAATAAATTCAAATCATCCAACTCAACAGTTGCCAAGTACATCCAGCATTTTTATTGTTTACATTGTTTATTAACCGTTTATAAGTAAGTCACAACGCCCGAAAACGTCTTGAAACGGGACAAAGGGATTTAATCTAAAAATGGATTGTTTGAAAAATTATTATTGAAAAAAAAATTCGCATTGAAAAAAAAAATCGAACGAAGTACTTGGCGAGTTCGTAACAGGTAGTCCGTACAGTAACTTTACATAACTCGCCAAGTACTTCGTTCGATTTTTTTTTTCAATGCGAATTTTTTTTCAATAAAAATTTTTCAAACAATCCATTTTTAGATTAAGTCCCTTTGTCCCGTTTCAAGACGTTTTCGGGCGTTGTGACTTACTTATAAACGGTTAATAAACAATTTAAACAATAAAAATGCTGGATGTACTTGGCAACTGTTGAGTTGGATGATTTGAATTTATTTGAGAACTTTTTGTGAGGATTCATTTTACAACTATTTATGTTTGACATATTTTTGTAAGGATAAACAAAACGATGCAAGGAAATGTACTTGTCTCAACTTTTTGTACACCATTTATGGTGTTTTTTAGGGGGATATATATAATACAGCTAGAGAGAAGGGGAGTTACGAGCAGCTGCCGCTCGGATACCCGGGGCCTTTGATATTTGTGTTTGGGTCCTTGTCAGTTTAGCAAAAAAAAATTTTTGTCCTTACAGTTTTAGAAAATGTATGTGTGTAAATATATGTATATATATACATATTTATTTATTTATTTATTTAATAATTTTTAATACAACTAAAAATACTTTATTTCTGCGTGTGCAAGGAAGGAGCGTTATATCGAATAACTTTAAGTACGTTATTTCCTCCCGGTTGAAAATTTGTAAAATAATAGTTGACATAATCCTTGAAATAATAAAAAAAATCAGCTGGCTGTATGCCGGGGGAAACCCCGTCAGCTAGTGTATTTAAATAGGCGAGCGGCGCTCACACTACCTTGCCGCGCGACACTTTCACTGCGTCAGCTGACGATCTTTCCCCCGACATACAGCCAGCTGACTCCTTTTTTTATTTAAAGTAGCATATAAACTATCATCTGTCAAATTTTCAGCCGGGAGGAAATGATTAAAATTTTTTTTTTTTTTTCATGTTCGTATGAGCAGCTGACGTATAATCCACCGCGTTATAGCCAGCTGACTTTTTTTTTCAAATAAGTATTATGCCAACTATAATCTCACAAATTTTCAACCGGGAGGAAATGATTGAAAACATATTTTTTTTTTACGTGCGTGGGAGGCCGCCAACGCCCAACCCACCCACGGTCGCGCAGCTGACGATCGCTAGGGTTCAAGACACAACTATCTTAATCATCTGACAAATTATCAGCCGAGAGGAAGTGATTGACAAAAATAGGTCGCTGGCTCCCGGACTATCTACACATCGCCCCGTCTCTTATTCGTGTCGCTTTTGCGCGCAGGCGCCGTACGTCGCTACCGGCACCGGCTAGGCGGCAAGTGGTACAGTGGTAGTCCCTTTGTCATTCGATTGTTGATCAGTGAAGAGTGTAGTTCGCGGGCATCAAAGTTATAAAAAGTGTACATACTTTTCTTTTCTATAATATATTATATCAATATATTTTAAACCATACATATTTTTTTAAATAAGTGAAAAAAAAAAATTAAAGGATCATCTTTTCTCGGTAAGTACACCATATTCTGCTACTTTTTGTTTCCATTTGTCGTTCACGGTTTCCGAAATTTGTATCTACAATGTATAACTGTTTATACATTTTTACTGTCCGTGAAAAGCATTTAATTTTTTGATTACTTTTCTATAGAGACAATATCGGAATTGATCAAAATGAAAGGTTAATCGATCTAGTTGGCCAGAAATACCTCACATATATATCCTATCCATACCTATCGGTAGATACCATTTGGTACAGATAGGATCGTATTGGTATCTATTGGTATATACCTATACCAATCGGTACCAATCAGTAAAAACTAATTGATACAGATAGGGTCCTATCGGTGCGTATTAGTATGTGCCGATTGGTACAGATCGTAAATTTTCATGATCTGTTATTTTACGACCATTTATTTTAACGGCCTATTATAATTGCATAAATTTTTGAAATTCATTTATTTTTACGCACTTCCATTATTGGATCATTTGTGGAAATTTTCGCGGAATTAAAATTTAAGGCGATATTTGTTGTTTAAAAAAAACCTGCAGATATAGGAATTTCTCAAGAAATGTTAAAAAAAATTAAAGGCTTTTCAGAAACAGTACAAATGCATGAAAGATTACAGACGATATCGAAATGGATCAAAATGAAAGGCTGATGATCGTTTGCGTTAGCCAGAAATATCTCGCATATATTATCTATCCGTACCTATCGATAGATACCTATTGGTACAGATAGAATCTTATTCGTATCTATTGGTATCTATGTGCACCAATCGGTGTCTATCAGTAAAAACCAATTGGTACCAATAGGATCCTATCTGCATGTATTGGTATCCCGGGAAAAAATGTCATATATGAGTCAGGCATGAACCAAATATGTTCAGATATGTTCAGATATGAACATATCTGGTTCATGCCTGATTTATGTATGATTATATATGATCATACATAAATTTATGTATGATTATATATGAACATACATAACTTCATGTAAAATCGAATAGGATTATATATAACTGTATATATGATTATATATGACCATACATAACATCATATAAAATCGTATAGGATCATATATAACTTTATATGCAATTATATATGACCAGACATAACATCATATATGAATATAGTTCCTATATAAATTCATGTATGTTTATATATCAACATACATAACTTCATGTATAATCGTATATGATCATATGTAGCATTATATATGATCATATATAACCATGTATAGTATTATATATGACCATGTAGATCATATATACATATATGTATGATTGTGTATGAACATACACAACATCATGTGTAATCGTATAGGATCATACATGAAGTTATGTATGTTGATATATAAACATACATGAATTTATATAGGAACTATATTCATATATGATGTTATGTATGGTCATATATAATTGCATATAAAGTTATATAAGATCCTATACAATTTTATATGATATTCTGTATGGTCATACATACATTCATGTTTGATTATATATGACCATATATATTATAGATGAACATGTGGATCGTATATAAATTTATATTTATGGACCATACAGCATAACAATATATATAATCGTTTAGGATTATATAAAACATATTATATATGATCATATATGATCATACATGATCATATATACATTTCACAATCAAAAGCGGATGAATTCACTCTTTCATTTTCAAAATCCGACCCCAAATAAAATGTTTCTCATGAAGTCCATCAATATCTGGAAAAAAAATTATTTTTACAAATGTAGATTCATCCGTTTTTGACCATTTATAGATCATTTGGCATGATCATACACGACTTGATATGATCATCCATAACTTCATATGACCACACTGCAAATCCAAGTGTGTTATGTTACACGCAAAAGATGTGTAATTTTTTAAATAACACGTGTAAATGGCATAATGTGTGTTAAAGCAACACACATATGCGTGTTATGCTACTTTTACCCGCATTTTCTGTGTAACTTTACATGCACGGTCCGCATTAAACCTTTACACACTTTATGATTCGTGTTAAAATAACACATTTATTGGTAAATCACACATTTTGCGACATTTTACAACTATTATTATCATTATTACATAATAAAAATTATTATTAAACAACATTTACTATTAAACAACATAATAACAATCATTATTAAACAAATCCATTTGTTAATTAACAATTGAATACATTTTTTCACTGCATATCACCTTTTTACTGAATAATATCACGCGATTCTATCCAGCCATATTACATAATAACAATTATTATTAAACAAATCCATTTGTTAATTAACAATTGAATAAATTTGTTCACTGTATATCACCTTTTTACTGAATATCACGCTCTTCTATCGAGCCCGGTGAGACAGTGCTTTTTCATTAGAACTCGTATACTAATATCATTTAAATACAAGAAATTCATAAGGAATCAATAGCGTAGTGGTAGAGTGTCGCTCGTTAGGTAGGTCGTTAGGTAGGTCTCAGGTAAAATCTCAGGTAGGCTCAAAATTAATTTCGACGAAAAAACGTCCGGACCACGAAGCCGGAAACACTCGTAAAAAAAAAAAATTCTCAAAATCTTTATTTTTTTTTTAATGATTATTTAAGGATCGAAAGTGCTGAATTCGATTACTGCGGAGGATCGTGGGTTCAAGTCCCGGTCAATGACTTTTTTTTTTTTCAAAATTTACAGGATTTTCGAAAATAATGGAATAACAGTTTTAAGCTCGTTCATCGATCATTCCTATTAGCTAATTCATAAATAATAAATAAACTATTACTACTACTAAACACTTGGATTTGCAGTGCATACATGACTTGATATGATCATACACTATTTGGTATGATCATACACGATTTGGTATGATCAGACATGGCCACTTTTCTGGCATGAGTCATACATGACTAGTTATATATGATCATGTATGATCCGATATGATTATTTTTTCCCGGGATGTACCCATAGTTACAGATCATGAAATTTTACGATCTTTTATTATAAAAACCGATATTTTAACAGCCTTCATTAATGAATTTTTTTTTTAATTCATTTATTTTTACCCACATCTGTTATTGGACCATTCTTTTAAATTGTGAGGAAATTGTAATTTCAGGCGATATTTTTTGTTAAAAAAACACCTGCACACGCAGCAGTTTCGCAAGAAATGTTTAAAAAAAATTGGAAGGCTTTTCAGAGACGTTATGAATGCATAAAATATTAAACATGATATCAGTATGGATCGAAATGAAAGGTTGATCGATTGAGTTGGCCCGAAATACCTTACCTCACATACATTTTATCCGTGCCTATCGGTAGATACCTATTGGTACAGATAGGATCCAATTCTTATCTGTTGGTATCTACCTATACCAATGGGTGCCTATCAGTAGAAACTAATTGGTACAGATAGGGTCCTATCGGTACGTATTGGTATGTACCGATAGGTACAGATCGTAAATTTTTACCGTCTGTTATTCTACGAACTTTTGTTTAAACGGCTTTTCATTAGTGGATAATTTTTTTAAATTCGTGTATTTTGACCTACTTTTATTATTGGATAATTTTTGCAAATTTTCGGGGAATTATAATTTAAGGGGATATTTTTTGTTTACAAAAAACCTGCAGAGATAGAAGTTTCTCGCGAAATGTTTAAAAAAAAAGGCTTTTCAGAGACCGTAGGAATGCATGAATGGTTACAGACGATATCGGAACGGATCAAAATGAAAGGTTGATCGTTTGCGTTTGCCAGAAATATCTCGCATATATTATCTATCCGTACCTATCGATAGATACCTATTGGTACAGATAGAATCTTATTAGTATCTTTTGGTATCTATCTGCACCATACCGTGTCTATCAGTAAAAACCAATTGGTACAGATAGAATCCTATCTGTACGTATTGGTATGTATCCATAGTTACAGATCATGAATTTGTACGATATTTTATTAAATAAACTTTTATTTTAACGGCCTTTATTATTTAATTTTTTTTTTAATTCAATTATTTTTACCAAATTTTGTTATTGGATCATTCTCTTAAATTTTCGGGAGTTGTAATTTGAGGCTATATTTTTTGTTCAAAAAACCTGCTTACCAGTTTCTAAAGAAACTGTTTCTTTAGAAACCAGTTTAGAAACTCTTTAGAAACCAGTTTCTAAAGAAATGTTAAAAAAATAGAAGGCTTTTCAGAGACGGTATGAATGCATGAAAGATTACAGACGATACCGGAATAGATCAAAATGACAGGTTGATCGTTTGAGTTGGCCAGAAATACCTCACATATATTCTATCCGTACTTATCGTAGATATTATCCGTACCTATTGGTAGAGATAGGACCCTATTCGTATCTGTTGGTATCTATAAGCACCGATCGGTGTCTATCAGTAAAAACTAATTGGTACAGATAGGATCCTATCTGTACGTATTGGTATGAGTTATACCCATAGTTATACATCATGAATTTGTACGATCTTTTATTTTACAAACTTTTATTTTAACGGCTTTTATTATTGAGTTATTTTTTGAAATTCAATTATCTTTGCGCACTTTTATTATTGGATCTATTTTGGAAATTTTGCAGAATTATTTTTTGTTTAAATAAAACCTGCAGAGATAAGAGATTCTCAAAAAATTTAAAACAAATGGAAGGCTTTTAGAGACAGTATGAATGCATAAAAACTTACAGGTGATATATATCATACTTTTAGAGATAGTACGAAAAGTTATAGATGATATATATTATCTTTTTAGAGATAGCATGATGGTATGCATCATCTATAAATTTTTATGCATTCGTAGTCTCTCTAAAAAGCTTTCCACTTTTTAAAAAAATTTTGAAAAACTCATCTCTGCAGCTTTTTTAAACAAAAAAATATCGCTTTAAATAACAATTTCCCGCAAATTTTCAAAAATGAGGCAATAATAAAAGTGCGTAAAAATGAATGAATTTAAAAAATAATCCAATAATAAAAGGCCGCTAAAATGAAAGTTTGTAAAATAACAGATCTTACAAATTTACGACCTTTACCTATAGGTACATACCAATACGGACCGATAGGATCCTAACTGTACCAATTGGTATCTATTGATAGGCACCGGTCGGTACTGGTAGTAACCAATAGAAACGTATAGGATCCTGTCCGTACCAGTTGGTATCTACCGATCGGTACGAATAGAATATATATGTGAGGTATTTCTGGCTAACTCGATCGATCAATGTTTTATTCTGTCTCCTATTTTTATTATCAAATAATTTACATTATATCCAGTTCGTACTCAACTGTATGAATTTCGTAATTTTCACATAGAATCTGCAATGTTCTGTTACGTGCGGTATTCGAGCGGTAAAGAATACGGGATCGTCGAGAGCAATCAAATACACCACTTTACCGTACCGATTAAAAGAGAGAAATTTTACAAAAATTCGTTGCGATAACGGATATCGCGACGCAGTCGTTATTTGGGTGGAAGGTACAGTAGCGTTTTTGCAATTCTTAAGATTGCCTCTGCGTCTCCTCGCTATCCGCTGAACATGGTTATTTTGATTCTTTTGTTAAACACTTTTTCTCCGTGCTTTTCTTCCATTATGAAATACAAAAATATTGTTGAAAAATAAAAATAAACAGCGGAGGTAGTGGGAGGAGCGACATATGTCGATGCGCCAGCGATGATATTTCTCACTTATGGGAATTCTAGATCGTTGGCAGATAATCTCATGCAAAAAATTAAACATATTCTTACTCCATACAATATTGCGTAGAAGGCAGAGTAGAATTAAGAAGCAAAACCAATTGTAAAAAACATTTCAAGCTATTGAAGTCAAATTTTGGTTTTGTAGTGAACATTTTTGCAAGTTTTTTGTTTATAAACAAAAAAAATTTCAAAATTTTAAAATACTTGCTGTCCACCGTATACGCAAACATTGTATGAAGTACGAATATGTTTCATGTTTTCGCTTTAAGTAATCTGTCCAGGATCTGAGACTTGCGTAAGCGAGAAATATCATCGCCAGCGCACCGACATACGTCGCTTCCGCCCTGCCCCCGCTGTCTTTTTTTCACTTTAAAAAATATTTTTGTATTTAATGAAGACTACCAAGTGAACACACCACATTTCAGCACTGTATGTTTTATATTTTTCTCATGGAAAATTTCGGAAACATCGACGATTTTAGGACCCAACAAGGTAGAAACCTCCTTTAATACAGCACACGATCCTCGTGGAATACCCAATATATGATTTTTTTCATTTTGCACTAAAAGAGAAAATAGAACTCATTTTTTGTCTACGATTCACCTTAAAATAAAAATTAGTCTGAAAAATTATGAATAAGTACATTTTCGAATTCTATGAAAATCCCAAATTATATAGAGATGAAGGGAATGAAAAAAAATATGGAAGAATTAAGGTATATTTGTTACTATTGCAAGCCGATTGAATGGGTTCCGATGGGAACAATTTTTGACGAACCACCCTAATTCATAAGTCAATAATTTCAGTCATTAATCGTATTTGTTCGGTAATAAAAATTTTATTTCCTATTTTTCGACCATTTTTGATGGAATTTTTTTTTAATCACATTATAAATTTTCATATCTATAACTAAAATTCAGTTTACGTCTTATCTTTCTGAATTTTTCCATGCAGCCATCCATTAATGCCACCAATGTGCTCATGTATGTTGCAGAAAAAATGACGAAAGAACAAAAAAAAATGAAAGTAGTAGCAGCAGCAGCAGTAGCAGCAGCAGCAGCAGCAGCAGCAGCAGCAGCAGCAGCAGCAGCAGCAGCAGCAGCAGCAGCAGCAGCAGCAGCAGCAGCAGCAGCAGCAGCAGCAGTGGCAACGCCAGCGACAGGAGTGGCAACGCCAGCGACAGCAACAACGACGCTAAAAAATAATAAAAAAATAAAGTAATAAAGTAAAACACGCATAGCTCTCATGTGTACATTATTGAGGTTTGAAAAGGTTGTTAATGGGTGATTCGTATTTGCCGATAAGGATCACTAAATCACCCGAAGGGTACATTTTTTGCAATACGGATAAATACCGATAGGTGCAAATGAAGAGTGATTTGCAGATGCGCATATATTCCAATAGAAAAAAGGCCCTTATTGCATTCGAAAATCCACATAGAAACCACTTGAAATTACGCTCATCCTGAAGTAGTTGCATCAGGTAAATCCAATTGAAACATGTACATTTTTTACCCGTATTTGCCGATAATAAAGCACGACCTCGCCCGAATGGTACATATTTTACAATACGGATAAATACCGATAAGTGCAAGTAAAGAGTGATTTGCAGATGCACATATATTCCAATAGAAAAAAGGCCCTCATTGCATTCGAGAATACACATAGAAACCATTTGAAATTACGCTCATCCTGAAGTGGTTTTGTATCGGGTAAATCCAATTGAAACATGTAAATTTTTCACCCGTATTTGCCTACAAAATCCACTACCTCGCCCGAATGGTACATATTTTACAAAACGGATAAATACCGATAGGTGCAAATGAAGAGTGATTTGCAGATGCGCATATATTCCAATACAACAAAAGGTCCTTATTGCATTCGAGAATCCACATAGAAACCACTTGAAATTGCGCTGAGCCTGAAATGGTTGCATCGGGTAAATCCAGTTGAAACATGTATATGTTTCACCCGTACTTGCCGATAAAAACCACTACGTCGCCCGACTGGTACATATTTTACAAAACGGATAAATACCGATAGGTGCACATGAAGAATGATTTGCAGATGCACATATATTCCAATAGAACAAAAGGTCCTGATTGCATTCGCGGATCCACATAGAAACCACTTGAAATTACGCTCATCCTGAAGTGGTTGCATCGGGTAAATCCAATTGAAACATTTACATTTTTCAGTCGTATTTGCCTACAAAAACCACTACCTCGCCCTAATGGTACATGTGTTACAATACGGGTAGATACCGATAGGTGCAAATGAAGAGTGATTTGCAGATGCGCATATATTCCTATAAAACCGGAGGTCCTTATATCATTCGAAAATCCACATAGAAACCACTTGAAATTACGCTCATCTTGAAGTGGTTGCATCGGGAAAACAGAATTAACACATATACATGTTTGATCCGTATTTGTCGATAAAAACCACTACGTCGCCCGAATGGTACATATTTTACAAAACCTATAAATACCGATAGGAGCAAATGAAGAGTGATTTGCAGATGCGCATATATTCCAATAGAACAAAAGGTCCTTATTGCATTCGAGAATCCACATAGAAACCAATTGAAATTACGCTGAACCTGAAATGGTTGCATCGGGTAAATCCAGTTGAAACATGTACATTTTTCACCCGTACTTGCCGATAAAAACCACTACGTCACCCGAATGGTACATATTTTACAAAACCTATAAATACCGATAGGAGCAAATGAAGAGTGATTTGCAGATGCGCATATATTCCAATAGAAAAAAAGGCCCCCATTGCATTCGACAATTCACAGAGAAACCACTTGAAATTACGCTTATCCTGAAGTGGTTGCATGGGGAAAACAGAATTAAAACATATACATGTTTGACCCGTATTTGTCGATACAAACCACTACCTCGCCCGAATGGTACATACTTTACAATACGGATAATAACGGATAATAAGTCATCGGTGGATACAGATACATTCTCGTAAAACAAAGGTAAGTTTTTGATCTGAAAGTACATTCAGAAACCGATTGCTGGCAACTTCCAATTGGAACAGACATCATCCATTTGGATCTCTAAAAAAAAATTCTGCCGATACGTTCAAATAAAATCCTAGTTCGTAAGTGCACGTTCATTCCGATAAAAATATTAAACAAATCAAGGCTATCTGCAATTGCGGATAAAATATCACCGAAATTTAAAAGTTATCTGCAATTGCAAATTGATCCGTGCTAAGCCGTTTTAGGATTCTATACGTTTCTATGGGTGGGGTAGATACCTATAAATCCCAATAAAATCATGAGCTTTGAAAAATCATCAAGCCTATCGTAATTTAAAAGGGATTCCAAGGACAAAAACACGTCAAATTACGATTGAATATATATTTTTTTAATGGTTTCTATCGGTTTTTTGCAACAGGGATTCGAAGATAGCGTGTTCGAATCCCGGTGAATGACTTTTTTTTTTTTTGCAAAATTTACAGTATTTCTTAAAATAATGGTACAGCAGTTTTTAATTCGTCCATCGATTATTCCTAATTGCTAATAAATTATCGATAATAAACTATATTATGTCAAATAACTATGAAGCCCTGATTAGGGTTCTCTTACGGCTAGCCTGTTCAGGGCATCATAGTTAAGCTTACTCCTGGCCTGATCAGGCTGCCTGATCAGGGCATTATATGCCGGAGTGGTTACATTTCGCATCAGGGCGTGATTCGATCGCCTTATTAGCGCCTGAATAAGGCAGTCAGGCAACCGCAATATCGCCCTGAAAAGGCCCGTATTATAATTTTTACCCGGGCTTTTTTAGCAAGCACTTGATCCGCCTCGTGTCGTGCCGAAAGTTTTTCCCGATTTTTTGAGTATGCGATATCGTGTTCTCTGCAAGCAGCGTCCAGGGGATTAATACCAGGATCACCTCGAGCAAGTCTCTCTGCTAATTTCGTACCGGGACCGCAGTACTGATATCCCGATATATGTAAGTCAAATGGGAGTTTATTGATCAAATTATTGATAAATCCTCTTCCACGTTTCTTCGTACGAACGACCATGACCCACGAACAGTTTTTGACTGAAGTGTCAACCTTTACGGATATCTTATTTATACTTTTTTTCTTTCGCGTCACCGACAGCACCATACCGCCCTGAATCAACTTCACCTGTAAATCTTTGACTTCCTCGAATCTTTTCAGCTTTTAGTTCGTCATTTCCGGAAGGAGCAGGAAACTATCTATGTCATTCTTGCGCGAAATTCTTCAAACTGTCAGTTATGGGATTTTTTGAATCGTATCGTTTACTTATCCTTGATGTTTTTTTCACATGTTCATCGGAAGAGAGAACATTCGTTACTGAGACACTGATCTTTATAAGCAGCCTACTCACACCTATTTCTATCAGTCGTTATCAAGATGAAGTTCAAGACACAACCTGACAAATTGTCTGTCATGAATTTTGATGAACTTGCACAGCGAGAAGCGAAGAAGCGACGCCATGGACCTCTGCTGCCAAACAGTGTGCGTGCTGTGATTTGTGGACCGTCAAATTGTGGCAAAACGAATGCTCTTTTTACCCTCATAACCCACCCTAACAGGTTGAGATTTGAAAACATCTATGTATACTCTAAATCGTTGAATCAACCAAAGTACAAACTTCTCAAGCGTTTACTCGGAACTGTAAAAGGAGTGGGATATTTTCCTTTTAACGATCATGAGCAAGTAATCAAGCCCGAAGATGCTCGACCAAATTCAATCATGATTTTCGACGATGTAGCCTGTGAGAAGCAGGATAATATGAGAGCTTTCTTTTGCATGGGTCGACACCGCGATGTTGACTCGTTCTATCTCTGTCAGACGTACGCTCGTATCCCGAAACACCTAGTTCGTAACAATACTAATTTGCTGGTACTCTTTCTTCAGGATGAAATTAATTTACGGCATATATATGATGATTATATGCATACCGACATGTCGTATACACAGTTTAAAGATTTGTGTTCAGCATGCTGGAACGATAGTAAGTATTCTGTCGTAGTGATCGATAAAGACGGAGACATTAATGATGGTCGATATCGCCGAGGATTTGATTGCTTTATAAATATAAGCGCATCAGAGAAATAAGAACAGCCAACGCTTCAACGGAAAGGAGTCAACTTGCGGAGCGCAACATTCAACAAGGTAAAAGACGTATTACGAAAAATCGCAACCGCGAGTGATGCGATTCGACGAAAGCATAAACTTATCAAATCGGGCAGAGAGACCACGGAGCGAGTCATGGATGAAGTTTTCAGACACGTGGTGATTTCTCTTCGGAAAATTGTTGATCAATCGACAACACTGGAAAATATTAAGAAAAAACTGAAAAAAGAAGAACCTGCCTTGAAGCTAGAAAGAGATCTTGATAGCTCTTTTAGAACTGCGTATGATGATGATGATGATGATGATGATTGTCAACAAGTATCAGATTCATCATCCGAGAAGGATTCTTCTGTTGCGCATGAAACATCCAACAAAGAAGATTATCAACAACTACCAGATGCGTCATTCGAGACAGATTCGTCTGTTATGCATGAAACGCCCAGTGAATCACTTTCCAGCAGTATCTGCATATGTTTGAAACGACTAAAGGAAAGAGCTTGATACCGTATACGGTGTTCGCAAACTCACGGGTGGTGTTTTGAAGATCGGTGATTCGTCGGTGAATTTTGACGACAAGCGCATCTCAGTGCAGAACAAGACTTACGAACTCTCCCCCGGTTTGCTCGAATTGATATTCAAAATGTCACCAAACAGAGAGATCGTAACTGCAACAGATATGGATAATTATGGTGCAATTATCACAAGCACGAATGCGCATCGCAAATACTATCAACCGAAAAATCCCATTCGCACAGATAACAATAAATACAAAACGATTATTATGAGTGTTCTTCTATCGCCGAGACGAAAAACCGGTAAAGCTCTGCCACGCTACATGGTTGCGAAGACCCGAAGTAAAAATGGACCACGTTTATTGGGATGATCCAAATGAACTCGTGGATCGACTAAGATTGCTTATGGCATCGCAGGCAGCTGGCAACACGAATCATAACAATGAAATAATCTCCATAATTGAGGAATTACGTGAAGCTGAAATTATTTATTAGACGGTACGCGGACTACACGGATTCATTTGAGCCATGAGCGTTGACGGGTTTGAACGACAGTTATCGAGAAAAGGTAGTCTCCCAGGCAGCCGCGGTCCTCCTGAAGATGGATTCAAAATTACAACCGATGGTCAATATGATATAGATAACAAGAGATTGTGCAATCTTGCTGATCCTGTAAATGCAAATGATGCAGTCACTGTTGGAGTCATGAAAAATATTGTACAGCAAGAAGTTCATCTCGTATATGAAATTACATCTTCTTTGCGAAATAATATAGACGATGTTGATATAATGATCCGAGGTCTTCAGTCCGAATTTGGCAATAATTTAAAAAATGAACGAATAAATTATGAGAACCTACAAGATCTCATGAAGCACAACTCTGAGCTCATTAGCGATCTGGAAAACAGACTGAAAACACACGGAGAAAAATTTCTATGTCACGACAACTCACCACGAGTCACAGCAACAAATTTTCTATGTCAATATAGTGACAACAACTCGAGTAGAAATTATAATACGGGCCTTTTCAGGGCGATATTGCGGTTGCCTGACTGCCTTATTCAGGCGCTAATAAGGCGATCGAATCACGCCCTGATGCGAAATGTAACCACTCCGGCATATAATGCCCTGATCAGGCAGCCTGATCAGGCCAGTAGTAAGCTTAACTATGATGCCCTGAACAGGCTAGCCGTAAGAGAACCCTAATCAGGGCTTCATAGTTATTTGACATAATATAGTTTATTATCGATAATTTATTAGCAATTAGGAATAATCGATGGACGAATTTAAAACTGCTGTACCATTATTTTAAAAAATACTGTAAATTTTGCAAAAAAAAAAAAAGTCATTCACCGGGATTCGAACCCGCTATCTTCGAATCGGCGAATTCAGAACTTTCGATCCTCAAATAATTATTTAAAAAAAAAATTAACGCTTAAAAGATTATTTATTTTTATGAGTGTTTTCGGATTCGTAGACCGGACGTTTTTCCGTCGAAATTAATTTTGTACCTACCTGAGATTTTACCTGAGACCTACCTAACGACCTATCTAACGACTGACACGCTACCACTACGCTATTGATTCCTTATGATTTTCTTGTATTTAAAGAACATTAGTGTACGAGTTCTAAGTGACGTGCGTGCATATTGTGTGGTGCCGTGATTATCTTGATCACATCGTGTCGACCGTTTGGTCAAAATCGTAAAGTATACACTTAGATTTCTAAATATTTCATAATTTAGATTATTGGATTTAGATAATCAACGAATTGCGTGAATAGTGCGATTCCCTATCATACGTCGATTTCGAATGCATGTTTATACTTTTGCTAGGTTAGGTTTGGTCGCACAGTGAAATTATTTCTCACGCGACAATAATAAAGTGCAACATGCGTTATAATTCCTAGTGAAAGTATTTTCGTATATCTTTTGATGCATACCATTTTTTAATATTTTTTGACAAAATTTTTCCCATGTGTGAATGCTGAGATATATGAGCTCAATGTTAGGCATTTAACATGTGATTCATACAGCGGCTTGTGCAAAATAGCATTCATTATGGAAACAGGTATTTCCTGATTTTTTTTTCCAGGTAAGTAATTATATCACTTTATGATTATTTAATTAAAATTCTCTTATAATATGAATTCTTTTATCGCTTGATTTTTTGGTTTCAGGTTATTGCTGCAGCTCGTAGCGTCTTCGGCTTTTCGCCTTCCGGGACAAATTTTACTTTGACAGGGAGTATTTAATATTTATTCTTTTGATTCTTTTCTTGAAGTTTACGATAATATTATTTACTAGTTTTTTCCCTCAGGGACAATTATTTACATGGTTTATTACATGGACAATTATTTAGATGGTTTTTCGTTTCAGGCGCCGCTTCGCCTCCGGAGGTAGCGAGGATCATCCGCGTCTCTCTGCAATGAGTATGTATAATTGCCATTTGGCTAATTTTATATCTTCTCTTCTAATCTTTTTTCATTTTCTCTATTGTTTTATCGAATCTTCCTTTCATTTTCCCTTATTTACTCCATAGGGGGTTTCGGCGAGGCTTCATGACCCCTATGTAATATCGCCGAAACCCCCCTATGGAGTAAATGAGGAAAAATGAAAGAAAGATTCGATAAAACAATAGAGAAAATGAAAAAAGATTAGCAGAGAAGATAGAAAATTAGCCAAATGGCAATTATACTTACTCGTTGCAGAGAGACGTAGATGATCCTCGCTACCTCCGGAGGCGAAGCGGCGCCTGAAACGAAAAACCATCTAAATAATTGTCCATGTAATAAACCATGTAAATAATTGTCCCTGAGGGAAAAAACTAGTAAATAATATTATCTTAAACCTTCAAGAAAAGAATCAAAAGAATAAATATTAAATACTCCCTGTCAAAGTAAAATTTGTCCCGCAAGGCGAAAAGCCGAAGACGCTACGAGCTGCAGCAATAACCTGAAACCGAAAAATCAAGCGATAAAAGAATTCATATTATAAGAGAATTTTAATTAAATAATCATAAAGTGATGTAATTACTTACCTGGAAAAAAAAATCAGGAAATACTTGTTTCCATAATGAATGCTATTTTGCACAAGCCACTGTATGAATCACATGTTAAGAAAAATTTTGTCAAGAAATATTAAAAAATGGTTATGCATCAAAAGATATACGAAAATACTTTCACTAGGAAATATAACGCATGTTGCATTTTATTATTGTCGCGTGAGAAATAATTTCACGGTGCAACCAAACCTAACCTAGCAAAAGTATAAACATGTATTGGAAATTGACGTATGACAGTGAACCGCAATTCATTGATTATCTATATCCAATAATCCAAATTGTGAAATATTTTAAAAATCTAAATGTGCACTTAATTTACGATTTTGACCTTTGTCTTCACTTCTAAATGTAAGGCTACCTCACACATGTAATAAAGACTCGCAAAAAAAAAATATTTCGTGTGTTCCATATTTTCCTTTCCTAAAGTATCCGTCCAAAAATATTTGAGAATCAATCATTATTACAGATTCAATCAGAGATTTTTCACTCATCGAAAATAAATTGTGTAATTATTAATTAACAAATGGGTTTTATAAGAACTACAAGCATTAAAATTATAAAATTCATGTGTGGATATTTTTTTTATATTTTATATTTAATATTTTGAAAGTGTGCACAGGACAGGATGGTGTAGAAAAAATATAATAGTCATGTAATCAATTTACATAGTGCACTTCAGTTAACAATTAAATTTCTCAAGATCCATATGAAAATTTTTATATGGGCTTGTGAGACTATTTTCCACACGGGATGAGCCTTTTTATTGCACCTCACATATATATATCGGATTTTATTAGGGTCAGCCCTAACAGCGCCTTTTTAGGGTTAGCTCGAGTGTCAGTTGCGTTAGGGCGAACCTTTATAGGGCCTCATCATGGCATGCCTGAGTAGGGCCTTATCTAGACGAGCGCGAGTGGGGCCTTGCTAGCATAAGCTACACAGGGCCTCGTTAGGTCGATACCTGGTAGGGCCTTACCAGGGTACGCTCTAGTATGGCCTTATTAAGGTAAACCGGAACAGGGCATTACTAGGGTGAGCTCTAATATGGCCTTATTAAGGTAAGCCAGAGCAGGGCCTCACTAGGGTTTGCTCCACTACGGCCTTATTGAGGTAAGCCTGATAAGGGTCATATCAGTATTGCCTGAATAAGGTTGCCCGTTTTAACCCCTGATCACGGCCTGACCCTGATCAGGCACGCCCTAACAAATTTCTACCCGGGAAATGTTCCAGTTGCGGTTACAAATAAATATTTGTTATCGTTTGATTTGTTATAACAACAAATAGCATTTGCTAAAATAACGTTTGCGGATTTGCTGTTCTAACGAAGAAAATCACGTTACTAGAGCAAATGTTTTTGCTGAAACAACTTTTCCTTATTTGCTACGGTAACAAATGAATCAAAATGAATGTTATTGCTTGTTATTTATAAATTAGCAATTAGGAATGATCTATGAATAAATTTAAAACTGTTATTTCATTATTTTTGAAAACCCTGAAAATTAATAAAATTAAAAAAAAAAAGTAATTGACCGGGATTTGAACCCGCGATCCTCCGCAGTCAATGAATTCAGCACTTTCGACCCTAAATTAATCACTCAAAAAAAAATTAAAAATTTAGAGATTACTTTTTTTTACGAGTGTTTCCGGCTTCGTAGTCCGGACGTTTATCCGTCGAAATTAATTTTGAGCCTACCTGAGATTTCACCTGAGAGCTACCTAACGACTCACCTAACGACTGACACGCTATCACTACGCTGTCTTTCCTTATTATTTTCTTGTATTTAAATGACATTAGTTTAGACGTTAAATCGAAAAATGGTACTAATTTTCCTGAAACTCTGTACACGTGGGTTTTTGGGGTCGCTGATTACGAATCTAGTATCAGATTTCCAAAATTCAAAATGGCAGATCCAATACGGCTGACGTAAAATTGAAAATCGATAGTATTAAAAGTTTTTAGAGGTTAGGGCGTATCTTACTTGAAAATTGAAAATTTTTTTCGTAGATTTTTAAAAATCTATTATATGAAGTTTAATTTGAAAAAAGTTTTATCAAATGAACCTTATAAAACTTTCATTACTGTATGAAATTTTTATGAGGTTTTTGTGAAAACTATAATCACTAGGTTTGTAGTGTTATATTACTTTGAACTCAGACGTGTGATACTTTGAATACGTTTCTTATTTTGTAGGTAGGGTGCATGCAGTTTTAAATAAATCACAGTTGTTCACTCTGTTTGTCGTCTTTTATTATCTCACACCAAACGTCTATTCTCGCCTAGGCGCGTCCTCAGACTGACCCGGCTTAGGCCCCATACGAAAGAATGAGAGTGGGGGAAGACCCTTTACCGTGTATATAGAATATACGTATAGTGGTGTAAAGCCCTTAGTCGCTATATTTCTCACACTTGTACATTTTGTTAATAAATCTCGATTTTTCCCACTTTTCCGTTGTTCATTTCATTAACAAAGTAATTTTCTTTTCGAAGTTAAAAACTTTTGATTTTGTAGGTAATAATATCACTAATTTATTTATACTTGTGTATTTATTACTTATGTATACTTACTTACTTATGTATACTTGTGTATTTATACTCCACAAGTCCTTTAAACTGTAAATTTCGTAAATTGAATACTACATTTCTTACCAATAATGAATTATTTTCGTAAATACATGTTAAAAATGTTGCGAATATGC
Source organism: Rhorus exstirpatorius (assembly GCA_963564615.1). NCBI lineage: Eukaryota > Metazoa > Arthropoda > Insecta > Hymenoptera > Ichneumonidae > Rhorus > Rhorus exstirpatorius. Next base: position 1,626,823 of record OY751314.1, on the reverse strand, counting down.
CTTTTTCCCCTTGAACATAGGTTCATTCCATTACTATATTTCAAATGAGTGGTCGTGCGCGCCAAGCTTCTCATTGGCGCAGTTGAATTAGGTCTAAAACATGGCCGCGCCAATAGGAGCTCGACTTCAATGGCCACACTCTGTTTTTCAGGGACTCTACGCTACATACATTTGTGAGTTCCCGTAACAAATATTTCTTTGCTGATCGTACAATTTGTATGTTATATTTACAGTTCGTATTGCTACTGCAGCAGACCAACGGTCAGCAAACCACGTTTTGTTGTAATAACATAGACATTTTTCTTCGTGTAGCAATGAAAAAGATCACGCTAACTGATTATTTGTTATATTAACAAATCATCCGCTACATAGATTTGTGAGTTGCCGTAACAAATATTTGTTTGCTGATCGTACAATTTGCATGTTACATTTACAGTTCGTATTGCTACTGTAACAGACCAACGGTCAGCAAACCACGTTTTGTTGTAATAACATAGACATTTTTCTCCGTGCATTGGAGGATAAGGACAATTGAAGCTGGCAGACGAGAAAAAAATGAATGAGCGGAAGATAGCTGTAGTGGAGGAGCTCCACAGACCTGCGAGAAGAAATTATCCCCGTCGTCACGTGAATATTCGTGGATTGGATGAAACCTGGCAGGCTGATCTTGTAAACATGTCAGCATACTCATGATACAACAATGGCTACAAATTCCTACTGACGATGATCGATGTATTTTCCAAATTTGCTTGGGCTGTACCGATACAGAGTAAGAACGGCAAAGATGTAACGAACGCTATGAAATCTGTACTCGAGAAAGGCCGTATACCGAAAAAATTGCATGTTGATCGTGGCAAAGAATTTTATAATAGCGACTTCAAGAATCTATTGCAACGTTACCACATTGAACTATATTCCACGTATAGTAATATGAAAGCATCGATATGTGAACGTTTTAATCGTACATTAAAAAATAAAATGTGGAAGACAGTCAGTCAACGAGGCACGCATAAATGGATAGATATTTATCTGATTTAATATCAAACTATAATGATAGCAAAAATAGTACAATTAAAATGAAACCAAAAGATGTCACAGCTGGAAATGAGAAAAAGATCCTGCGCAATATTTATGGGAATTTTAAAGTCAATCGTACGCGGAAAATAAAATTCAAAGTCGGTGATAAAGTTCGAATCAACAAGTACAAACACGTTTTCGAAAAAGGTTAAACGCCAAATTGGACGACTGAAATATTTACGATAAGTGAGGTGCGAAATACCAATCCGGTAACATATTGTGATGGGCGAACGGGTTAAATGAAGTTGAAATGAAGTTAGACTTGGGATATTTTAGATTGGTAGTTTATTGGCATGTTGGTATAATTCGGGAGTGCACGTCCGAACTGATAGAAGGTTAATGATGAACTGCAGTGCTAATGAGCTGGAGGAAGGAGAGGACTTAGTGAGAGTGGAGGGGATGTCGCTAAGACGGAGGGACAAGGCCCGTGGGACCAAGGGCAAACTGAAGCTAAGGTGCTGACGATTATGACTGACCGGAAAGAAGTATTGGGTTTAGCTGATATGTGGGATTTGAGCGTGAGAGTGGACTGATGGCGAGAGTGAAGTTGATGAGTTTGCGTGGGAAAGGATAAGAGTTTTTTAGGCTATAGGACGAGGCCGTTACACTCCCCCTCTTACAAAACGATGCTCCGCATCGTGATATACAATAATTCGTTTACAATAATATTTAAGTGTTCTGATTTTATGTAATGAAAAATTGATTCTATATAATGAAATGAGAAAGAACGTGTATGTTATATTTTCGTAAATGGTTTTGTCTGTGTGTATGTATTTTGTGTTTCTTCTGTCAGATGGCTTCAGCCTGTTGGTTTGACCATTATGTCGTGTGGATTTTTGCTTCCTTGTCCATTGGCTTGTATCGAATCTGTGGGGATGCTTGTCTGTTTCGACTATGAATTCTCTTGAATTTTTCCTAAGTGCTGAGATCTGAAACTGACTGAGTTCATTAGCTTTCGTGTTAGTGGTGAGTGGTTTGTTATATTGGAAGGGTATGGTCTGTAAGGTATCCGCAAAAGTAATCATATGTATTGCGCAGAAATATTTGACTATAAGATAATTCATGATTCCTTTGTGCTTTTGTTTCCTTCAGGGTTAAAATTTTTCTGTTTAATTGGTTATGATATATCCGATTTTTCGATTGTCGTTGCTTTTCGTTTATTTGATTGATGATTATCCTGAAACAGTCTAAATTCTGATTAGCTTTAAGGTTAGTAGGAGGAAAGGTGTGTTAGGCTGGATTTGAACGGTTTGATTCTGTTGGTCCTTGTGACGACTGAGCGATACACCTTGTTTACATGGTTAATGTTTAGGTTTATTTGTCATTTTGATTTCATGAAATATCTGTAGCTATCTTTTATAAAAAAAATGTGTATGCGTATCAATTAAAATAATAGTGCTTTTTTTTTTTTTTTTTTTTTAATAAAAATTATATGTATATTAGTTATTACTGTTTTCGTTTTAGATTGACATGTCGGTTTTAACTGTAAAATGCCTGAATTTTCTATTGTTTCGATTTGTGCTTCGTGGTTATCGCAGATGATGAATAGGCTTTTGATCTTAGGTGGTACGTATAGGTGCCATTTTAAAAAAATCTTCGAAGTTTTCAGTAATACCTTCTATGGTATTGATTGTTTAGTGAACGCAAATCGCAAGGCTGGTATAATTAATAGTGTGTTGAATCTAACGTTGGATTTTTACGATATAAATTTATAACATAATAAATGCTATTATAATTAATAGTGTGCTAAATCTAACAGTAGAATTCTTATAACGTAAATTATTATTTTTTTTTTTTGTGAAATCTGTTAATTTCGTCAAAGTCGCTATATCAAATATGTGTTTTGCATCTAATGGTGTTGAAATTCTGTGCTTGATGATGATTTCGTGATAGCTTCTGCGCTGCGTAAGATTTTTTTCGCTGGTGGTAACAATTGTAGGTGTATTTGTCTGGAGTTTACAAAAAGGATTGCATTGTTTAGTGTTTCTGTGTCGATTTCTAATTCCATAAGGGCTTCTTCGATTTCTGTCATAAAGGGTATGGTTCTTTGTTAGTGTCGTGTAACTTCTGCGTCGTCTCGAAGTTCGAGCAGAGCGAGGTTGATGTTTCACATTTCCTTGTTTATTGTTTATTCTAAAGATTTAGCTTGTTTGTGTGTTGTGTCAAAACCTGCTTTTAAAATGTGTGTAGTTATAGGCTATTTCTGTTAATTCTAGTGAGTTTGTTTGCGAGTGTCCCTATTTGTGTACTTATTCTAGTTGTGTCATCGATGTCATTTCTCTAATCCTTATTTATTAGTGTTTCCGATGAAATAGAGTAATGTGTGTCTTTTTTTGTTAGTGTTTCTTTGCGAAAATATCTTGAAGTTTCGTTGCCGTTGATGTTCTTCGCTTTGTACGACTCGTGTACCGACGTTGTTGGTTGCATTTTGTTTTGTATGTGTTGTTCTGCATGGTACCTTATGTCGATGTCAAGCTCTCGGGGTCGCTGTCGGTTAGAAATGGCATTTCCAGATGTATGGGACTTTCCTGTGTTTTTTTTTCAAATGGTGTTTTTTTTTTTTTTTTTCTTCTCGGTCCACGTTTGGCAACTAGTGGTGGTGATTAGGAAAATGGTTTTTTTTCCAAGGTCTGCCAGGTTTGCGTTTTATAACCGCCGTCGATAGTTGAGATAGAGGTCTTTTCCGTGATCTGCCTGGTCCGCGTTTAGTGATTGGTGATGGTGCTGGGACCGCTTGTATTTCTGGTGGAGATCGGAAGGTTGGTTCGATGTCCTCATAACTGGCCTGTTTCGACGTACTTAGTTTAAATTCCCATGAAGAAGTTGGACGTGTGGAGTACGATGTTGCAGGTTCCGATTGGAGTTGTTTTTCCACATGAGTTGGTAATGTCCGTTGCTCTTCTTCCTGCAGGTTCCGAGATGATGATGGTGACCTGAAGTTGGGTTGCGCGTCCGGTTTTTTCGCGCGTTTTCCGTCGCTTTTGTCTGATGTTGGTGACCTAAAGTTTGGGACAACCTCCAGTTCCGCAGACTTTTCCTCTTTCGTTGCCGTTTCATTTTCCATTTCGTTTGCCATTTCGTTATATGTGTCATTGTTTCTCCCGACTCCGGGTCCTCCGTGAGTATTGTGAGTAGCAATGTTATCGTCGCATGTGGCTCTGGGTCCTCCAAAGCGGTCACTAGCGTCGATAGGGATCCGGGGTGGCGGCTCGGGGCTCGCATCTTTTACTTTTTGCTGCGTTGAGCTTTTTATTTCTTCTTTTTGTTGCTTCGTTGAGTTTTTTATATTTTCTTCTTTTTGCTGCGTTGAGCTTTTTATATTTTCTTGTTGCTGCGTTGAGCTTTCCATTTCTTCTTTGTCTGTATTTTCGCATAATTTCGTTGTATCCTCTCGTTTCCTAGTTAGTTTGCTTGGTTCGTTTGCCGTTTCTTTGTTTACCGTATCATATTCCAATTTGTTTTCCTGTGGGTTGTCCTTTGAAATTTGCCGTGTCGGTTCCTGTTCAGTTTTTATGAGTTCGATTGGTTCTTCTGACATTAACGAATCGTAGTTGTCGTCGATTTTTTGATTGATTTTGGGTCGTGCACTCCCTTCGTTTTGTTCCTGATTGTCTGATGTTATTTCTTGGTCTGATTCTGTGTCAATGTCTTCCGATTCTTCAACTTTCCCTGGTAGTAATATTATCTTGTTCCGTGCTGGATTACCAGAGGATTGGTCCGATGATGATGATCGAATACGTTTGTTGAATTCTTGCGATATTCTTGACCTTTTTGTTTCGTTTTCTGATTCCTCCGATGATTGTTCTCGGGGTCTGATATGGAGAATTTTGACTGGATTTCGTGATAGCGTATTTTGTATTTCGAGATTTTTCTCGTTTATTGGTCTGGTGTTGAGCGCTCTTGTGATTCGCTTCGCGTCGCGCTGTCCCGCGAAGTCGGACTCGAGTTTTTTGATTGCTGAATTTCGGCTACGGCTTTTGTGAGTTCGCGAATTTGGTCCTTAAGTCTTTCCGTACTTTCGCTACGTCGTTTTTGTGACTTATCGTTAGAGTATCTGTCGCAAGAATTATCTCGAGATCTGTTTCCCGAGTTAATGTAATAATTATATGAGTCGTAATTGTGATGATAATTTTGGTATCTTCCGCGGTCGTGGTCGCGATACCTATCTCGTGAATTGTCTCTGTAATAATTTTGCTGTCTATCGCGCGAATCGCTGCGATATCTATGATCGGAATATTGTCTGTTGCATGAATTGTCACGGTACCTATTTTGAAAATTTCGTCGCCTGTCATTTGAATCTTCGCGATATCTGTTTTGAAAATCCCTTTCTCTGTCGTTTGAGTCGTTGCGATATCTATTTCGAAAACTTTGTTGGTGGTCGCGCGAATCGCTGCGGTACTCGTTTTGAAAATTTAGTGTGTTCTGGTAGAATGAATCTCTAAATCTTCTGCTCCGGTTTTCTCTTAATTCCTTTATGGTGAAGCATTCTGCAGTGGAATGACTGTTCGTTTGGTGATATTCGCAATATGTTTGTGTTATTTCCTGTCGTGTTTTGACGAAATGTGCTTTCGCTGGCTCGGATTTTTCTATGTGGGTATTTTTGTGAGTTATTCGATTAAGATTTACTGTTCTCCGTTTCAAAAGTTCTTGTTCGATATTACCTGCTTCTTTTATGGCTTGTTCAAGGGACTGAATGTTTTGATTAATCAAAAAATTACCTATTTTGTCGAAAAGGCCTCTAACGAAGGCTCGTGTTACCGATCTTCTTAGTTCCGCTATTCTATTCTTGAGGTATTCTTTTTCGCTTTCCTGAGTGTAACATTCCTCTAATCTTTCTGTTATTCGTTTTAAAATTACTCGTGTTCGTGTTGCGTATTCTGGTACTAGCTCATTATAATTTTGTGAAATTGTTTTTAATTCTAATTCGAGATCAAGTAATTCGATTGGGGCACTAAAATTGTCTCTAAGATCGTTAAGAAATTCTATAATTGTTTCATGTGTTTTTGTTTCTGCGAAATCGAGCGCGGTTCCGTTTAATTTGTATTGTAACATGATAAGTAATTTCGCGTGTTCATTTTCGGGTAATATTTTGATTGCTCTTTTGCATGCTTTGATAAAGTGGTCGACAGGTATGTTTTTGCCATCGAATATGGGGATTGGGTTATATACATCGCGAAAGGTGACGCCACTGTTTGACATATCGTCTGAATTTGTGTTCTCGGTATTTAAATTAAAAAAAAAAATGAATTTGTTGAATTTAGTCGTAAGCTCTTACGCCACTATGGTCATGTTGGATTAATTTTTGTAAACGAGCGTTTTTTTTTTTTAATTTATTTTTTTTTTCAAATTTTATTTTACGATTTTTCCTTCTTTTTTTTTTTTTTTTTTTTTTTTTTTTTAATTGATAGAAAATGGAGAGAGAAAAAAAAATTTTGAGAACGGGAAAAATAAATAAATTCGTTGACTTTATTAAATTTGTTCAATTAATTTGGATGGAGAAAAAAAATGAAAAATTCAAATGGAATATCTATATTTTGCCTAACGTTGAAATAAAGAGATCGAGTTGATGGAGTAACTGAGTCGCTCAAGAATACGCATGTAATAAGCCGTATCGGTCATGTGTCACAAGGACTCGCAGAAGCATAAAATTCTTTCGCTTATTTTGTACAAAATTTTATATTATAATAGATTTTGAAATATTTAATGGTACTTACATTACCGCGATGAGAAGAATGGCGATTTTCATATGGTTTTCGAGATTTCCGTGAGCGATATTTTCTCTTTCTTCCTTCCTTCCTTCCTTCCTTCTTTTCGATTATTTCCTTTTGTATATTTCTTAAATTCGGTCTCGATGGTGTGTATTGTTGAATGTGTGTTGCTTTAATCTTCTTGTTTTTCCGAGTCAGGTTTTTTTTTTTTTTTCACTTTCACAGTTATATTATTTCCTTTGTATTTTTGAATGTCGTTGAATATATCGTTGTTCGCTTGTAGTGTCTTTGATTTTTTTTTGCTTTTCGGGTCAGATTTTTTCACTTCCACGTTCACTTTCGTATGTTTTTTATTAATTCCTCGACATTTTTTTTTTCAATATTATTTTTTAAAAAAAAATTTTGGTTGTGCGCGTGTTGATGGATCGAACTTCTGACACCAATTTGTGATGGGCGAACGGGTTAAATGAAGTTGAAATGAAGTTAGACTTGGGATATTTTAGATTGGTAGTTTATTGGCATGTTGGTATAATTCGGGAGTGCACGTCCGAACTGATAGAAGGTTAATGATGAACTGCAGTGCTAATGAGCTGGAGGAAGGAGAGGACTTAGTGAGAGTGGAGGGGATGTCGCTAAGACGGAGGGACAAGGCCCGTGGGACCAAGGGCAAACTGAAGCTAAGGTGCTGACGATTATGACTGACCGGAAAGAAGTATTGGGTTTAGCTGATATGTGGGATTTGAGCGTGAGAGTGGACTGATGGCGAGAGTGAAGTTGATGAGTTTGCGTGGGAAAGGATAAGAGTTTCTTAGGCTATAGGACGAGGCCGTTACAATATAAACTTGTAGAATATCGGGATCAACCGATCGAAGGTGGTTTCTATGAGGAAGAACTCACCAAAGTCAAATATCCGGATATTTATCTTGTAGAGAAAATCGTTCGAAAACGTGGAAATAAATTGCTTGTGAAATGGTTAGGTTTCCATAATTCACACAATAGTTGGATCGACGAAAAGGATATGTAAAGGTTTTTTAAATAAAGAGAAAAAAAAATTTACACAATGTACTTTTTTATTTTTTATAACCATATGGTACGATATCCGTAGTATCAGGTAACAATATTCTCGTATCATCTAACCAACTTAATGCTATTTTTTTTTGTTTTATCGTATGTACTTCACGTTTCTTACTCGCAATTAAGTATTGATATTTCACCAAGTCTTGTTGATCAAACAAACAATTCTTATAATCTTGAAATTCGATAGTGCTCAATGTGGATCCCTTGATACCTTTGGCTTTTTTCTGTGCCTTGTGATCATCGTAAACTTTAAACGCGTACAATTTCGCTCGGAGTCCTATGAACTTCTCCATAATTTTACCATTCATCTCATCTTTCATTAAACCTAGAACTTTCTTATTCACTAGGGGAACTCCACAAATGTTATTAACTGGGTAGTCGGAAGTATCAAATCGATGTAAGTCTTGCTTAATATATTCATAAATGTCAGGTACGGTGAAGTGGTACAAGAGGCTGTCAGTGTCGGTATACATAAACTTAGCTTGATCGCCAAATGTTGGTTTTATGTAGTTATAATGAAAGTCGTAAATGAAAATTTTTGACAAATCGAGTATGGAAAATCCGACGTATATGGGTTTGTTAAAATGTACTTTGACGCGATTCAGTTCAATAATTACCATGTCATCGTCGAAAACGGTGCAGCTATGGAAGTTTGGTTTTGAGATGAGAGCCTTTGCACCGTATCGACCTTCCCACTTTGTCACGAGCTTAACATATTTCTGTTTTCTTACAATTTCCATTGTTTTTCCGAATACGGCATTGTTCATTAGGTTAAAAAAGTTTTTTTCGAATTCATTGTTTGATTTTTTTCGTAATTCGGTGTTCAGATCGATATATTTTTTTAACCATGGCGCTTGATGAAATTTTAAAATTCTATGAATTTTTATTAGTTTCACACCCAGATTCAAACATTGTTTCATATTTCCGTAATGAATAATGTATCTGTTTTTCGGTAGTAATGTCGTCATTAATTTCGATTGCTTGCTGTGAGGTGGTATGTAGTGCTCGGGACAAAGGGGGAGATCTTTATGTAGCTCAAAAAGCTCCTGGGAATATTCCAAGTCCACCTCCAGGATATATCCCACAGGAGAATCATCAGGAACATTGAGCACATTTATCGGCTCAGACTCCCACTCAAAGAAGCCAACTGGTATATAGATATTGGCTCATAGCTGCACCGTACAAATTGTTGACGTCATATAGTACATTAAGTACGATTCCTCTTTGCTTGGATCATAATCTGCGCCCATGTATCTGTTGTTTGCATGAGCATACCTGTTTGAGCGCTGTGAAACACCGCCTCGAATGCCTTTCTCGACGAACAAGAGCATTTCGGGATCGGTGAGGAGCTCAAGCTGTACACCGGTACATTTGAGCATCGCGTCAAAAGCAAGTCCCGGAGCTGTAAAATAATGCAGAGGATCCAAATCGTACGTCGAAGAGCAGTTACGTCGAAAATTTTCGAATATATCCGCCAATAGTAGAACATCCGTTTTTAAATATAAATCGGAATATTCACCCAATGAGGTGATGTAGGAAATATCCCAAATATTATTCGCATGCTCGTAGTCTTGTTCCGAAATATTTTCACCCGTCAATTTTGAATAAAAATTTTCTTTCGATGGCAACTGCTCTTCGTCGAGTTTGTCCCAGCTGTACACGTACTCGTAAGGGAAAACTCCCTTTGTCGTGAGCAACTGAAATTCCTCTGCACTACTGCAGTGCTTGCGTGTAATTGATTTGTCGTTATTGTTCAAGTAAGATGCGAGTTTCTCGAGACTGCTCGCCATGAAGCAGAAAGAATCGATAAAGCGTAAAATGACATTTGTGCCTTCGACGTACTTTGTGAATGAAATATATTATTCTTTGTTAACGGGAAGTAGTTTTACCGTACCGTCAAATTGTGTAGCCAACTCTTTAATCAAGAAATGTGAGTCGTAGCCTGAGAGATTGTGAAAAACTATTGGGATACTGTGAGATTTCGTATAATTCAAATTGCATCCTTGATGTGCGGGGCCACGATACTTGCCTGTGAAACGGCAGTGATCACGGATCTTTACGTCAGTCGAAGTAAACGGTTTTTCACATATATGGCATTTCGTGGCATTATAATATTTTTTTTTCTCATCGAGAGTGAGTGGTTTCATCGATACAATATTATTTAAATGAGAATCTACCGTTTGAGCAATTTCGTGTAATTGTTTGACAAACCACTCGATGCAATCGGGTTCCCGTTTCAGTTCGAATTTTGGAAGAGAATCGTCGAAGGCACATTTCAAATAATACGCAGCACTGTACGGAACATGCTTTTGGCAATCATTTCCCGTTGGTTCGAGGAGGTATTCGAGGTCAGCGTACACGACGAACGGTACATCTTTGTATCGATAATTTTTGAAATTCAAAATTTTGTTTTGTTCAGTCGGTAAAATCATTTTAGTTTTGTTTATGCTCATGCAATCTTGTTTATGATTTTGAAAAGAAGTTTAAATTTTGAAATGGTTCAAGCAATTGTCACAAAACATTGTTTGTTTGTCATATTTTGTTACTTGAGCACTTAGTAAACGTTACAGATTACGGATCCAAGCAAACTGGTAAACTGGTTGAAAATTGTCTCCCCCATCTACGTCCATACCGATATTCTCCTCCACCATGAGGAGATGTATAGTGGGCTTATCTGACTTATTTTTACTCATGTATAACGGTACTATTTCATTTTTTCTGCCACACTTATCCATACCGTATACATTAATCGTTAAATTGATCATTTTTTCAAATTTATAAATATCTTTTAAGGCAATAGGGAAATTGATACCGTCATATTTTAGCACTTGCCTGTAGCTGGGATACTAGCTAAGTTGATTTGCATGTGTTGTAACTGGATTGAGTGCTGCTACGACCGACCACAGAAAACCGAATTGGTCATTGTTTTTCACATTCACCACAGCCTTTTTGTTTTGAATATCTCGAGGTAGCTCGACAAATGTTGAGAGACCTCCGCGTAGTGGTACGAAGTGATTCATATTGACTGTCAAGTTGACGATTTCACGCAATGACCAGCCCGAATCACGTTCTTGAAGATCTTCCACCTTCGCCAACAGACGGTCCGTTACGTTCTCATCGAACCAAATCTTAATGTCCGTGGCTGCAAGAATCGCTTCGTTTCTCGTGTTAAAGTATTTTGCTTCTTCGATCACTTCACCGTTTTTCATCGTGGAAAATTTACACGCCAGCACAACATCCGCTTTCAAATTTTCATCCTTTTTCAGCACATTTGCGAGCCGCTTGGTAGTGGTCACTTTAGCATCATACAAGAATGATCGTAGATCCTTGCGGATGAGATTTACCACTGCACCAGTTCAAATACGATTTTCAGAAGCAGACTCCAAATGCACCCAACGAACGCGATCCGAAGTGTTCTTTCGCGCACCAATGTTTCCACCTGCTCGTTGGTGAATCTTGAATTTTTCACCCAGGGATTTGAGCAGGGAAATCGTCGTTTGAATTCTTGTTTTTTCACCCGGAGATAAGTTCGGCGTTTTCAATATTTTGTTTAATAATTTAATATTACGAATACCAAATTTTTTCCATTTTTCAATTTGTTCACTCGATGCACTTTTCAAAGATTTATAAGCATCTTCCATGATGCTTATAAGCTTCAAACACTGTTCTGATTTCATTTTGTACACTGCTGTTGAATTGTTCGCAGTCATAAATTCAATGGCCAAGTCACACCATTGACGGCCTATATATACAGGGTGAGAGAGAGATATAAATAGTTGGGTGACGTCATCCTTCTCAAACCTTCTGGAAGCTTCGAATAATAATATATATTGTAACGGTACGCTTTTGTCGATAAGACGACTCTTCACGCTACGCGTGAATTCGCGCTTCGTTGGTGAACGGAGCAGGTGCAAAGACAAATATACTCACTTGGATTGTTCAATTTTTCGTATTTATTTTCAATCTTCTTCTTAAACTTCGTTTTGGTTCGCTTACATTGTCTTTGGTATTTGTGACTACTTGCCGAGCATTAATTAATGTATTTTCTTTGTGAATACTTTTCCCTAAAAGGTTATGATTGAGAATACGTTTTTAGGAGTGATGAGCCCAGTTGCGGGATTCCAAGGTCTCCCGAGAAATCCGTCACTGGCGCTCGGGATAAATTTGGACGATTTTTGGGTAGAGCCCAGTTGCGGGATTCCAAGGTCTCCCGAGAAATCCGTCACTGGCGCTCGGAATAAATTTGGACGATTTTTGGGTAGAGCCCAGTTGCGGGATTCCAAGGTCTCCCGAGAAATCCGTCACTGGCGCTCGGAATAAATTTGGACGATTTTAGGGTAGAGCCCAGTTGCGGGATTTCAAGGTCTCCCGAGAAATCCGTCACTGGCGCTCGGAATAAATTTGGACGATTTTTGGGTAGAGCCCAGTTGCGGGATTCCAAGGTCTCCCGAGAAATCCGTCACTGGTGCTCGAAATAAGGATGGGATAATGGGAATCTTGCTTTAAATTTTTCTTTTAAATATGACTCGAAAATGTTATCTGTCGTGTGGACATCGGGCAGAATGACAGTCTTGTAGGGACTTCGTGGGTCTCTACTCTAGGAGGGAAGACGGAGCTGTAACTTACAGCTCCGTCCTCTTCTCCGGTCTCGGAGCGAAGTGTCTTTTCAGTGGCCGAAATCCCTCCTTTTATACCCGTCCAGGTCTCTCTCCCAGAATCCTCTGCACTTCTCCCCTCTCCGCCGTTAAAGCCGGATTCTCATGACGCGTCTTGTTCAGCGCGCTCGACTTCGTCCCCTCTCCAGTATTAGGCCGGATCCTCACGACGCGTTGATTCGGCGCGCTCGACTTCGTCACCGAAGCGTAGTAGAAAAAGAGGAGGGGGGGGGGGGGCTTTGCGATATCGTCACAATATGCAGGATGAGAGATAGAAATAGTTGAGTGACGTCATCCTTCTCGAACCTTCTGGAAGCTTTGAATAATATATACAGGATGAGAGAGAGAGATAAAAATAGTTGGGTGACGTCATCCTTCTAGAAGCTTCGAGAAGGGTGACGTCATCGTAACTGCGTAGATTTTTTTTTAATTTTTATTTTTATTATTATTATTATTATTATTATCATCGAAGCTTCGGAAGGATGACGTCATCGTAACTGCGTAGATAGCATAGATTATTATCATCGTAACTGCGTAGATTATTATTATTATTATTATTATGGAAACTTCCAGAAGGTTCAAGAAAAATGACGTCATCGTAACTGCGTAGTTGGCATAGATTATTATCATCGTAACTGCGTAGATTATTCGAAGCTTCTCGAAAGATGACGTCATCCCCCTCGGCTTCCCCTGTCAGCTCCCCTTCTCGCCCTCCTACAAGGATGATATCATCGTACAGCGTAAATTACTATTATTATTATCGAAAAACTTCCAGAAGGTTCGAGAAAGATGACGTCATCGTAACTGCGTATTTAGCATAGATTATTATCATCGTAACTGCGTAGATTATTCGAAGCTTCTAGATTGAGACAGGCTATTTTTTATAGATACGATTTTCTATGCCTTCTCCTGCCGCGGCCGTGGTCTGTCGGCTGACAGGGCTCTAATTATTTCTATTCTACTTGATTTTTATAACGGGGCGCCAATTAATTTTCAGAAAACTAATAAACTATCGATATATTCCATTTGCGAATCCGACTAGCTCCCTTGCCAATGAGACTATCGCAAGGAGGGGTACTGTTGGAGGACCAACGACAAGGAATTGCAAGAACAATAAAGAACAGTACTTGAAGCAAGAAATATAGGTTTATTCTGACTTACTTGTTTACTTCAATACTTGACATTCAATACCTCACAATCGTTCCTTCATAACGTATGACCTTGACAAGACGGCGGAGGTCCTTTGATTCACAATGTAATTTGACAAAATACGCAACTTACACTTATTCAAATTAACACAATCAATTCAGTTTTGTCGACAGACGCGACTAGACTCTCAATTAACTTTATTCCGTTTGGGTTTTGACGAGACAATCTCAACCCTTTCACTCGACAAAATGCTCGATTTACAATAGCTCGACGAATATACAAATCTTGTCAACAGACGCAACGAGATTTACATTCGACTCAAAAGATACAGATTAGTCGACAGACGCGACGGGACTCCTCGAGGGTTTAAAATCTGGACGTTCTCTCTGTCGCGAGAAAAGTGATTTTTGGTAACGGAATCCCTTAGGTATTTGCTCATTATACGAGGCTCGTTCGTCAATCTTCGGCCATCCCCACCTGTCGCGTACGTTGATCTAGGGACAAGCTATCGGCTCTCTCGTCTCGTGACGTGTCACGTTCGATATTTTGTCGAATTATACTTTGATAATTTCGACAAATAATCTATGCGAAATACTAAATTGACCATGCATGTTTCATAATAACGAGACTTAATGTTAACAGTCGAATATACAACATATATGGTACGCTCGAGGAGTTTATTGAGCGTTAACGTCGAGGAATACAAAGTCCTTTCTAATTTCCTGTCACAAGATGGATGACGTCATCCCCCTCAGCTTCCCCTCTCGGCTTCCCCTCTCGGCTTCCCCTCTCGCCCCTTTACCTCCACGCCCTTGATCTAGAACTCGTGTTGTATTTTTTTTTATCGAAGCTTCTAGAAGGATGTCTCCTCGAACCCCTCGGCTCCCCCTCACAGCTCCCCCGCTCGCCCCTTCACCTCCTCGCCCTTGATCTAGAACTCGTGTTTTTTTTTAATCGAAGCTTCTAGAAGAATGACGTCATCCCCCTCGGCTTCCCCTCTCGGCTCCCCCTCGCGGCTTCCCCTCTCGCCCCTTCACACCCTCGCCCAAACTTTATCCAGAACCCGTGTTGTATTTTTTTTTTTTTTAATCGAAGCTTCTAGAAGGATGACGTCATCCCCCGCGGCTTCCCCTCACGACTCCCCCTCTCGGCTTCCCCTTTCGGCTTCCCCTCTCGGCTTCCCCTCTCGCCCCTTCACCCCCTCGCCCACATTTGGTCCAGAACCGGCCTTGTATATCTACTCGAGACTTAATGTTAACAGTCGAATATACAACATTTATGGTACGGATATGGATTAGACTGTCTCAAAAAAAAACTTTTATTTTTTTTTTCGATCTCCCAATTCATGAAACCATAGTTAATAACATAATATTGAACCTCGTGGAAGGAAATCGCCGAGCGATTTTTTGAAGAGGTGACGCATTGAGTCTTTGTAATCACCATTTGATTAACACGTAAGAAATCCAATTCTAACGGTTGGAGGGAGATATTAATTTTTCTATACAACGGACGGAACTCTGTATGATAGCGTTTGATAACTTATACGTTTTCTTCGAATCGGCGCGTCCTAGAAAATTTTTAACCGCACAATCTTCGAGATGTTCAAGATTGCGTACGACGTGGGTTTTAATCTTTTCGAAAAATGGGTACCTAGGATAAACGCCTACCTTCCTCGACTAGAACACAGTTGAATCATATCCGTCAAATACATGAAATACAGAACCGACAGCGATCGGTAGGCGGTCGGGGTGCGGCTCTGCATGGCGATCACCGAAGTTATTTTAGGCCCTCTTTCACTATATACGAAAAATCTCTTATTTTTTCGATAGTATTTTCACGACATGCTATTGATATTCGATGTCAAATATTTTAACGATGGTATTGTGAGATACTACTTTTTCTCTATTTTTGAATTATTTACGATTTAATTTCTTGCGTTATAAGATCGAATAATATTAGTCGCCAGAAACGAGATTGAAAGTAGTTAAGATATTATTCAGGAGCAGCGAGAAATATATTAATTAGAAACGTAATTACGCAGTATGCTATTGTGTTAAGGGGGGACAGTACTGAAAAATTCGAGCAAAATGACTAAAAAAACGATTTTTTGTTTTTGTCGGAAAAATGTCCTTGAAACCTTCCTCCATCTATAAAAAATATCATGGTGGCGAGAAAAATTTTTTTAAGGTGATTTTGAGCCCCATAAACCAAAAAAAGCGTTATTCGCGTCATATTTGCTATACTAACGCCTCCATCGGTCGTCAGCGTCGTGGATAATTTGTGCAATGATCAATTTGTGATATACATTTCCCATCTGTAATTTTTGTTAAAATATTGCTTTTATTTAAAGAGTATACCTAGGATATATTGTATATACGATACATGGCGCTTTCACCGCCTTTTCTGTATGATTCATGAGTTCAACTCCACAGATGGCGCTGAAATTCGTATATGCTCAATCGACATTGCGGCCTTATGGTAGCTTCCACTCCATCCTGTCCTACCCTACTGAAAATTTCTAGGTGGAAAACCATAGGAAAATCCACCTGGAAATACATATGAAAATCCATGTAAATGTTTATGGTTTTCTACCGGAATTTGGAACTGGGAATCTATGGGATTTCATATAGATATCCGCTGGTTGTGGTGGTGCACTGAAACATGGATTTTTATGTTCAACGCCATGTGGAATTTTATGGACTGTCCATGCGCATTTTTACAGGAATCCATATTGTGCTCGCATGCCACGCTGAATTCTTCCTCACGCATTCCATGGCGGTTCCTCAACAATCTATGGGAAATATACAGTCATCCCACATGATTCTCTATGGAATTCTATAGTAATTCATGAAATCTTGTGGACTGTCTGTAAAGATTTCTACAGGAATCTATACCATCCCTGCATAATACACCGTACTATCCCTGTACCGGGATTCCGTAACTCTCTAGCGATAATTATCGCTGTCGCTAGCTATCGATAGCCAATTGAAAGGACGATCCAGGGGAAAGGCGCAACTCCCATAGGCTATCGATAGCTAGCGACAGCGATAATTATCGCTAGAGAGTTACGGAATCCCGGTACTGGTATCCCATGGTAGTTTTACTCAAATCCATGTGAAATATGCAGTCATCTCATATGATACCTCATGGAATGCTATACCCGGGGAAAAATAATGAGATATGATCATATATGATAATCATACCTGATCATATACGAAAATTGGCCCGGTCTGACAGTATATTGTCATGCCCACTCATATATATGATACGATATGGTAGTATCAGGTCATATATAAGTCAATATGACCAGATACGGTCAGGCCTGGCCAATTTTTCGTATATGATCAGATATGATTAATCGTAATATAATATATGATCAGAATATGATCAAACCTAAAATATGATTAGATATGATCATATTGAATCATACATGATGTGATATGACCATATCCTAATCTGATCATTACATTTGATTAACGTATTTTTATTTATACGGGGGAAAAGTTACATTGGTTTACCATTTGGAAATTCGCCATTCATCACCATTCACGAAAGGATAATGGTAAATGATTGGCGATTTGCCAAAGGTAATATTCGCCATTCAAATGGCTTTTTTTCTATCAATGGTAATAAATGAATGGCGATTTGCCACTCCAATGGCTTTTTCCCATTAACGGTAAATGAATGGCAATGTTCGAGTGGTAATATTTACCATTCATTTACCATTATCCTTTCAGGAATGATGATCGATGGAAAATTTTCGGATGTAACATTTTATATGAAATCGTTTTTTTTACACAGTTTAGTGACATCTCATTATTTTATACAGTACACACTTATAAATATTCATAAGGGATAAATACATAGACCATACGGTCTATGGATAAATATTACATAACAGCCCATACAGCACCGAAATGTTGCAGCAACGTTGCTGCAAACATTTGGCAACGCCAACACTTGAGGTTATGGTCAATAGACACGCGGTTAAGCGGCAAGCACCCATATACCGTACGAATTAAACCAAAACTACAAAAAGAAATTGACACAGAATTTTGCAGCAGATACAATAATACATTCATATACTTGTAAATTAAAAAGCCGCGATAATTCCGGCGGTAAATCACAATCGCGTAAATGCTTCACCATGCAGCGCGTCGCGTTCACTGTCGATTGCATTCGATATGATTCGATCTCGACGCTCTGACGTCACCCAATAGCTCGTCGTTCCGCGCGCGAAATTTGAACGAACATATAGTATGTTATTATACGTGTCAATGTACGCACATACAATTGAACATTGATGATGATATCAGACATTCCGTCTCAAGTCTATCAATGCTTAACCCTCGCATTGATTTCTGTTTGTCGCGAAATAATTTATGTAATAGTACTAGTAAATTAATTGTAGTCGGAAAAAAAATATAATGCGGAAAAATAATAAAGAAAAAAAAAGAAACAAAAGACATTCCTCGTGAGAATTGAACAGAGAAAAAAAGAAACAGAAGTAAATATATAACATGCTATATGTATAGCATGTTATATATTTACTATAACATGTTATATATTATAACATAATATATAACATGCTCATAATCTTGCCGTGATGTTATTTCATTGGAATTATAAGCCTATAAAAAAAAACCTTTATTTCTATATAAGGATACGTTTGCCATTCGGATTACCATTTTAATTTTCATGATTCCATTTTGCACTGACGAACCAATGGCATAATTATTTCTATCAGGTATTACCATTTAACAATAGAGTCTTCATATACATAGATCCATATTCCATTGGCAAACCAATGGCGCAGTTATAGTTCCATTAGGCATTACCATTCAACAATAGAGTTTTCATAATTCCATTCAAATGCATGGTACTCGAATGTTGTAGTTTATTGCCATTACACTTTACCTTTGCAAGTTGAATTTTGCCATACATGCACGACTTTGACATTCAGTACGATTGGTTTGAGTGATGTTGCCATTGAAGTTCCATTGAGGCGCCAATGGTAAGCAATGTAACTTTTTCCTACGGGATATGTATGTAATGAGTATATGTATATACTCATATACATATGGGACATTCCACGTCAACTCAGCCACCCCGTTTTTTTTTTTATTGCCTCGAAAAAATTATTCAGTATTGGCATTTCAAAGGACAATATATCCATGACATTTTACCAAAATTTCATCCCCCCACTATTGTTGGTTCTCGAGATAATGATTAATGAAGTCTCAATTTTGTAAAAATCATAACTTCGTAACTACTGATCGGATTTAAACGATTAAAAAAAGAATCTTTTTTTTTTTGCCCTTTTCGAAAAAAAAATATGTCATCATCGGATAAAAGCTCATTAGACAGTTTTCGGGGTAAATTAACAAAAAACAATTTTTTCCTCGTCACTGATGCCTTGTTCCATTTTGAAAAAATTTTGCGGAGTTGTGTATCGCCTCCCTCTATCAGAAAAAAAAATACTGAGTAGAATTCCGATTGGCCCTTTCGTGGAAAAAAAAAAATCGAAAAATTTCCCCGAAAACTGTCTAATGAACTTTTCTCCAATGACGGCATATTTTTTTTCAAAAAGGGCAAAAAAAATAAAAAAGATTCGTTTTTTAGTCGTTAAAATCCGATCAGCCATTACGAAGTTATGATTTTCACAAAATTGAGAATTTATTAATCATTATCTCGAGAACCAACAATAGTGGGGGGTACGAAATTTTGGTAAAATTTCATGTATATATTGCACTTTGAAATGCCCATACTGAATAATTTTTTCGAGACCAAAAAAAAAACGGAGTGGCTGAGTTGACGTGGCTGCGTTGACGTGTCGTATTCCACGTTAACTCATCAGCCACCCCGTTTTTTTTTGTCTCGAAAAAATTATTCAGTGTAGGCATTTCAAAGTACAATATATCCATGAAATTTTACCAAAATTTTGTCCCCCCCACTATTGTTGGTTCTCGAGATAATGATTAATAAATTCTCAATTTTGTGAAAATCACAACTTCGTAACGGCTGATCGGGTTTTAACGACTAAAAAACGAATCTTTTTTATTTTTTTTGCCCTTTTTGAAAAAAAATATGCCGTCATTGGAGAAAAGTTCATTAGACAGTTTTCAGGGAAATTTTTCGATTTTTTTTTTTTTCCACGAAAGGGCCAATCGGAATTCTACTCAGTATTTTTTTTTTCTGATAGAGAGAGGCGATACACAACTCCGCAAAATTTTTTCAAAATGGAACAAGGCATCAGTGACGAGGAAAAAATTGTTTTTTGTTAATTTACCCCGAAAACTGTCTAATGAGCTTTTATCCGATGATGACATATTTTTTTTCGAAAAGGGCAAAAAAAAAAGATTCTTTTTTTAATCGTTTAAATCCGATCAGTAGTTACGAAGTTATGATTTTTACAAAATTGAGACTTCATTAATCATTATCTCGAGAACCAACAATAGTGGGGGGATGAAATTTTGGTAAAATGTCATGGATATATTGTCCTTTGAAATGCCCATACTGAATAATTTTTTCGAGACAATAAAAAAAAAACGGGGTGGCTGAGTTGACGTGGAATGCGACATATGTATATAAGTAATTTATATCAGATATTATCACGTATGAGCGTATATCGTCAGGTGACCTCGTATACGGCCAAGTATGGTATGAGTTCTTACACCGACTCCCCTGAGGGTTGCGGGCTCCCAACACCATCTACCCTTGGTCTCCTCTCGTATCCGTTTGTCCCCGGTTCGATCCCCGCTGCCGGAGCTTGTCGCGCACTCGCTAGATTTAAACACCTGGGACAGAAACAGTCGTAGTTCGTACGCCCTGCCTCTGGAGCTACGTCCGAGCCCGTTTGTGCTTTTACCATCTGCTGTGCTACGGCAGCTTCTTGCTGCCGGAGCTCGTCTCGCACACGCTAGATGTCAGCACATTGGGACAGAAGCAGTCGTAGTTCGTACGTCCTGTTTCTGGAGCTACGTCCGAGCCCGTTGTGTTTTCATCAGCCGTGCTACGGCATCGGGAATCGAACCCGAGACATCTTCCCAGCCTTTCGGTCACCACACCAAGGCGCTGGTTTCCTTTGGACCTACTTTTTTAGGTGGATTCCGAACCACCGGGTCACAGAAAAAGCACTTAGAAAATTTTTCCATTGGTGCCGACAGTGGGAATCGAACCCGGCCACATCGCGCGTCACTGCGTGCGAGCCGAGCACGCTACCCACTGCGCTACTGCTCCCCTTTACGGCCAAGTATAATATATGTATAATTATATATGACCGAATATGATCTTAAAGTCCGGTGTCGTTACTGGATTTCACCGTGACATTTCCATGGAATTCTATATTCTACTATGGTCTTTCCACGACAGTCTGTGTGATCACACATGGACTGGTATGTTGTTTTTCTCTGATTTCAACCTGGATTTTGCGTGGAGATTTCCATGGTTCGTTACTGGATTTCATCGTGACATTTCCATGGAATTCTACATTCTACTGTGGACTTCCCACGACAATCTGTGTGATCACACATAGATTCGTAGGTTTTTTTCTATGATTCTGATGGGAAATCTAGTGGATTTTGAGTGGAGATGTCCATGGATCGTTACTGGATTTTACCGTGACATTTCTATGGAATTCTACATTCTACTATGGACTGCCCATAATAATTTGTGTGATCGCACATGGATTCATATGCTTATTCTTCGAAAATTCCATAAGACGACTGATGGATTTCACATGCTAATTTTCATGGACTATGGATGGACATTTCCATGGTACTTTCACAGGAATTCATACGTAATCCGGGAGGTATTCTTATGTGAAACCACATTACATCCATTTAGATACCCATGGGCTCATCTATACCAATTCAGACCACCATATCAGGTAGTAAAACTACAGAAAGTCCATGTGCATCCTACTAGATTTCATACGGGAAGCCCGCGGAATTACCCGTATGGATTTTCCATGGTTCTGGGTTTCCATAGATTTAGATGTACATCCATATGATTCTATTGGTATCCATATTGTTCCATATGGATTCCCACCTGGGAATTTTCAGCAGGGCTATACTCTTTGCTTTTATCGAAAGATACACGCTTGATACACGACTTCAGTCAAATGTCTACGTGTTGTCAAGCTAGCCTGATAAATACGTTATTTTATTTTTGATTTTTTTCCAAATTCATTATATTGAAGGGAAATCGTTTGGTGATGATTGGTGGCCTAGTGAAAATGTTTGGCGGTAAATAGTTTTTTTCTTTCAAATGAATAATAAAAAATTTACGGTCACGTTGGAATTGAAAGAAAGTCGTTTCATAATGATTGGTGGCCTAATTTAAATGTTAAAATAAAGATGATGAGGCTTGTGATAATTTCATTGTGTGAAACAGAAACATGTTTTTATTGTAAATCAGCTGCTTTTTATCAACATGAATGATTGGGTTCAATTAGAATGACATATTAGATCATCGCAGGTAATCGATGAATCGCTCAACAATATCACAAATTTGGGCTCGTACAGAGAAGAAAGGCCTATGAGATTGAATTAAACAGCATTGGTTTCATTTTTTGCCCCAAGAAGTAACTTCTAGGAGTTTGAACTGAATCCATCATCCGGATGTACGCCTCTCTTCTTGTGAGTTGTACAATTTCTCCACTGGTGATAACTTGTAAAGGCCATAAATAAACTCCAATATCAACTACTATTCGTCAGGAATCTTCACAGAACAAAATTCAGCCTTTCCCATTCACTTTTTGCTTCTTAGGAATTGTTCCAAGAAAAATTCATTCAATCGCGTTTATCTCGGAATTGTATTTTTGGGTATTCAAAAAATCTCCTGCGCATTTTTTTTAGTCTGATCACTTTCCCCTTTGAAACACATATTCTAGGGCGTATTATCTTCAAATTCGTGGAAGGAATTTGGCGTAGTGTCAATAGAACTTATTTTCTGGTACATTATGTACGACAAATTATAATTTAAAAAAATACCTCTGCATTGGTAATAGCTTGAATAGCCAAATAAAGTCTATTTGAAAATTCCTTCTACAAATTTTTGGATTATGGTAGTACATGCGTGAGGAACAAATTTCAACCCTCTGCGATAACACTGTATGCGCAGGGAACGTTTTGAAGAAGTATACTTTAGAATTAGAAAAATAGCCATAACTCACAAAATATTTGACCTATACACCCTGAGTTTTGGTCAGTTTCTAGTTCAAAAGTTTCATAAAAGTTGTGAACATTTGAAAAATATCCATATACAAACAAAAAAAAATCCAATTTCAGTACTGTCCCCCCTTAAGTCGGCGACTGTTTACATTCATCACTCTCGTGGTTGACGGTTATCAGTTACCGTGCGACTTTATGCTCAAAATTTTCTTCGACGAATATTCGAGAATTTTTTTTTCGTCGTTACAGGACGTTTCAAAATATATTTCGTCGACTTCCAATCATTATATTCTCGGTTGGTAGATTTTATTTTACGATTTTCTTTTTTTTATCAAAACATTTAATTTACTTGATATAATAAACACAAATTTTTAATAAATCATATTTGGATTTCATCATTTATTTTTTCACGATAATTTTCGAATAACTGATAACATTAAATTTGTTTTTGTTATCTATAGGATTTCTTTGATCGTTTGACGAGAGACGAATTTCACTCGACAATGACGATCTTATACAATTTTCTTTATCCTATAACGACGAATTCTTTAATCTTTTTTTCGCAATAATTGTTACTATCAGTTCTCGCAAAAGACTTTGCACAAGAATTGACGAATGACGTTTTATTTCGATAACATTTAATTCATACAAAATAATTTACATAAATTTTCCAACTTTGCCCCACGTCGGGCGCCAAATGAGACAGGCTATTTTTTAGACAAGCAATTTACTACGCCTTCACCTGCTGTGGCCATGGTCTGTCGGCTGACAGGGCTGTAATTATTTCTGTACAACTCGATTCTAATAACGGGGCGCCAATTAGTTTTTAGAAAACTAATAAACTATCGATATATTTCATTTATGAATCCGACTAGCTCCCTTGACAATAAGACTATCGCAAGGAGGGGTACAGTTGGAGGACCAACGACAAGGAATTGCAAGAACAATAAATAACAGTACTTGAAGCAAGAATCATAGGTTTATTATGACTTACTTGATTACTTTAATACTTTTCATTCGATATCTCACAATCGTTCCTTCATAACGAATGACCTTGACAAGACGGGGAGGTCCTTCGATTCATAATGTAATTTGACAAAATATGCGACTTACACTTATTTAAATTAACACAATCATTACCGTTTCGTCGACAGACGCGACTAGACTCTCAATTTACTTTATTCCGTTTGGGTTTTGACGAGACAATCTCAACCCTTTCACTCGACAGAATGCTTGTTTTACAGTAGCTCGACGAATATACAAATCTTGTCAACAGACGCAACGAGATTTACATTCGACTCAAAAGATACAGATTAGTCGACAGACGCGACGGGACTCCTCGAGGGTTTAAAATCTGGACGTTCTCTCTGTCGCGAGAAAAGTGATTTTTGGTAACGGAATCCCTTAGGTATTTGCTCATTATACGAGGCTCGTTCGTCAATCTTCGGCTATCCCCACCCGTCGCGTACGTTGATCTAGGGCCGAGCTATCGGCTCTCTCGTCTCGTGACGTGTCGCGTTCAATATTTTTTCGAATTATACTTTGATAATTTCGACAAATAATCCATGCGAAATACTAAACTGACCATGCATGTTTCATAATAACGAGACTTAATGTTAACAGCCGAATATACAACATTTATGATACGCTCGAGGAGTTTATTGAGCGTTGATGTCGAGGAATACAAAGTCCTTTTAATTTCCTGTCACATAATGTATTTGCTACGCCAGACCCATATGAAAAATAAGTATATTACAAGATATATAAGAGATATCGAACTTATTGCCGCAAAGTATATTTTTATAACTCCGTAATATATCTAGTATATATCTATTACATATCCTCCCGGATATATCGGGCAGATATATCCAAGATATATAAGAGATATAGAACTTATTGCCGCTATATATAGAGATATATTTTTTATATATCTGAAGTATACTTTTTTTTATGGGGGGAGAAGACTTGATCTTGTATGCTGCGAGTTACTCAAGGGATGGTGGTGGTCTTGTCTTCCACCCTTTATTTAGTACAACCGTGTCGGCTTAGGAAGAAATTATAAAATTGAATGTGGCGAATCCAATATGGGGGATCGAAAATTCTTAATATGCCATAATCTGTCAGTTTCACTCTTACTACATATTTAGGGGGATTGGTGTGTCGGGTACGAGTACGCTTGGGTTCCCAAAAAAGTTAATTAAAAAAACAAATATTCATGAAACTTTTTTATTTTTTAAATTATTTTTCAAACAATCAAAATTTCGCTATAACCACCTATCTTACAATCACCAAATTTCCCGCTGAAAACATAAAAAACACCAAATCTCCGGCAAACCACTAGACCCTTGAATTTGTATGCAACAATCCAATAATCTCTGAATTGAAAATTCCATAAATGGCTTATAAGTCATTGAATTTTCACAATTTTCGATCCGCCTTGTTGGATTTTCCGTATGAAATTTTGTTATCCGTATCTCAAATCTGTATTTAGTGACCTAAAAACCATTGAATAGAAGCTCGATCAAAATTTGATAACTTATGTCATTTTCAGAATTTTCGATCCATCATATTGGACCGACTATATTAGATTTTGTAATTTAGAATTCATTGTCTATGGAATTTCGATTTCAGTTTCGCTTTGCAGTTTTAAAAGAAAATTGTTGAGGATATGTATTATACGTAATCGTAATGTTCATTTTCACAGCATGGTATTTTTCATTCGGTTGCAATTAAAATTTTTTATACAAAAGTTGTGATTATCATTAACAAAAATTGCAGCATTACATAACGTATTCGAAAAATTAGTATACGGGTTTTCAGTAATCAAACTTCTGAATAGTAAATTCCACATAGTGATTGATATTATTTTGATATTATTCCATTTGATATTTATTCCATTGCTATTTATTCCATTTGATATTTATTCCATTGACATTATTTTGATATTATTCCACATAGTGATTGAAATTAATATCATTTTATTAATTTAGCGATACAATGTGTATGAATTTACATTTCATACAGGGGCGGCAACTTTCGTATGGAAGGTATGGAACGCTCCACTTTACAGATTTTTTTTGTCGGTTGACTTGCTATACGTACACGTTTTCGCAATATGTTTTTCTTCTAATATTAATAAGTTTATTCGTGCTTTTTAACTATAAATAATTTAATGGCTATCGCCCTATCGCCAAATACTGAAAGTTCACCAAAACACGTCTTCTTCTGATGCAAGCGGCAGCCAATATTGTAAAATTCTACCTTGTTTACAAGCGGCCGGACCGTGCGTTACGCAACTAACGCACTAACTGCCGCGGAATTGTTACCTAACCTGTATACGTAAAGGTTTGTGTACGTCTACTGAAGTTCGAAGGAGCTCCTTATTGCGTTTCCATTGCGTCTTGCGGCCTACAAATAATTGAATTGTGTTAATGTATACATAGTACATGCATACACGATGGATAAGTATCTCCTGAAAGGCAGACAGAACGATGATTTGAGAGATGTGAATGCGAATACGGAAGAACAGATAGGGTCGGCGTCTAACAAACACTGCGAACTTCCCAACGTCAAAAAGAACCACCCCGAAATCACGAAATTGACGACGGAGAAACAGAAAGGTCTTACAGGGAAACCAAAGAACATTTGTAATGAATTTCGAATTCTTCTTATATTATTATTATATTGAAAGTATAAAGACTTATTATTTCTCCAATCTTTTTATACTGTGGAAATAGAGTCAAAATACTTACAGCTAACGAAACGCGACGACATAACCGATCGTTAAAAATATATTGTGATTCTCGATTCGACCCGTGCTAGTGCTATACCTCGGCTTACCGCAATTTTTTTCGTTGACTTCCGTATGAATCCTAACTCCAACTCCAGCTACATCCTGGGCATGTTACTTTTTTATTTCAGGTAAAGAAATACCGCGCAGTTTTCGGACGTGGAAAACTGTTTATCCATGGCTTGAGCTGAACTCGAACCAAAAAGCAATTTGCAAAGTCTGTGTTGAGGCAGTAGAAAAAAAGTTACCCCTACCGAAAAATAGTCGTGCCACGATTTCGCGGGAATGTTATGTAGTTGACGGCTTTGATTGTTGGAAGAATTCTATCGTTCGTTTCAAATCGCACGAAGCGAGTGAATTACATCGGAGTGCTGCAGAAGCAATAAATTCCTTGAATAAAAAAAGCGTAGTACAGCACATCTCAAACGGAAAACGAAAAGAAATGAATGATTCTCGACTCGCGCTCGACAAAATATTTAGCACAATCTCGGTGCTAGCGTGACAAGGACTTGCGTTTCGAGGCCATGATGACGATAAACGTTCTAATCTTATGCAGTTTCTACAAATGAGAGCTGAAGACGTTCCCGAATTCAATATATGGTTAAAACGGACTGGTTACAAATGGCTCCACCATACCCATATCAACGAAATTCTCGAGCTCATGGCGAACGAGGTGACACGCGAAAATGTCGAGCAAACAAAATTAACAAGATTTTTCGCGCTAATCGTTAATGAAACGTCAGACATCTCAAGGTTGGAGCAAGTGTCGATTTCGATCAGAATTGTTCTACCGGATTTAACCGTAATGGAGATATTCATGGGTTTTTTATGAAACTAGTGATACTAAATCACAGACTCTCTTTGAGATTATGAAGGATTTCCTAGCCCGATATGATCTGCATATTTGCAATCTTCGGGGCCAATGCTATGATGGGGCGGCGAACGTTAATGAAAAAGTTTCAGGACTGCAAACACGGATTCAAGAAGTCGAACCAAGGGCACTTTACGTTCATTGCTCGGCACACACCCTCAATCTCGTGGTTCAAGATAAAATCGAAAAAATTGCATGTGCCAGAAACGTCATGTGTGTCGTTAAGGATCTGATCAATTTTAGCCCAATTCAAAAATCTACAAGCCAGTGATGCTCGCGGTCTGTCTCCGTTTTGTCCGACAAGGTCTGAACGCATAGCTGAAAAATATTATCTAACATTTACACGTTTCGGGATTCATACCTCATACCTTTTTTCCTTACTTGGACGAGAATATAATTTGCCAAATATATATGTAAGTTTGATACCGTATGACAAACTTATTCCCCCAGTCGGGTACATCACTGATCTGTGACGTACCCGACTGAAGGAAACTTGGAGTAGGGATAGCGCACAGGGAGCGAGACAGAGACTCGCTCGTGAGTCGTCACACGGCATAGCTCCATTATAATCAGTAAGAGATACCGACGATTGTGTGGATTCAGGTGCGTAATATAAGTCCGTAATATTAACTAGTGTAAGAGTATTTATTGTAAACGGCTTTGTACAGCTTTGTGACTTTTAATTACAGTTATATACTGCAACCTCACGTGTCGTGATTACTCCGTCCTTCCTCAAATCTATCCAGTCTCTGATTTAGAGACTTATATATATCTATTATGTTTCAAATGTACTTTTTCAGATAGTGCATGCGCATCAAATCATTAAAGACGATCAAATCAAACTATGAAGCAGCGTTGCTGTTTTTTGAAGAACGAATCGTTGATCGCTCGGTTGACAGTTCTGTTTCGGCCAAGGCTGCGGGATTTTTTCGGAATCTTAAAAGCTTCGAATTTTACTTTCTTCTCATCGCTATTATCACCATTTTGGAACAAATCGAAGTTTTAAATGCGCAACTTCAGAAAAGCGATCTCAGTATCAACGACTCCAATGACAAAGTCAAAGCGATAACAGATTGCATATGAGAAACGAGAAAATCTGGTTTCGAAAACTCGTGGAAAACTGCCGAGGTCAAAGCCAAAAATCTTGGTCTACGAGAGCCACAACTACCGCGCGGCCGTAAAGCTTCTAACCCACGCGAAACAACGTCGTCACAGAGCCACACTTTTTTGGAACCTGAACAATATTATCGGAAAATGTTTTTGGAAATAGTCGACCAAGTCCTCTAAATATCTGTAACTATCTCCTCTAAACAGCCGATTTGAATCGGAGACAATGAAGCTTTTGAATCAGTTCGAGGATTTCGTAGTTGAAAAACATCGGGTATCCGAAACAGTCACGGCTTTCTACAAGAACGATTTCGAGGATGAGCAACTGAAGTTACATCGCGACATGTGTCTCAATATAATGAAAGAGCGAAAAGTCAAAGTCAAGTACTCTTGGTGATGGTGTAGCGTTTTTAAAAGAGAATCCAACTGTCAGAGCTCTCTTGCCAGAATTCGTGAAATTAATCCGAGTTTTATTAACGGTTCCTGCGTCATCATGCACGGCAGAACGATCGTTCTCTGCCCTACGACGCTTGAAGTCATACCTCCGCTCAGTAATGTTGCAACAACGACTGAACAGTCTGTCTACGTTACACATTTATTCGGATGTTACTAATGAGCTCAATTTTGACGCTATCGCCGATGAATCCATAAAGAGCAATAATGTACGCAGCAGCACTTTTGCCATAACAAAATACAGATCGTACCGCAAAAATGTCTCCTCCCCCCCCCCCCCCCTCTTTCTTATACAGCTCCACACCTGGCAAATCGGAAAGCTGCCGCGCTTGATTTCATATGCCATGTTTATGAATTTCAATTACGTTGGTACAGTAAAAGTGTTGTAAATTTCATAACATTTTTAACAGTCTGAAGTAGTGTTACAAGGACAGTTCTAACTCAAGATCCGTACCCCGACATTTTTTAGCTCAGACACGAACCACTTAGCCGAGACCCGAACCCGGGGGGTGGGGGGGGGGGCTATCTTTAAGAGTCCGAATGCACTGAGTCGATTTGGGGGGGGGGGGGGGATCTCTAACAACTGGAGGGCACCTAATCTTTATGGGTCAAGGCATTGAGGGGGGGGGGGGGGGGGGGGCTAGCTTTGAGGGTGGTATTGGAATGCCGCTATCTCTGGCAGCGGCGCACAGTGGGGAATTTTCACGAATTCCTGGCCAAAAATAAAAAAAAAAATTTTTCCATACAGGTATAACGGTCACGGGTATTTGTAGAGAACTAATTTCTGCGTAATTTCCCGTTTGACCCAACCTTTTACCTCTCATAGATGCTTAGATATTTCAGTTCAAAGTCGACCTTTGTTGGTGACAGTCGCGAGCGTCGACCGTGCTGTGTTTTGTAGCGCAACTTTGAACGTTTGTATACGGATAGTGGGAAGTGATAATTGATTCAAACAAAATGGATATTCTTCCTCAAGGTATGTAGAACATTTTGCCTATTTTACAATTAAAAAATATTTTTTTTGTCCATGTTTTCGTAGTCTAACGAGAATCCCGAAAAGTGCCTTCGTTCGAAAGTAAATATCGACTTTGCATAGACGTTTAGTATAGAATCCCGCGGAATCCCGCCTTCATTTTTTTTTTTAAATAAAGCTTAGAATATTAGCTTTCGAATGCCGCCTCACCGAGAGTGCGCAAAGGTGCGCGGCCTGGTCCAGAGCAATTTTAGTGCGCGTCCGCGTCATCCGATAAGTCAACCGCGCGCCGCGTGACGTGCCAGGTACTCGGTCAGCCGAACTGGGCTTACCTGGAACTGCAGCTGCGGGTCGACCGGTCGACCCTGACAATAGATTCGAAATATAAATATATATATACATACATATGTATATATATAGATAGATAGATAGAAGTTTTATTTGCACAACCTTTTTTGGTTTTTTACAAACGTTTTACATTTCTACACCATTCCAACATCTCCATTCCCCTCTCATACATTTCCCACTCAACATCCGTCCTTCTTCATTCCTTTTACATTTTACATTTCCATTTCACATTTCCCTCATTTTTTTCCTCCCTCCCTCCCACCTCTTTATAACACTTTCCTTTATAGTGTTTATCTCCCCAACTATTACTTTCCTCACATTACCCTCTCCCCATTCCTCTCTCTGTTCTTTCATCCTCCCATTCACCATGCTTACTTCTGCCTTCTGTCCCCACCCAACATCGTCATATTCCCACATACTCCGTTCGTGCACATCTTCCTCCGCCCGCTGCTCCCGGTCGTCTTCCTGCTTCTTTCCTCCTCCCTCTTCGCTCCTTAATTTCCTCTTGTTCTTCTATCGTCATTTCCCGCCCCGCATCGCTCCACCGCCGCCTCGCTCATCGTCGCTGCCATCCACCGCCACCTCCTTCACGGCCTCCACCAGGTCCTCAAGATGTCTTCGCTTCCTCTCTTTCTCTTATGTTTTCCTTCCCAGTCATCCTCGTTGCTTAATTTCCTCTCTCAAAAAATTCCTTTTTCACCAATCCTTATAGATCTTCCTGATCTTCTCCAAAACCTCCATCGTAGATCAGGCCTTCAATATTTCCTCTGCCCGTTCTTTACCTCTTTCACGGCTTCCACCAGGTCCTTAACATGTCCTCGCCTCCTCTCCTTCTCCCATTTTTTCCTTCCCAGTCCTCCTCGTTGCTCGATTTCCTCTCTCAAATTTTTTCCTCACCAATCCTTATAGATCTTCCTGATCTTCTCCAAAACTTCCATCGTAGATCAGGCTTTCAACATTTCCTCTGCCCGTTTTTTCTCCAATGTCTGCCTTCACACGCTTCCATCTCACGCTTCCGGCCCTGACCCTCTCTCCACACGCCCTTCCCTCCGGGTCCGGCCCCTTCCCTTTACCCCAGACGCCAGCGCTCCGTTTTGTGCGATCGCTGACTTGGGCTCTCCCCCACCCTTGATTCCGTCTTCCACGATGTACCCTCTCTCTTTTACTTCCCACTATTTTCCACGCTTTCGCCATCTATCGTCCGTTCCTCGACTTCCGGTTGGTTACCCCTTCCCTTACCGCTCACAGCATTTCCCATCATTTATTTCCACATGTCCGTATAACCTCAAAATTTCTTTTCGACCGTCTCAATTCTCTTTCTCACCTTTAATTAAGCACTTCCCTTTTTTTTACAACATCACTGCACTTCCAGCCTCCTCTTACGTGTCCAAAACCACTTTTACCTCAAACTTCTTCCTTTCCACCACTTTTTACAACAATATTCCACCTCGCGCTTGGCAACGCGTCCGTACGCCCCGAGGCACCAACCGGAAGTCATATGTATATATATATATATATATTGTAACGGGACAGACTAGGCAGTCTACCGTTACAATACAGCATATTTCGACATCCATTGTTTACATCCATATTCGACCAATTTCGCGATTCCCCGAAATCCCAAAATAGAATCTCTCCTTCCGAGAAGCCCATGACGCCACCATCGTACCGTGTGCAAAAGCTCCAGAAGCTTGACAAAATTGCCCTACTCCAAAACCTTCAACCAATCAAATCACGGCGCCGGTTGTTCATGGAAAAGTATTTAAGATCCTGACGAGCAAGCCTCGTCCTCATTTTGATCAACGTTATCGGTGAGCATTATTCGTGTCAAGCGATTTCTTGACATTCTTTCTCTACGACGTAATTTCGTCTACTTTCAATATCCACTTCGAGTCAACACTTGTCGAGATTCTCAACGCATTCGTGTCACATCGTGCATCAAGAACTACGAACTGAACGACATCTGGCTACTTCATTTATCTCGAATAGTCTTTTTTAAGACTCATCGAGATCATCGTTGATTCGTCCTTTTTAGGGCGAATCTATTATAACGTACTTGCTTGTCTTTCTAAAGACTAAGCAAATCATAACTCTCGTTCAATTGCTATTCAATAAAAGATTTCAAGTGATAGGGAGCCTGGTTTGCTTGAAGCCCCCGCACTGAGTCGGGAAGTTGGATAGTGAATCAGGTGATCGTCTCAGAATAATAACCTCGAGGTAGGGAACCGGATTCCTTGGAAAAACCCTCAGCACTGTGGCTGAGGGCGGGAACAAGGAAGAAGGCGCTTTGCGGAGAAAACCCTCCACGAGTGATAAGCTTCACTTATCCTCGTGTTAAATTATCATCATTCTTGAATCTTTCCGACCATCTGTCTATATCACGAATAAACGCATTGAGAACTAGTAGAATCATTTAAATTTGGGTGAGTGGCCTTCCACTCCCAGGACGCTGGATAAACGCATCAATTCAGTCAGCCGACAAAGAGATCTTAATTTTCGAAATAAAAAGGAAAATTGATTTTTTGTGTTTCCAATCGCTTCCCGATTGGAAACACTGTGAAACTCGAGAAAATACACACACACTCACACACACGCATACACACTCAAACTTCAACGAACATTCACACGGGCAACCAGGTACAACAATAGAGAGACGTCGCGTCTCAGAGCACACCGAGTCTCAAAACATTACGTATAGTCTCGCGCCACATAACTCGCGAAGCGAGGCTATAACGACTGACGGACGAACGAGGACAACGACGATTCGATTCAGACATACGAACGCAGACTGTTCCTTAGCATCTTAGATTCACTTTACATTGCAGTCCCAATTAATCACACCCATTCATTACCCGTTCAATTCCTTATTGCCCAGTTGCCGCTGGATTTAACTTTTGCGTGCCCCAAAGGAGACCTTGCTTCGCAAGGTTCTCCTCTCATTTAAGTGGCCCACTTTTTACGTGCCTATGATGACGGGTCACGTTATCCCCAGGTCATACATGACCAATGGGAAATACCGATAACAACCAATCTGAGGCAATCTCGAAAAACCAGTAAAATTTATCACATAGATTTGGCAAACCTCTCTCCTACATAAAACGTCACTGACCTCGGGCCCGTGTCGAACCTTCTGTTCGCCCGGACGAAACGACGGGACGACAGACGAACACAAAAAATCATAACATTACATAAAACAGAGTAAAAATCGTGAATTCCTTCAATATCTAAATTGGGGAATTTCACGAAACGTTTCAATATACATACTTTGTAAGAATCGTCGTGAAAAATGCTGATACCTGATTTAGTTTACGTGGAATTTGTTTTCCAGAGGGAAAGGAATTTATTAGAAATTTAGTATTGTATTCGGAACGCCAACTCCACATTTTAATGAAGTATGACCAAATGCATAAAGGCGTATGTCTAATCCTCATTCGTAATACAATGCAATTTATGATTAATACTAAGTACAATTTCTTTTCAGGTTCAGGTGCTTCGCTTGTCTCATTCAAACGAAAGGAAATATTTTTAATTCTGAAAAAATATTTAACGTCAGAATATAATGAGCAAGTAGAATTATTGGAACGGGAATTATCGGAGAAGAGTCAATGTGTGATTAAAATCCACCAAGATGCCAGGCAGAATTTGTCCAAGTTAATTCATAAGATACGCATAAAATGGCAAGAGTCAGGAAGGAAGGAGACCAATTTTCTTCATAAGAATCAAGAGTGGCTGGAGATGGATATTGCCTTTCCTGCTGATTCGAAACCGAGTGACGCCAGCACACGTGGTCGTCCCTCAGTGGACTTTGCTGCATCAAGTGAGCGATCGAAACGACGAAGAACAGAAGAGTTGCGGCAAAATCATACCCCTGAGGAGTTGTGCTATGCAGCGCAAATGAGTCTCCGCTCTTCCGGAGACGTAAATTCGTCAAAAACGGTCAAGGACATTGCAGTTGAAACGCACGCACCTGCACCAACATCGTCAAAGGCAGTGCAAAATACACTATCAACAGATGAAGCTCTTTCGGTTATGGTCGAAGCCAAACTCACCAGACATCAATATAATATTGTAAGAGCATCGCTGAAAGGTATCAACTGTCCGGCATATCCAAATTACGAAGCAGTTAGAGAGGCCAAAGCATTATGTTATCCACCGCGGTCTAGTATAACTATTACTGAAAATTGTGCCGATATTAAATTACAAGACTTACTGGACCACACATGCAAGCGTCTTCTTCTTAGTCAGAGAGAAGTTGTGAAATCAGTGCATATGGAAAACTTGGCAAATGCGGAATTAATCTGTAAATGGGGGTGTGACGGAAGTTCTGGCCAAGGTGTATACAAACAGAAATTTGAGGATGACAGTAATTCCGACGCAAATATATTCCTAACGTCCCTTGTCCCGTTACAACTCGCATTTTTTGAGAGTGAATCTATGGACTCCGGTTGTAAACTTTTATGGAAAAATCCGAGGCCATCATCGCCTCGCTATTGCCGGCCTATAAGAATGCAATTTCTACATGAAAGTACGGAATCCACGAAGAATGAAACAGCGTATATTGAAGAACAAATCTCATCATTAAAACCATTGAAAATTGGAGTTGATGGCAGAGAAGTAACAGTTAGGTATAAAATGCTGTTTAC
Organism: Rhorus exstirpatorius; assembly: GCA_963564615.1. Lineage (NCBI taxonomy): Eukaryota > Metazoa > Arthropoda > Insecta > Hymenoptera > Ichneumonidae > Rhorus > Rhorus exstirpatorius. Next base: position 1,591,799 of record OY751314.1, on the reverse strand, counting down.
TATGATAGATGGGAAAGTCTGCAATGCTGTTACATCTACGAAATCCGCACAAAGATGCTATTTATGTCAAGCTACTTCAAAAGAATTTAACGATCTTGATGCAATCCTGAAAAAAGAAGTGAATGAAGATAACTTGAAATTTGGAATGTCCACGTTACACGCATGGATCCGTTTTTTTGAGTCCCTCTTGCATCTATCTTACAAACTCGATTTGAAAAAATGGCAGGCACGATCCGAAAATGAAAAAAAGATGGTTAGCGATCGAAAAGCACAGATACAAAAATCTTTGAAATCTGAATTGGGGTTGATAGTGGATCGTCCAAAGCCTGGGTATGGGAGCACCAACGATGGCAATACAGCACGGCGATTTTTTGAAAACCACGAAATAACAGCAATGATAACTGGCTTGAACGAAGAACTTATAAAAAGATTTCACGTCATTTTACAAGTTATCTCGAGTGGGTACGATATCAACGTGGAAAACTTCAAAGAATACGCGTTGGAAACTGCGCAACTGTACGTGCGCGATTATCCATGGTATTATATGCCAACAAACGTGCACAAAATATTGATCCATGGAAATTTGATAATAGCTTCGGCTATTTTACCCATCGGACAATTGTCAGAGGAGGCTCAAGAAGCGCGAAACAAAGACGTGAAAAAATTTCGAGACGGATTTTCTCGTAAATCATCACGCGAGAATACTATGCAGGATGTTTTGAATTGGCTACTAGTGTCATCTGATCCATTCATAACAAACCTAAGGAAACTGCCTCAAAAAAAGTCACAGCAATTGTCTGCAGAGGCTATGAGGCTACTTGCTGAGCCGAATATGGATTGAATATGGATTGGAATAAGGATTAGGATTGAGATACTCTTTGTATTTTTCAATAATAAAAACTTTGTTTACCGTATTACGAGATAACAATTATTTTCCGTACATTCCCGAACCTACTGTATAATCTATTATTGTAGCCACTCGACAAACATAGTTCAGGCTCTGTATTTTATTTTTCGAAATTTTGATGTATTCGCAATCAGGGAACCCGAAAACATCGGGAAAATAGATTTTTCATCGGATTTATTAAAGAATTTTGGTTCGAACCAGCCATATTTGAGTCGCCATTTTGTTTTTTGAAATTTTGATTTTGGATTCGAAATCAGGGACCCCGAAAACATGGGGAAAGTAAATTTTCCGCTGGATTTATTGAAGAATTTTGGTTCGAACCAGCCGTATCTGAGCCGCCATTTTGTTTTTTGAAATTTTGATTTTGGATTCGAAATCAGGGACCCCGAAAACATGGGGAAAGTAAATTTTCCGCTGGATTTATTGAAGAATTTTGGTTCAAACCAGCCGTATCTGAGCCGCCATTTTGTTTTTTGAAATTTTGATTTTGGATTCGAAATCAGGGACCCCGAAAACATTGGGAAAGTAGATTTTTCGTTGGATTTTTTGAAGAATTTTGGTTCGAACCAGCCGTATCTGAGCCGCCATTTTGTTTTTTGAAATTTTGATTTTGGATTCGAAATTAGGGACCCCGAAAACATTGGGAAAGTAGATTTTCCGTTGGATTTTTTGAAGAATTTTGGTTCGAACCAGCCGTATCTGAGCCGCCATTTTGTTTTTTGAAATTTTGATTTCGGATTCGTAATCAGCGACCCCGAAAACATAAGTATACCAAATTTGGTGAAGTTCCGATCATCCCCTGATTTATGGCCAGGAATTCGTGAAAATTCCCCACTGTGCGGCGGGGCGCCTTATTTTTCATGGCGACATTTGATTGATGATTATCAGTTAGACTGGCGTCTCTGTAGGGCGGGGTGGGGGGCTAGTTTTGAGGGTGGTATTAGAATGCAGCTATTCTGAATATCTGGCAGCTGCAGTGCAGCTTGTCTTGGCATTGGAATGTTGTTATCTCTAACAAGTAAATAGCGGACTAGAGCGTTAGACCTTTCAACCACACACGACGTTACCCTCCCGGGCCAGTGCGTCTGTTTGTCGCAACCTTATCGTTGGTCATAAATCATTTCTGTATGTGTGCTAAGGACCAAACCGCAGTCTGGAAAAAGCCAAGCATGAGGTCATAAAATCTTAGAGGCGCCTATGATCCGGCTGGTCCTCGACACCCGAAGAAAAATACCCCTAACATGTATTCTTCTGACCGCATTTATATAAGCGTTTCCCTATCACTGACTGGTGCGTGAGTAAATGTAGCGCAGGGTGCTGCGGCACATCTTTTTTCAAACTGCAATGAAATTGGGACGAAGAGGAGATTGAAAATATGGAAAAGCACGTTCGATTCGATACTCGAGCTCAAATTCACATGATGTATGCATGGGATTATGCGTACAGAGCCGCTCGCCGAGGCCGGTGGGAAGAAGTTGCACGTGATCGTGAGCGATTTAGATTAAGAATTGAAAAATGCGGCAAACTGATTGAATCTGTATTGACGGAGAAAAAAATTCAACAGAAAATGGTATACTGATATGCGCCTTCAACGTGTTTCGACCTGTTTCGAGCCCTCCCAATACCTTCGAGAGCGGATGATGCCATCTTGCATGTCTGAACACGCTTGAGCCTGCACAGTGTTTACATATTGTGACAAACCGCCGGAAAATGAGGCTTAGATGTTCATGGAATGCCGCTATGACGCGCTTAGTCGCGTTCTTGCTATCAACATGGACGGATATTCTGATGGTGTTCTCGGAGCCAAATATCCGTGGGAATTATCAAGGGGCGATCTTAAGAATATAACGAAGCCTATGATTTTAAAATATTTTAGTCGATCAATTCATATGTTTTATGATCGTTTACCGGAAAATCTTCGTGCAGACGCCGAAATTATGTCATATCTGCCTTGTATGGAACATTGGAATACGCCCCACATCATGACTCATATCGATGGCCCTGCACCCTCTGTACGGAATTGTCAAATGTGTCGCAGCAAAGTGTGGGCGGAGGAAAGTGTGGAAAATCCTATTGGGTCCTAGAATTGAGAGTTGGTGGGGGTCGGGAATTCGGAAGGCATATATAAGCTCAAGATGCACGCCTGAACTGCAACCGTTTACATGCAAGACAAGCAACGTGAGCTAAAAGAACGATTGCTCCTGCTTTTGAAAAATATTGAAGAAGTGAAAAATCTTATACGTTGGAGAGAGGATCTGGGATTCATCACAAACAGATTAAAAAATACATCAATAAGTCGAAATGGATTTCGCAAGTATCAACAAGGTCGGAATAATGGCGGAATTTTTGCCAACAAAAAAATTGGCTGAACTCTCCGTTCAGGCAGATCATCCGATCTCCGACCTGAGAATAGTCGAAACGAAATTCGGGAGGAGGATCGTGGCGGATATCACCAACGAATTCTCTGTATTCTTACCTGCAAGATTCGTGAAGGCATTCGACGAGAATAAGGAAATATTCAAAGAGATGATTGACGCTGCGCATACAAATCAAATCTACATGAATTACTTCGGTGGGAAGTACAACAGCGTAGAATTCAAACGCATCTGACGCCATCAAACCATCAATCCATCGCGCCTACTATGGGGTCGTGACTCTACGCGAACGATGGTGGCAATGAAAAAAGTGTTTGAATCCATAAGTGCACATTGTTGAAAAAGTAAAAAAAACATTATAGATGACGTGTGGTGCGAAATGTATAAGTTGGATTGAAACCAAATATGTAAAACAATTTCCTATGGTTTATTTCATTAAAAAAACACACATATATTTTTCGATAAAATGTTTTTATTTATTTCAAAAATCCTGCGTTTACACAATGCCTTATGTACCAGCTCCTTAATAATTTCACGTTTGCGTTGGCACAATTATATTTTGAGTCATGGGGATGATGAGAACATCCTTTATTGTTTGATATTTTCTGCAATGATGGACAATCGAGAGTTTCCATATCGACAATATGCGCTGACGAATCCGTGAATTGCGCTAACCATATAATCCTCTTCTCCAATCCCTTCACGTAGATGGTTCTAGCTTTTTTCAAGATAGCTCGAATTATTGTTCCGGTGGCATCATATGGTGTATAGCCTGCATTCCATCGTATTCCATGAAAATTTCGTTCGAGCCATGAATTCATCGTTTTGTACTTCGCTGGTAGAGAGTTACATAGCGTTGGAGATTCGAAGATAGCGAAGCTGAATGCAATCTATTGACAGGAAAAGGTGTTTTCCCGTATGACTATGTCAATAGTTGGGATCGAGGGGCTATATACTTGGATTTTGGGTTGAAAATTCATCTCCTGCCTTGAAAATAGTTTTCGTTACGAACGAAAATTATATTTTGAAAAAAGGCCAAGAGGTGAGCTCGATGTTTAACAGAGAGCTACAGCAGAGAGCACAAGCATAGTTATTGAGCTCTCTTCTTTGTGCGAGTATTCACTAATTCTACTTCTCTCTCTCTCTCTCTCTCTCTCTCTCTCTCTCTCTCTCTCTCTCTCTCTCTCTCTCTCTCTCTGTATCCATATCTTTTTCCATGCTCGAGAGTCTTTCTATAGGAACAATAGTGGGCATTTTTAATATTTTTCGATATATATCGAGTATGCAGGAATAGTACTGCGAGTAATTGCGATTTCCCGAGTAGCGTGAAATGCATGAGCGCGCTGTGCGATCAGCGGTAAATATTGGTGCAATAATTTTCATAAGGTTTCATGAACCTTCAGGGTAAAATATTTACATATTAAAATTATATTACTAAAGAACATTGAATGAAAGGAGAAGAGATTCGCAGCATTGAGCGAAGACTGCATGCATTTCACGCTACTCGGGAAATCGCAATTACTCGCAGTACTATTCCTGCATACTCGATATATATCGAAAAATATTAAAAATGCCCACTATTGTTCCTATAGAAAGACTCTCGAGCATGGAAAAAGATATGGATACAGAGAGAGAGAGATGATGATGATGATGATGATAATATTTATTTAGCTCTGGGGGTTAACCCATAAGAGCACCTTACAAAAGTTTGCATTCACAGAGTATCCTTAAAACTAACTTAAGAGCAACTTAGACTAAAACTAAAAAAAAAAAAAAAAAAAAAAAAACTATGGCTTAAAAGAGCACTGGCGAGCAGCGAGTGACGAAGTATAAAAAAGGAGCGAGTCGAGGAGTGGCAGGCAGGTAGTATTAGTTTAGCAAATAATCAAACAGTCGCGATTTGAAAAGTGCGAGAGACGTGGATCCGCGCAGAGCTACCGGTAGATTGTTCCAGCAAGATGCCGCGATATATCTGAACGAGCCCTGTCCAACGGCCGTACGGCAGTAGGGAACCTGAAGGTCGAGGGCAGAGCTTCTGGAGGGGCGTACAGTCACCTCATTTCGGAAAACGAGAAGCTCTCGAAGATGCAGGGGATTTCGTGTTTTCAGGACCGAAAAAGTGAGGACACCAAGAAAGTAAAGGCGACGCCTTTCAGGATCAAGCCATGCGAGGTCACGATAGAAATTCGTTATGTGTGCATCACGTGGGAGGTCACATATAAATCGTATACATGCATTAAGCGCGCGTTTTAGGGCGACATTCTGCTCGCTCGACGCATCGGACAGAACAACACAACAGTAGTCGAGTATGGGAAAAACAAGAGCCTCAATCAGCCGAGCACGAAGTCCGCGTGAGAGCATTCCTCGATTTCGTTTAAGCTGGGCAAGCGTGCCGAAAATATTACCGCGAATAGCTGTAACCTGAGGTCCCCATGATAGCGAGGGGGTCAACAGGACACCCAAGCACTTGACCATGGAAGAAAGTTTCAGCACTTCGTTTCCGATCTTGACTGGAGTTTGCAACGGTAATACGATGTTGTTAAGATAACGAGCAGAGCCCGCTAGCATAACTTCAGTCTTCGCGACATTGAGAGTGAGCCCATTTTGCGTGGTCCATGTATATACCGCCTCAAGGTCAGTGTTAAGGAGGTGAATACATCTGTCCAAATCATTTGGTCGGCAGTGCAAGAAGATTTGAACATCGTCTGCATAAGCTGCGTGCAGGGAGTGAGATAGCACAAGCGGGAGATCTCGTATGAAAATAGAGAATAAAATAGGTCCCAGCACAGAGCCCTGGGGAACCCCTGATAGAACGCGACCCGCCATAGAGACTTGTTCGTTTTCACCTCTGACTGACTGAGTTCTATCAGTAAGATAGCTGCAGAACCAATTTATGACTTGAGGGGAGCAGCCAATGTCGTAGAGTTTAGAGAGCAGAAGATATTGATCGACGCGATCAAACGCTTTACTAAAATCGAGAAAAACAATGACTGTCAACTGCCGGTCGTCAATGCCCAGGCGAATTTCATTTGTGATACGTAGAAGTGCCGTCTGCGTGCTGTGCCCAGTACGAAAACCCGACTGATACTTATCGAAGAGGTTGTTTTCCTGCAGGTACGCAACAAGTTGCTTAGCAACAATCCGCTCCAGGCATTTTGAGAGAGCAGGCAGGAGAGATATTGGCCGATAGTCCGAAGGTGTCGTAGGGAGAGCTATTTTTTGAACCGGAACAACAATGGAGTGACGCCAGGATGCAGGAAAAGTTGCAGTGAGAAGAGACGAGTTAAGGATACTCAGGATGATGGGCAGCACAGCTGGAAGAGCATGCTTCAGATAGCTTATGGGAATGTTGTCACATCCTCTAGCCGCCGATGAGAAACCCTGTACGACTCCCCAGAGCTGCTCAGGTAGAATGTGGCTAAAGTAGAAGCGAGAGCCATCGAAGGGAGCCACGCGTGCCATCTCCAGGACATCTCCGAGTAGCGTGAAATGCATGCAGTCTTCGCTCAATGCTGCGAATCTCTTCTCCTTTCATTCAATGTTCTTTAGTAATATAATTTTAATATGTAAATATTTTACCCTGAAGGTTCATGAAACCTTATGAAAATTATTGCACCAATATTTACCGCTGATCGCACAGCGCGCTCATGCATTTCACGCTACTCGGGAAATCGCAATTACTCGCAGTACTATTCCTGCATACTCGATATATATCGAAAAATATTAAAAATGCCCACTATTGTTCCTATAGAAAGACTCTCGAGCATGGAAAAAGATATGGATACAGAGAGAGAGAGAGAGAGAGAGAGAGAGAGAGAGAGAGAGAGAGAGAGAGAGAGAGAGAGAAGTAGAATTAGTGAATACTCGCACAAAGAAGAGAGCTCAATAACTATGCTTGTGCTCTCTGCTGTAGCTCTCTGTTAAACATCGAGCTCACCTCTTGGCCTTTTTTCAAAATATAATTTTCGTTCGTAACGAAAACTATTTTCAAGGCAGGAGATGAATTTTCAACCCAAAATCCAAGTATATAGCCCCTCGATCCCAACTATTGACATAGTCATACGGGAAAACACCTTTTCCTGTCAATAGATTGCATTCAGCTTCGCTATCTTCGAATCTCCAACGCTATGTAACTCTCTACCAGCGAAGTACAAAACGATGAATTCATGGCTCGAACGAAATTTTCATGGAATACGATGGAATGCAGGCTATACACCATATGATGCCACCGGAACAATAATTCGAGCTATCTTGAAAAAAGCTAGAACCATCTACGTGAAGGGATTGGAGAAGAGGATTATATGGTTAGCGCAATTCACGGATTCGTCAGCGCATATTGTCGATATGGAAACTCTCGATTGTCCATCATTGCAGAAAATATCAAACAATAAAGGATGTTCTCATCATCCCCATGACTCAAAATATAATTGTGCCAACGCAAACGTGAAATTATTAAGGAGCTGGTACATAAGGCATTGTGTAAACGCAGGATTTTTGAAATAAATAAAAACATTTTATCGAAAAATATATGTGTGTTTTTTTAATGAAATAAACCATAGGAAATTGTTTTACATATTTGGTTTCAATCCAACTTATACATTTCGCACCACACGTCATCTATAATGTTTTTTTTACTTTTTCAACAATGTGCACTTATGGATTCAAACACTTTTTTCATTGCCACCATCGTTCGCGTAGAGTCACGACCCCATAGTAGGCGCGATGGATTGATGGTTTGATGGCGTCAGATGCGTTTGAATTCTACGCTGTTGTACTTCCCACCGAAGTAATTCATGTAGATTTGATTTGTATGCGCAGCGTCAATCATCTCTTTGAATATTTCCTTATTCTCGTCGAATGCCTTCACGAATCTTGCAGGTAAGAATACAGAGAATTCGTTGGTGATATCCGCCACGATCCTCCTCCCGAATTTCGTTTCGACTATTCTCAGGTCGGAGATCGGATGATCTGCCTGAACGGAGAGTTCAGCCAATTTTTTTGTTGGCAAAAATTCCGCCATTATTCCGACCTTGTTGATACTTGCGAAATCCATTTCGACTTATTGATGTATTTTTTAATCTGTTTGTGATGAATCCCAGATCCTCTCTCCAACGTATAAGATTTTTCACTTCTTCAATATTTTTCAAAAGCAGGAGCAATCGTTCTTTTAGCTCACGTTGCTTGTCTTGCATGTAAACGGTTGCAGTTCAGGCGTGCATCTTGAGCTTATATATGCCTTCCGAATTCCCGACCCCCACCAACTCTCAATTCTAGGACCCAATAGGATTTTCCACACTTTCCTCCGCCCACACTTTGCTGCGACACATTTGACAATTCCGTACAGAGGGTGCAGGGCCATCGATATGAGTCATGATGTGGGGCGTATTCCAATGTTCCATACAAGGCAGATATGACATAATTTCGGCGTCTGCACGAAGATTTTCCGGTAAACGATCATAAAACATATGAATTGATCGACTAAAATATTTTAAAATCATAGGCTTCGTTATATTCTTAAGATCGCCCCTTGATAATTCCCACGGATATTTGGCTCCGAGAACACCATCAGAATATCCGTCCATGTTGATAGCAAGAACGCGACTAAGCGCGTCATAGCGGCATTCCATGAACATCTAAGCCTCATTTTCCGGCGGTTTGTCACAATATGTAAACACTGTGCAGGCTCAAGCGTGTTCAGACATGCAAGATGGCATCATCCGCTCTCGAAGGTATTGGGAGGGCTCGAAACAGGTCGAAACACGTTGAAGGCGCATATCAGTATACCATTTTCTGTTGAATTTTTTTCTCCGTCAATACAGATTCAATCAGTTTGCCGCATTTTTCAATTCTTAATCTAAATCGCTCACGATCACGTGCAACTTCTTCCCACCGGCCTCGGCGAGCGGCTCTGTACGCATAATCCCATGCATACATCATGTGAATTTGAGCTCGAGTATCGAATCGAACGTGCTTTTCCATATTTTCAATCTCCTCTTCGTCCCAATTTCATTGCAGTTTGAAAAAAGATGTGCCGCAGCACCCTGCGCTACATTTACTCACGCACCAGTCAGTGATAGAGAAACGCTTATATAAATGCGGTCAGAAGAATACATGTTAGGGGTATTTTTCTTCGGGTGTTGAGGACCAGCCGGATCATAGGCGTGTTACGTCCCGCGACTTTCGGGACTTTTTCATCGATTTAAGATTGCTTTTATCGAGCAATTTTTCAATAAAAGTTAAATATGAGGAAAGGGACCTGGCCACCCGAGAGAAAATCTTTTCTTCTCTCTTAACCACCAGGAAGCAACGAATTTAGCCGTCAGCGCAAGAAATGGTCTCGAGTGATCATAAATTATTGAGAGGCGACGCCATGGCGAAGCCGTTATCGTCACTTCTCATAACAAAATGTCCATCGTCGGGCGTGACGAAAAACATCCGTCGATGTTGAAGAAATTTTGGTTAAGAGCATCGGATTACTCGAAGTGGTGGGCCTTTGTGCACGACGAAAGGCGATGCGTACGCGACGTCGACATAAGGCGCAACACAAAAACGGTACGGTCGTAAACACCCTGTGGAGTCTTACTCGTTGTGCGCAAAAGAGAAGAGAGAGAGAGAGAGTGGGAATGGAGAGAGAAAGAATACATCCTAAATCTAAGGGAGCTGGTAATCCTTTTCTTCCCTTTTCCTCGAGTGAAGGATTTTACAAATTAAGATCCCGAAAGTACGCAAGCAAATGACTATAATGAAGTAAAATCAAGTATGAGCATGGGTACCTGGGTCAGGTCATCAGTATTGGGCAGGTGTCGGTAGATTATAGGTTATTGCACTTTAATACTAGATTTTAATTTTATTCCTTTCTCTTACTGAGTCGAGATCTCCATGAAAAGAAATTGGTCAGAGAAAAGAATTTTCTTCTTTGCATTTTTTGTCGTCTCGTTTTTTTTCCCTCCCTAAATTTATGAGGGGTTCGAGCCTTGCTACGATTTTTTTTGAAACAACGTCTTGAGGAAATCAATGGATGGGCTGTATGGAGTGCTGCACGTGGCCAGTAAATTACCAATGGCCGAGACAAGGGATTCCGATAGAAGAAAGACTTCGGAGGACCACCCAACCGTCAACGAAAAATTAAATAAAACTTTTAAGAACATGCCCGGTCCGCTATCGGCCGGATGTGTATATCGTCTCCGATTCAGGGAACTGAATGTTTATGCTGCACGAAGAGAACGCCGAGTCTATAGCTAAAGAAACAGAGCGAACAGCGCTTTGTCCCAAGTCCTGGTAGGGGTTCAGAAGGCGTATGTCCCATCGACAGACGAATCCAAGCTCTCGCCTACGAAGGAGGGGCGACACGAAAATTTGGCATCGAATCCAACAAAGACCCCAAAAGCGTAGCAAGCGGATTATCTAATTAACGTTTTTCTTTTAATCAAAAATGACCAAATTCAAAGATTTCAGGAGATTTCGTAATGCATGGGTAAAGGTTTATGTGGAAATGAAAACTGTGAACGAATCCTTTTCCTATAATAATTACGAGTTAGATAAATGAATGTATGAGTGATAGTTGCGTGAGCACGGAAACAGATCTTTCCTGTAACGACAAGTAAAAGAAATAATAAAGCCAGAATCATAAAATTACACAAGATCCGAAGTATATAGATAGAATTTTCAATTGTTTTAACAAATGTAGAATCTGTATAGCTGGTTAATAATTATGAGAACTTTGAGTAGTTTGGATACGCTAAAATAATTTCCTTTCGTATAATTATTGGAAAGAATTTATTATAATCCAGAAGAAATAGCATGACATACACCATTGCATCCGAACCTCCGCATGGTAAATGGTTAAAAAGAAATAGGAATGAATGGAATGAGAGAAAAGATCGAACGAAATCCAGAGCGAGAAAGATACAGAGAAACAGAGGAGAAGTTGTCACCGAACGAGAGTACGAATGAGAAAAGACGAATGGAAATGTACGTGTATGCACGTGTGTGTGTGTTTGACATCAAGAGCCTATGACCGGTCAGCTCGTGGCCGATAGGATAAGTCCAACCCAAGTATGGAGGGATGAGAAGGAGAGAGTGACCAGAATGAAGAGGAGGGGTTGTCTCCTCCGCTGTGTGGAACTTCGAAAACAAGGCATCGAATGAGTGAGAAAGAAAATACGAAATATGTAAGTATGAGAGAGACAGAGTGAGCGTCTTTATGAAAAAATGGCGTATGTACGAGAAATTCGTTTTCTGATTATTAGGTAATAATGGAATAATTATTATACGGAAAAGCAGGAGTGAAATTATATTATAAGGATAAATTTGTGTTAATACATTTTCGATTATATAGATTCCGGGGGATCATCGAGGATGCGAGGTGGAGGCGGCGGAGGAGCCTGCAGCGTCTAAGGCGTTTAAGGGCGTACCTCCCCACCGTCGAAACTAAGCCATCCTAGAGGACCCTATATAAGACCGGGTAATGAGCCCGCGGTATGTTAGAGTCCGGAGGAATTTTCTTAAAAGCTAAACCGCTGTCCGTCGGGTCCATTTTATTTTCGTTATAGATTTTCTTTTTATATTTTTCTGTCACAGCATTTCCAGTTTTATATTTGTATTTTCATTCAACCGTTTAAGTAGCCGTGGCGGCCCGAGCATTTGTATTTTTTTATGTTTATCTTTATTTTTGTTGCGAACGAACATTTATTTTCTTTACGTGTGAACATTATCTTTTGAAGACCAATATATTCTATTTTCATGTGAACATTGTCTTTTGAAGAACAATACATTTTTTCCTTTCGTGTGAACATTCTCCTTTTTGTGGTGGGCACGGTTTTCGTTCTGTGTCGTGTTCCTCCCCAGCGGCCGATTTGTAATTACGTTCATCGTTTCATCATCGCCTCAGTCGTTATTCGCCTTTTGGTTATTCATCTCCTTCGCGGATTACTTTCACTCAGGTTCGATCACCAAAGTAGTAAGTATCTCGAAATGTTTTCTCGCATGTGGCAGTATATTTTCGTTCGTGTTGCGCGGTGTCTCCGACCCCGGTCGACACCCCATGACGGCTCGAGTCCCGTAACCGAAACTACCGGGTTACTCACCGTTGAAGGTCTATGAAATATTTTCGTTGATGTTTTCCCTTTTCGCGTTATACGTTTTATATTAGATTCCGATTCTTGTGTTAAATTCAGTTTTATGGAGTTCAGATTCTTGTGTTAAATTCAGTTTTATGGAGTTCAGATTCTTGTGTTAAATTCAGTTTTATGGAGATTCAGATTTTTTGTGTTTTATGGAAATTCAGATTTTTGTGTTAAATTCAGTTTTGTGAAGAGTTATGTCAATTTAACTTCAGTTTTGCGAAAAGTGTCTGACCAAAATTATTTTCTCAATTTTATCTTCCTCATGCTTAAGTTCAATTCTTTGTCCAATTTATTTCGCGTCGTTTAAAATTATTTTTATTTTTGTTTGTGCAATTCGATTATTTCAATGTTCCGAGTAAATCGCTCCGAAAAACCTGTTCGTGTTTCAATCGATTGTAGGATTATTTTTCGTATAAATTTATTTTCTCCTAGGAAGTGCTGATATTTGTAAATTCAGTGAAATATCTGCGAGTTAAATTCATTTGAGTCATTCACGTTTTGTTCCGGAAAATAATGGATCAATAGTGTTTTTTTTTGTGTTTATCACTTGATATTCATTTCTAATATAAATTTTATGCATCATCCGTGGTTAAATTCATTTTTGGAGATTTTTGAATTTCTTTGAGTAATTAAAATTTAATCGAGTCGTGGTTGAGTAAATTCTGTGTTGATTTTTGTTTTTGTGAGGGTTGTCAATCGACCATGGACCTTTTCCAATTAAAGATAGCTATCGTTGTAGTAGCGGTCATTTTAATACTCGCGATAATTTCGTTTGTCCTTGTAGTTTGCGCGGATAAACCCCAGGAGGCTTATCTTGAGGATGGCCCTGTAGTTTATTTTCTTCCGCGTCAGTGACAGTTTAGTTCCCGTTTTATTCAGAATTTATTCAATGCGTTCATACAATTTTTGTCCCTTTATATTACGAGTTCATTTGTCTGATTTTGCCGAATTACAATTTATTAGTTTTTCCAATGTATCTCGCGAAAATTAAAGAGTTTTGTTCGTGAGATTTTATTTTAATTTGCCATTGTTACCAAATTATGCACTCTCCGCCCATCCTGAGCAAATTTCCGCAAGGTTAGGCTCAAAACAGGGCAATAACCTGGCCAATTCCGATTTTATCTCGAATAACGTGTTAAAGGGAAAGCCGCGCTTTTCTTGGCCGAGATGAGAAAAATCGAGGGTCAGGACGTAACAGGCGCCTCTAAGATTTTATGACCTCATGCTTGGCTTTTTCCAGACTGCGGTTTGGTCCTTAGCACACAAACAGAAATGATTTATGACCAACGATAAGGTTGCGACAAACAGACGCACTGGCCCGGGAGGGTAACGTCGTGTGTGGTTGAAAGGTCTAACGCTCTAGTCCGCTATTTACTTGTTAGAGATAACAACATTCCAATGTCAAGACAAGCTGCACTGCAGCTGCCAGATATTCAGAATAGCTGCATTCTAATACCACCCTCAAAACTAGCCCCCCACCCCGCCCTACAGAGACGCCAGTCTAACTGATAATCATCAATCAAATGTCGCCATGAAAAATAAGGCGCCCCGCCGCTGCCAGAGATAGCGGCATTCCAATACCACCCTCAAAGCTAGCCCCCCCCCCCCCCCCCCCCCTCAATGCCTTGACCCATAAATATTAGGTGCCCTCCAGTTGTTAGAGATCCCCCCCCCCCAATCGACTCAGTGCATTCGGACTCTTAAAGATAGCCCCCCCCCACCCCCCGGGTTCGGGTCTCGGCTAAGTGGTTCGTGTCTGAGCTAAAAAATGTCGGTAAATGTCGGGGTACGGATCTTGAGTTAGAACTGTCCTTGTAACACTACTGTGTGACCATTCCAAATTTGAGATAACTGTTGTTGAAATAAGCAACTTTTTTCATGCATCGCCCATTCCGAACGCATTCCAATGTCCTGCTTTACCCTACGGATTTCAAACGGATTTTTCGATTTTAATAAAACACCTCAAATCGGTAGAGAGACAGTTCCCGCATATTCTGTATATAATTTTCAAAACGATCGACTTTATAGAATTTAGGTATGATGAGTCAAACTTTCGCGCCATCCATAAGCTGTGCACAGCTTATATAGGTCTTCAACCGTACAACTGTCTCTTATTTCATGCATGCCCAGCTCACCGTATACTACCGCGCCAAGGTCTCGACATATTCTCTATCACCGGTTGTGATAGATCTGCCTTGAACGCCGTTCCAGTGGACAACGTTTTTTCCATATTAGACCGGGAGATAGTGACAGAAAATCCTACCTCATTTTTTACAAGTATAGCACCCCTTCAGGTATAGAATTACATAATTAATGAAAGGAAAATGATGGCCGTAGCGCTGGCCGTCGGGGCTTTATCGCAGGACGAAGTATCGAACTTGTCGAAAAAATGACGGATTTTAAACGATTTTTCACACAAAGAATTTTAAATTTTCCGGTATTCTTATGCAAAAAATTGGGCGAAAGCATAAAGCCATACTCATGCGGGTGGGGCATACAGCCCGCCATTAGTATTATTGGTATTATATTAGGATTAGTAAATCGAAACAGGTGAGATTTTTTTTAAACCATTTTTTACAGGCTTATTTTTGTTTAGACTAATTATTTTCAAGTAAAGATTCACGAGAATCACCACGCCATACCGTTTTAACGGGTCTAAATAATCGCCATATAGCCGTAAAGCAGTAGATTTTTTGAAAGTTGCCACACTCGCGTTAAGATGTAGAAAAAAAAATGTGAAACGAATTTTTACAGTATGGTGTTTAATTTTTCGAAACTTGATATCAAAATATGCCGCGGAAAAATTGTGCCATATATATGGCGAAGTGCAAAAGTGGTGCCATACTCGAAAAACTGATTTTCTGAAATGTTTTTCAGGTACAAGTGGTAAACAAACGTAAAATTACTTATTACAGAACACCGAATTTTCATTTATTTCTAACCATACAGTAATTTAAGGTTATTTCTATTTATTCGGACACGTCTTTGTCAAATATTTCTTCTTCCGAAGTACTTTCTTCATCATGTGGATCGTAATCCGACGCGTCCTCAATCGCCTCTTCAGTGCCGTCATAGTTTGCATACTCATCACTGCTTACATCGGTATCAATGAATTATTTCATTCTGTTCATCAACCGTTCCACACATCTAATAATTATTTTTTTTTTAATTTGTTATAAATTAATATTCACTCAAATTAAGGTACTGCTACGTCAGACAAGCCAATTACATAATCGCAAGTTGGAAAAACAAATTGTCTTCAATATTTACCTTTCTCTTCCTTTTTCTCCTTTTCTTCTTTCTCCTCTTCATCATTTCCACTCATAATGATCTCCTCGATGGTTGCTGGCAATGGCGTCACCGTCGTTAAAAAGTCTTCATCAAACGTAGGTTCAGACAATAAGTCCGAATATCGTTCTATAATATGAAGATATATCGCTGTCGCCACCACCATCGCCGCCGTCACTGTTTCAGGAATAAAGCTTATAACGGGTATCTAATTTGAAAAGGATAAGTAGTGTTACACGGAGAGTTCTAACTCAAGATCCCTACCCCGACATTTACCGACATTTTTTAGCTCAGACATGAACCACTTAGCTGAGACACAAACCCGGGGGGGCGGGGGGGGGGGGGGCTATCTCGATGAGCCGGAATGCACTTAGCCCTTACACGGGGGGGGGGGGGGATATCTCTAACAACCGGAGTGCACCTAATATTTTGCGGGTCAAGAGGGGTGGGGGGGCTTCTTTTGAGGGTGGCATTGGAATGCCGCTATCTCTAACAGGTAAATAGCAGACTGGAGCGTTAGATTTTTCAGCCACCCACGACGCTACCCCCTGCAGGGCTGCCCTTGTAAATTTAAGAGAGGGGATATGCTTGTCGAGACACGTTAATCTCAGTGTATCATTTTCGCCGTACCTTTTAAGATAGCATTGGAATGTTGTCATTCTATCGACAGAGTGCACTTTACGTAATCTTTACAATGGCATTGGAATGTCACTTAACTGGCGCGTCTGTCTGTCGCGTCCTCATTTCCTGTCATAAATCACTGCTGGTCACGTGCTAGGTGTCCGACCGCAGCCTGGAAAAGGCCGAATCATGAGGTCATAAAATCTTTGAGGCGCCTACGATAAGGTATACCTGCTCCTTGGTACCTGAAAGAAAAGCGTTCAAGTGTCCCTAACAGGTATTCTTCTGAACGCATATATAAGCGTTTCCCCATCACTGACTGCTGCGTGAGTAGCGCTGGGTGTCGCGCTGGATCCTTTGTCAAACCACGATGAAATGGGACGAGGAGCAGATTAAAAATATGGAAAAGCACATTCGATTCGATACACGAGCTAAAATTCATGTAATGTATGCATGGGATTATGCGTACAGAGCCGCTCGCCGAGGCCGGTGGGAAGAAGTAGCACGTGATCGTGAGCGATTTAGATTAAGAATTGAAAAATGCGGTAAACTGATTGAATCTGTATTGATCAAGAAAAAATTTGACCGAAAACGCAATACTGATTAAATATGCGTCATCAACGTGTTTCGACGTGTTTCGACCTCTCGAGCCTTCGAGAGCGGATGATGCCATATTGCATGTATGAACACGCTTGAGCTTGCACAGTGGTGGATATACGTGCAAAGTGCTAACTATGACGCCAGATATTCTGACAAACCGCCGGAAAATGAGGCTTTGATGTTCATGGAATGTCGCTATGACGCGCTTAGTCGCGTTCTTGCTATCAACATGGACGGATATCCTGATGGCGTTCTCGGAACCAAATATCCGTCGGAATTATCAAGGGGCGATCTTAAGAATATAACGAAGCCTATGCTCTTAAAATATTTTAGTCGATCAATTCACATGCTATATGATCGTTTACCCGAAAATCTTCGTGCCGACAGTGAAATTATGTCATATCTGCCTTGTATGGAGCATTGGAATGCGCCCCACATCATGACTCATATCGATGGCCCTGCAGCCTCTGTACGGAATTGTGAAATGTGTCGCTCCAAAGTGTGGGTGGAGAAAAATCCTATTGGGTCCTAGTTTTGAGGGTTGGTGGGGGTTGAGAATTAGGAAGGCCTATATAAGCTCAAGATGCACACCTGAACTGCAGCCGTTTACATGCAAGACAAGCAACGTGAGCTGAAAGAACGATTGCTCCTGCTTTTGAAAAATATTGAGGAAGTGAAAAATCTTATACGTTGGAGAGAGGATCTGGGATTCATCACAAACAGATTAAAAAATACATCAATAAGTTGAAATGGATTTCACAAGTATCAACAAGGTGGGAATAATGGCGGAATTTTTGCCAACAAAAAAATTGGCTGAACTCTCCGTTCAGGCAGATCATCCGATCTCCGACCTGAGAATAGTCGAAACGAAATTCGGGAGGAGGATCGTGGCGGATATCACCAACGAATTCTCTGTATTCTTACCTGCAAGATTCGTGAAGGCGTTCGACGAGAATAAGGAAATATTCAAAGAGATGATTGACGCTGCGCATACAAATCAGCTCTACATGAATTACTTCGGTGGGAAGTACAACAGCGTAGAATTCAAACGCATCTGACGCCATCAAACCATCAATCCATCGCGCCTACTATGGGCTCGTGACTCTACGCGAACGATGGTGGCAATGAAAAAAGTGTTTGAATCCATAAGTGTACATTGTTGAATAAGTAAAAAACATTATAGATGACTTGTGGCGGGAAATGTATGAGTGGGATTGAAACCGAATAAGTAAAACAATTTCCTATGGTTTATTTCATTACAAAAAAAAAACCCATATATTTTTCGATAAAATGTTCTTATTTATTTCAAAATCCTGCGTTTATCCAATGCCTGATGTACCAGCTCCTTAAAGATTTCACGTTTGCGTTGGCACAATTATATTTTGGCCATGGGGATGATGAGAACATCCTCTGTTGTTTGAAGAGCCAATAACGTCGGTACAGAAGAACACAATGGGATATCAAAACCATGTGTCCCACAGTATCGGTTATTATCTGCGCTGTAGTTATGGCGATGCACTTTCCGAGTACAAATCATACCGTGGCAAAGACTGTATCCAGTGGTCTATGGTGGAGTTAATAACCCTATCAAAATCGCTGCATTCACGTCTAACACATATCACACCGATGGAGATCCTGAACACGGTACAAAATCATCAATTCACGATGTCTACAACCTGCCACATTTGCGAGAAAGAATTTCTTTCAAGTGATCTAAAGGTTCGAGACCACTCTCATTTTACGGGTCGTTATCGCGCTGCTGCACACCAAGATTGGAATTTAAATTTTAAGAACTGTCATGTAGTTCTCGTTATATTCCACAATTTATCCGGATATGATTCTCTATTTTTAATAAGGTCATTAGTGACTGCATTCGAGGGATATTTATATATTTTACCTATAAACAAGGAAAAGTATATTTCATTCTCGAAAAGTGTCAAGGGAACAGTTGTAAACTACAGATTTATCGATTCATTCCGATTTATGCCGAGTAGCATCGACAAATTGGCTTCATATTTAAACAGCAATCACAAAATAATTACACGCGCAAATTGTAATAGCGAGGCTGAATGCAAGCTATTGACACGAAAAGATGTTTTCCCGTATGAGTATGTCAATAGTTGGGATATCCTTAATCAGACCGAATAGCCCTCGAAAAAAGATTTTTTTTCCAAGCTTAATAATACGGAGATTTCCGATAGCGAATATGCGCACGCGTCTAATGTTTGGAAAACATTAAAGATAAAAACTTTGGGTGAATATTCGGATTTACTACACAGCCCCCCGGTCTTTCATTCGATGCAATGCTCAAGTGCACACAAATTGAACTCGAACTCCTCACTGACGTGGATATGTTACTTTTTATTGAAAAAGGCATCCAAGGTGGAGTCGCGCGATGTTCCAACAGGTATGCGAAAACAAACAATCGATTTATGCAAACCAATTTCGATCCAAACACCGCCGAGTCATATCTGATGTACTATGATGTCAATAACTTGTACGGTGCAGCTATGAGCGAGTCACTGCCATGCAGCTCATTTGAATGGGAAGAAAATTTTACCGAAAATATTGAAAATATTCCCGAAGACTTGTCGATCGGGTATATACTCGAGGTCGACTTGCAGTATCCCAATGAACTCCACAAAACTCACAAAGACTTACCGCTATGCCCAGAACACTATCAATCCCCACAATCTAAAAATTCAAAATTGATGACGACATTGCTCCCAAAGGAAAAATACATTATTCACTATCGCAATTTACAGGAGTCTTTGAGATTGGGTCTAAAATTAACAAAAATTCATCGCGTGCTAAAATTCAAAAAATCTCCTTGGTTGAAAAAATACGAATTTTGAAAGCAGTCCAATAATGATTTCGAGAAAAATTTCTACAAATTAATGAATAATGCGGTGTTTGGGAAAACGATGGAAAATGTACGTAATCATCGGGAAGTAAAGCTCGTTACACGCTGGCATGGACGATATGGTGCAAGAGCTCTTATCGCTCGAGCTACCTTTCATAGCTGCACCATATTCGATGACGATATGGTTATAATAGAATTGACTAAAGCTAAAGTAAAATTCAACAGACCGATATATGTCGGATTTTCAATTCTTGACCTGTCTAAAATCTATTTATACCGTTTCCATTATGACTATATGAAGATTACATTCGGCGAGCAGGCAAAATTATTGTACACAGATACGGATAGCTTAATCTACCACGTAACTACTCCAAATATCTACGAAACCATGAGACGTGACATACACCAATTTGATACATCCGATTACCCAACAAATAATCCCTATGGAATGCCTCTTGCGAATAAAAAAGTGTTGGGTCTTATGAAAGATGAAAATAAGGGTACAATTATGACCGAGTTTATAGGGCTTAGGGCAAAGTTATACTCGTACAAGGTAATGAGCTTTAAAATAAACGTGCAAAGGGCGTCAGAGGAGCGACATTGAAAACCATCACGTTCGATGACTACAAAGAGTGCCTACTCCATTGCAAAACCCTTATTAGGACCCAGCACATGATACGCAGCTCAAAACACGTTGTCGAGACGGTTAGGCAAAATAAAATAGCATTAAGCTGGAATGACGACAAAAGAGTTCTCTCCGATGATACGACCGATACTTTACATTGGGGTTATGAGCACAATACGAAAGAATGTTTGTAGCTTAAAGTAAATAGAAAATGAAATAAACGGATGGAGGAAAACTGTGAATGGTATGAAAACTGTGAATAAATTGTATATGAATTAATAAAATTGATGCGCTGGAGGAAAAAAATCGACAATCTTAAGTCCATTGTAAATTAATTTCCCTCTCTGCTCAAAAATCTTTTAGAACTGTATGAAAGAGAGAGGGAGAGTCTAGTATGCACCTCGGAAAAATCACCCAGCGCTACTCACGCAGCAGTCAGTGATGGGGAAACGCTTATATATGCGGTCAGAAGAATACCTGTTAGGGACACTTGAACGCTTTTTTTTCAGGTACCAAGGAGCAGCTATACCTTATCGTAGGCGCCTCTAAGATTTTATGACCTCATGATTCGGCCTTTTCCAGGCTGCGGTCGGACACCTAGCACGTGACCAGCAGTGATTTATGACAGGAAATGAGGACGCGACAGACAGACGCGCCAGTTAAGTGACATTCCAATGCCATTGTAAAGATTACGTAAAGTGCACTCTGTCGATAGAATGACAACATTCCAATGCTATCTTAAAAGGTACGGCGAAAATGATACACTGAGATTAACGTGTCTCGACAAGCATATCCCCTCTCTTAAATTTACAAGGGCAGCCCTGCAGGGGGTAGCGTCGTGGGTGGCTGAAAAATCTAACGCTCCAGTCTGCTATTTACCTGTTAGAGATAGCGGCATTCCAATGCCACCCTCAAAAGAAGCCCCCCCCACCCCTCTTGACCCGCAAAATATTAGGTGCACTCCGGTTGTTAGAGATATCCCCCCCCCCCGTGTAAGGGCTAAGTGCATTCCGGCTCATCGAGATAGCCCCCCCCCCCGGGTTTGTGTCTCAGCTAAGTGGTTCATGTCTGAGCTAAAAAATGTCGGTAAATGTCGGGGTAGGGATCTTGAGTTAGAACTCTCCGTGTAACACTACTAGGATAACCAGCCCAAACATAGCTTATAACGTGTGGCCAATTTGAAAAGTATGGCCAATCCAAACCTAACTGTTAATTATCTGGTGGATGCAAATTAATTACGCACTGGATGTACGAGAAATAAAAGGATTTATTTTTAATAGCAATGGCGAGGTCACCTTTTATGGTTATACATGTGTGTGTGTGTGAGAAAGCGCTTAGATGGCGCGTCGGTCGTAGCGAGAGACACCGGTAAGATGCGCGGTAAAAACAAACTGTCTCAACACTCCCGCTTTTGTTTTATCGCCTCATCCTTCGTTCTTCTTGGCTTCTCGGAGATGACCCTTTGCTCGGATCCCTAGAGCTTCCCGATGATATGCGTACAGCTGCCGTGGCAGTGGCTTCGTGAAGATATCTGCGTGCTGTTCTTTTGACGCAACGTGCTCCAATGCGAAGTCCTTTTTCGCATATCTTTCTCGTACGTAGTGGAACCTTACGTCGATATGTTTGACACGCTTGTGGAACACCGGGTTCTTTATTAAGCTGACTGCGCTCTGATTGTCCATGAAGAGCGTCGTCGGTACATCTTTCACGTTCAGCAGCTCTTTGATTAGACTCTTCGTCCAGGCTACTTCCTTCGCTGTTTGACACGCGGCCATATATTCCGCGTCGGTGGTCGATAATGCGACGACCTGTTGTCTCTGCGAGTTCCAGGATATCGTCCCGGATGCGAGCTTCAGAGCGTACCCCGTCGTTGATCGTCGCGTTTGCAGGTCTCCCGCGTAGTCTGCGTCGCTGTACGCGAGTAATTCTTTGCTCTGGTCGCACTCGAAATGTAGCCCGTGGCTTATTGTACCTTTCAGATACTTTAGTATTCTTTTGACCGCTTTCCACTGCGTCGTTGTCGGACTCTCTAGGTGTCTGCTCGCTTGATTCACGGCAAACGTGATATCGGGCCTCGTCGCTATGGATAAGTACATTAGGCTCCCGACGGCTTCACGATACGGTGCCGTGGTGATACTATCCGGTTCTCCCGCTTGCTCGGATGAGCTTGATTCGTGGTTCGGATCCGCCGGAATGGCGACAGGGTTAGCCTCCTCCACCCTGAATCGTTTCAAGACCCTTCGCGCGTACATCTCTTGGTGCAAGAAGATCGATCCGTCGATTTCTCGCTCTATGTGGATTCCTAGGAACAGATTCGCGTCGTTGTGCGTTATCTCGAACTCACGTTTCAGTTCTGCGAGAAGTTTGTCGATCAGAGCCTGGTCCTTGGCCACGATTAATCCATCGTCGATATATATCGCCAAGATAAGATCTTGGTTCTTGTTTTGGCCTCTAAATACACACGGGTGTGCATCCGTCGCCTTCAGGGCGAATTTCTTTAAGAAGTCGGTGAAACGGCGATTCCAGCATCGAGAGGACTGCTTTAATCCGTACAAGCTTCGCTTCAGCTTGCATACTCTTCCGCTTGTGTCGTCATAACCTTCTGGCTGTTGTATGTAGATGGTTTCGTCGATGTCACCGTACAAGAAGGCTGTCTTCACGTCGAATTGTTTTATCTTCATATGTTCGGACGATGCTAGCGCAAGAATAGCGCGAATCGAGTCAAAGCGGACCACGGGACTATACGTTTCCTGATAGTCGATGCCCTCTCTCTGTCGAAATCCTCGTGCGACTAATCTCGCTTTGTGCCGTTGTACGTTGCCATTCGCGTCTCGTTTTAATTTGTATGTCCACTTGCGATCGATCGTCCTCGCGTTGCTTGGTGCATCCACGAGTTCCCACACACGATTTCTCGTGAGTGATTCGAATTCGTCATCCATCGCTCGTTTCCATTGCGCTGCCTGCTCGCCACGCACGGCCTCTCGGTACGAAAGCGGTTCTTGACTCTCGGCTAGGAACAGATTGTCGATAAAATCGTTGTATCTCCCAGGAGGTCTCAATAAGTTCCTGTCTCTGAGTCCGTATGCTTCGTTCCGCGGTTGATTTACCTCGACGTTTTCTTCGTCTCTTGCTGCTCGTTCGGGCTCTTCTTCGATGTCGCGTTCTCGTTGTCCGGGAACCTCTTCGTTTCCTCGCTGTTCATCTGCCGGTTCCTCGACGTTTTCGTTCGGCTCGTCTTCCCCGTCCGAGTCTTCGTTCTCGCTAAGAGAGCGATCCTCGCCGAGCCACACCTCTACGTCTTCGCGTTCGCTCGGCGCAATTGCTTGCTCGATTCTTCCGGAGAACACTACGTCTCTTGCTGTTTCGATTTTGTTTTTGTCCGGGAACCACACTCGGAATCCCTTGACTTCATCTCCGTACCCGATGAAATATCCTTTTCGTGCCTTGGGGTCCAATGCTCGACGTTTTTCCTTCGGTATATGCACGAAAACTTCTTCGCCGAAAGCATGCAAATCTCTCAGTTTTGGTTTTTGCTGAAACCACAGCTCCCACGGAGTGGCTCCCTTGATGCTACTCGTTCCCGTGCGATTCAATGTGTCCGCGGACGTGTTGATCGCTTCCGCCCAGAACTCGGCTTTGAACCCGCCGCCGAGCAACAATGTACGCCCCGCTTCTTTCAGTGTACGATTATCCCTCTCCACCGATCCGTTTTGTTCAGGCGTGTATGCGACGGTTCGTTGGTGTCGTATGCCGAGCTTCTCAGTCAGTTGCTTCATCTCGCTGTTCACGAACTCCAGCCCGTTGTCAGTGCAAAGTATGCATATTCCCTTGGGACAGTGTTTCTCGGCCATCTTGAGGAATTTCTCGACGCACGCGATTGTCTCGGCTTTGCTCTCTATGAGGAATATCGTCCGGTAGTGCGAGTAATCGTCCTTGAGGAGAAGATAGTACTTTGAGCCACGCAGCGATTTTGTCGGCATTGGGCCACCGAGATCCGCGTGTATTATTTCTCCTGCGCTTGTCGTTCTCGATTTGCTTACCGAGAAGGGTAGCCGATGCATCTTCCCAACAGTGCACGCTTCGCAGAACGGGTTTGTCTCACCTTTTATTGGTATCTGAAATCTCTCGAGGATTTGTCTTACGTGTTTGAAGTTTTGGTGCGCTAATCTCTCGTGCCAATCTCTCAGTGTGCTCGTCGAGGCTATGAGCGCTCGCGGTGAATCGCATCTCCCTGCCGGCGACTCTGGCTCAGCAATCTCAAACTGCATGACGTACATCTTCCCTCGACGGACTCCTGTTGCCACGATACGACCGTTTTTAATTATCTCGCAAACGCTGCTTGTTGACTGCATCTCGAGTCCTTTGTCCAATGCTGCTCCGACTGAGAAGAGATTATATTTTAATTTCGGAACGTGTAATACGTCGACGAGATGATTTTCTTTTCACTTGTGTCCGTCGAACATGTTCACGTTGATGCTCCCCTTGCCGCAGGCTTCGATGAACCCACCATCACCGATACGTACAGAGACAGAAGTAGCGAAAGATTCATACTTTACATACCAGTCTCTTCGGTTGCACATGTGGTCGCTGGCCCCGGAGTCCAAGACCCAGCCTGCGTCTCGCACTCGCTGCGACGTCTCCGAACTAAGAGCTTCGCTTACCAAACTCTCGCCGTGCAACTTTTTTTTTGTGTCGCTGCTGCTTTTCGATGATCCCTGATCGTTGTCGTCTCCCTTTCGCTGAGAGCAGTCTCTGGCCCAATGCCCAGGCTCGCCGCATACGAAGCATTTCCCTGTCTTTGTGGGTTGTCTCGACGCGCCACCTCGTTTTGATTTCCCACGCTGGACTTCAGTCGAGAGAGCATTTCCATTTTTATCCTCTCGCGACGTGTTCCAGGATTCCTCCGTCATGAGTCTCGCTTTTAGGTTTTCCAACGTACGCTCTCCCGCTGGAATTTGATGCCATCCACTGACGAAGGACCGATAGCATGCGGGCAAAGTCATGAGAATTTTAGTTATGACCATTGAATCGGGTATTTCCTCACCCATCAGCTTCAGTCGGTGCGCGATGTCCTCGAGTGTGGCGATGTGTGTCGCTACGTCGTCGGAGGGATTCTTCGCTGCGCTGTACCACGTTTGCTGCAGCATGTGCACGCTCGCTTCGGACTTTGCTTCGTAGATCGAAGTGAGTTTCTGCCACATCTCAGCTGCCGATTCGCAGTTAATTATGTGCAGCGTTGGCTGATCTCCGATCGTCGTGACTATTACCTTCTGTGCTGCCGCGTCATTTCTCTCCCATTTTTCGAGGTTTTTCTTGTATTCCGTACGCGCCACCCCACTGGCGTCGTCGGCCGGCGCCGCCGGTTTTTCTTCCGTTCCCAACGTAACTTTTAAACCTCCATGTGAATTCAGGATCACTCTTACCTGGAATTTCCAGATACCCCAGTTCTCAGCATTTTTCAGTTTCGTAACTCTCGATAATTCGCCTTCCATTATCACTGTTATATTTTCCACGATCGCACGAGGGCAGGGAGATAAACACAATGTTCGGCTTTTCACTGTTCGAGTTTTTTCCCACTCATTTATCCTTTTCACAACAAAAATATTTCTCGCATAATTTGCCTGGGCCCATAACCTGTTAATTATCTGGTGGATGCAAATTAATTACGCACTGGATGTACGAGAAATAAAAGGATTTATTTTTAATAGCAATGGCGAGGTCACCTTTTATGGTTATACATGTGTGTGTGTGTGAGAAAGCGCTTAGATGGCGCGTCGGTCGTAGCGAGAGACACCGGTAAGATGCGCGGTAAAAACAAACTGTCTCAACACTAACCCAAGCAAATAAGCAACCCAATTTCAGCGAGGGCGCGTAGCGCCGGAGCCATACGAACACCTAGTATATATGATACCTCTAATTTTTCGAAAATTTTCCGCCATTTTGTAAGGGTGTGGCGACCTCATATATCCTCTACCCGAAGATGGACATTTTTAAAATCGATGAAACTTTTTTGTGGAATCGGGGACACGAAAACATCTTTTTGACATAATTCTCAAATGGGGTGAGAATGCTAAATATATATTTTTTAATTTTTATTTTAAAAAAATTGTATTCTTTTTAGTCATTTTAAATAGTGGATTTTTTTTTATTGGGAATCAACACGGAGGCGGGGCCTATCCAATATGGCCTCTTCTCTCCAGTTCGTTGCCAGTAGCCAGCTCTAGTTAGCATGGGGCAGCATAGGGAACTGTTGTAAACACTGGATTATCGCATACTTTTCAGCAAAATGCGATTTTTGTAGTAAGATTTGACGATGGGGTTTATTACCGTTGAGGATTATGCGTGGATAGAATCCACTGCGCAAATTGGATACGGATCAAGTGATAATCACCATAAGGATTACACTGAACCTACATGACATCCCATGTTTAACCTCAAAATATTTTAAAAAATTCCCGTCACTTTTCGGCTAAATAAATGCGTTCGAACAATAAATTATTAGTTCAAATATCAAGCTATCGCATGAAAAATGTTTTATGTATAAATTATTGTCCATATTTCATAAGTTATGAAATTGAAAGTCACGTCGCTTATGTTTACACGATATAACTAAGACGATTATTCATATTCTGCGTGTGATGAAAATCTCATGCCCTCGCATCAAATATTGACTATGTCTTCGCGATCTTCATTTATGATTTATTTCTTGTAATAAAGCAGCAGATTTTAAATTACAGTGAAACCTCAGTTATACGTTTTTAAAGGGGTGTGGCGATTATTACGTATATGTGAGAATAACGTTAAAGTGAAATTACCTAAATACCCAAATCTGCCAAATCATCTCGTTATTACATTTACGTCCATATGACGAAGTTTATTAATAAAATTGAATAAATGAGACGTAATTTGAATTATTATTTTATGTATTCAATCTTTATTCATTGCACATTGTTTACAAATTTAGTGCGGTAAGTTTCTACATTCGCATTAAAGTCGTTATTAATTAGAGAACATCACGGTCAAAGTTAAGTAGAATAAACAAGAGATGCGAGCAAAAAGAGGTTGAATAGGTTCAAAGAAGCTGTCAATGGTGGTTTGTTTTTTCTCTGTCAAGGAGCACTCGTACATCACACGTTCGTACTCAGTGATAACCTGCATTTTTTTATCATCAATAACCTTCGACATGATATATTGTTTCGTAATTTCAAGGGCGGACAACGCATGAGATAGTTTTATGGGGGTTTCATCGATGGTTTTGTCTTGCTCATCCGAATCCTCATCCAATTTATTTGTAAGAATTTCATCTACAATATCATCGTCATCCTGTTCTGCGCATGTAGCTAACTGTTGGTCGTAACTAACAAAATCTTCGTATTGAAGGCCATCGCAAACTCGCGCCCAGTCTTCTGGGTTCCTCAAAATCTCGTCAGGCTCGACTTCTTCGTATGAACTGCCTAAAAGACTCTCTTTTACAACACCCGCCTTCCGATAGCACTTCGCAATGGTATCAGATTGGACTCGATTCCATGCAACGCTCGTTAGTTGCATTGCCTATAGATACGGAAAAATTGCAAAATTCAATGTAACAATCGGAAAGCAATAAAAACACCAAGGACATTCGGATGCATAAAGTGTATGCAGTTTGGGTCTATAAATTTGAAAAACCCAGAAAATGCGAATTCAGCTGTAAAACGTTCAAAGTCGGCTTCTCTTTTCCTACGTCAAGTTGCGCTATAGTCTGCTGCACTAGCATTTGACGGTAATTTGCCTTTGACAGCAGCGATGATCCCCAAGTCAAGGGGTTGCAGATGACTTGTACAATTCGCCGGGAGAAAAGCCAGCTCAATGTTGCTAAAACGGAGTGCAGGGGGATGCGCCGCACAGTTATCAAGCAGCAACAAAATTTTTCGTTTTTCACGGCGCATTCTACTATTTAGATTCTCTAATTGTATCTTAAACAGAGCTCCAGTCATCCATGCTTTCTTATTTGCTGCATACTCCGTAGGAAAGCTTTTTACCTCCTTGAAACAGCGTGGTTTTTGTGATTTGCCAATGACCAATGGACAGAGTTTATCAGAGCCGTCCGCATTCGTTGTTAACAGCACTGTCAGTCTTTGTTTGCTGCATTTGCCTCCGTGACAGGGGTCACCTCTCTCTGCCAGCGTTTTAGACGGAAGAAGATTGTAAAACAGACCAGTCTCATCTGTGTTATAGATATCTTGTATATTGTAGTTTTTTTAATTATTCTTGGTAAATCGGTGTTTTTCCAATGCTCCACGGTAGTTTCGTCAACGCTGTTAGCTTCCCCGCAAACAGTTCTGTCGTTTATACCGCAGCGTTGTTTGAAACGATGCACCCAACCAGCTAATGCTTTGAAATCACTGGTGATATTTAATTTCTTTGCAAAAATCAGAGCCTGCTGCTGCAGTATTGAACCACTAATAGGTATGTCTGCAGCCCGTTTTTGTTGAAACCACGTGAGCATCGCTTGCTCTAAGTCTGCAAATCTACCCTCTTGAGTCCTCGTTTTCTTCTCACCTGTAGGTCCCACCTTAGACGCACTTAATCTAATTTCTTTCTCATGAGCAATGATCGTTGTCAGCGTAGAATATGGAAGATCCAATCGCTTCGCGATGTCCGTCTTTAATTCATAGGGATTAACTCGCACTTCCTCTAAAATGTCCAATTTTGTCTGAAGAGATAATGATTTTCGTTTCCTTCCCGCTGATGTACTGGCCATGGCGTAGAAGACAGTTATTTAAAAAGTTGTAGATGTGATTTAAAATTCTTTGACTTGTTAGCTTTGACCTGTCAACTGTGCTTGAAGATGAACGACTGACTCTTGTGATCGGTGAGCGATCATCACCCGCAAAGTATTTATATCGAGAGAGCCGATTATATACGTACCTTAGTGTTCGATGGAGCTTACCGTGTTAAATGAGAACGAGCCGGAACGTTTGTATTTTTTTCACGTGTTAGTAAACATTTAGAAGGTAAATAATGTATAAGCGCTGCATCTGACAATACAAGGAAATGAAAAATAAAAGTCCTGTTGGTATATTATCGAACGATTGCTTAAGGTACACTGTAAAAAATTTTTGTGCGAAAATTAATATACCGGTGTACAAAGCTCGGATGCATATACCGTATATTAATTTTTATATGCATACATATTGTATATTTATAGTGCTGGTGTACTACTATTAAGGAAAAAATCTGTTGACATTAATAGAAGACCGTATTCGATTTTTAATGTACCGTTTTACGAAAAAGCAAGACGGTAATGCAGGATCACAATAACCGTGTACTTGAAATCTACCAAACAGTCACTTAAATCTTATGGCGAAGGTACATGTAATTTCAAGCGCATATACGTTGGAATTTTAATGTGCCGGTATATGAAAAATCATGACGGTAACGTAGGATTACAATAATTAGGTACTTGAAATTTACTATACAATCGCTGAAATTTTATAAAGAAGGTATACGAAATTTCAAGTAAAAAAGTGCTCTAAAATTAATACACCCATTTTTGTGCATAAATCGTTTTTTAAATTTCAAGCTAAAAAATTAGTAATAAACTATAATGCACTTATTATGATATCAGAAATAATATAACAAGAAAAAAAAGTTCTGCGTCGATATTCACTCACGACACAATTTCGGTCTGAAGCGGGATTCGAACCGCCTACCCACAAGTTTCCTACCTAATGCCTGCTTACTAACCCGGGACGCTACCTATTACGCTATTGACTACTACTTAAGGTAGTTCTATCGTGGTAACTAATCCATAAGATTTAAATTTTTTTTTTTTTATATCTTCAATTTTAATATATTTATTCATTTCGCGAAACGTCAATGCCCCTTATCGACCTAATTACGGAGAAATTAATACTTGAAAATGCCAGTTCCTCAAGGCAAATTTGCTTCGGCATATAGAAGAACCGATTTCCGGTCACTTTAAAACGATATATCTTATCGAAAATCCAAAAGATTCTTACAAAAAACGAGACTTAGATTCATTAAACACGTAAAAATCTAACGGGCCTAAAAAAAAATATGATTGTAGACCAATTTTTTAAGCTATACTGATTTTAATACGAGCATCCGGGTAGTGATACACAACTTATGGCATAATGTCGTGACGGTGAAAAAATGTGGCAACGCGATATCGAAACGAAAGCGGTATTTGACAAGTCGAACAACATAACCTCTCCGCGTCAACGTCAATAGAGCGGGCGAGAGAGTGAGAGGGCACGAGAATGAAAAGAGAAAGAAAACGCAACGTTGCCACACGTAAATATCATACGAGATCTAGTAATACTTGAGTCGTTGCAATTACTATTTTACTAGTTACATAATTATTTATAATAAACCGTTGATTAATTTTATTCACCTGGGTAAGCTTATTTAATATTTATTAATTTCAACCCGTATATCCAATATTTTTAGGAATCATCATTTAGACATTTATAGCTAATTGACTAGTCTGCAGCGATAGAACTACCTTAA
This sequence comes from Rhorus exstirpatorius, assembly GCA_963564615.1. NCBI lineage: Eukaryota > Metazoa > Arthropoda > Insecta > Hymenoptera > Ichneumonidae > Rhorus > Rhorus exstirpatorius. Next base: position 1,560,883 of record OY751314.1, on the reverse strand, counting down.
TTTCGTTGCATCAAATTCGACATATAAGTTGCATGCTGACTCACACTTATAAAAAATTGATTATTATGATTTGACGAAAAGATTTTGAAGCATATAAACGAAACAGAGCTTCTTTATACGGAAAAAATGTTATTCATTTCGAATCGGCAGTCAGATTTTCAGAATTCAGAATTGCGGATTCATTGATTCTTTGAGGCCTTCATTTGAGAGCTTAACCCTTTGCGGCATACATTTTTCGACGAACGGTTTTTTACTAAAACTATCGAACTTATGGTTTTCGGGGTCGCTGATTACGAATTTGAAGTCCGTTTTTGAAAATAAAAAATGGCGGATTCAATATGGCGGACGAATTTTCGAAAGTTCATCGGATTCACTTGAAACTAGTTACTCGGGGGTTTTCGGGGTCGCTAATTACGAATTTGAAGTCTGTTTTTGAAAATAAAAATGGCGGATTCAATATGGCGGAAGAATTTTCGAAAGCTTATCGGATTCACTTGAAACTAGTTACTCGGGGGTTTTAGGGGTCGCTGATTACGAATTCGAAGTCCGTTTTTGAAAATAAAAAATGGCGGATTCAATATGGTGGACGAATTTTCGAAAGTTCATCGGATTCACTTGAAACTAGTTACTCGGGGGTTTTCGGGGTCGCTGATTACGAATTTGGAAACAGTTTATAAAAATTGAAAACAGCGGAACGTTTGGGACGTATTGGTTCCGCTGTTTTCAATTTTTATAAACTGTTTCCAAATTCGTAATCAGCGACCCCGAAAACCCCCGAGTAACTAGTTTCAAGTGAATTCGATGAATTTTTGAAGATTCGTCCGCCATATTGAATCCGCCATTTTTAATTTTCAAAAACGAACTTTGAATTCGTATTCAGCGATCCCTAAAACCCCCGAGTAACTAGTTTCACGTGAATCCGATGAACTTTCGAAAATTCGTCCGCCATATTGAATCCGCTATTTTTAATTTAAAAAAATGGACCTCAGATTCGTAATCAGCGACCCCCAAAACCCCCGAATACTGAATTTGGTTGCAATTTACCCAAAAGTTCGTTCGAAAATGATTTTTTTTCTAAAAAATGAACGATTTTTGACATTGATTTATTTATAATTGTTTGTAATTTTGCGTAACTGCATTTATCATCATTTTTGTCACATTCCACGATGCTTCTACTATTATAGTATAAAGATTCGTGGATGTTACTTCGAAAGCATTAAATCTACCGAGAAAAGTTGTGAATCAAAAAGGTGGGACTCTGCATGGTGTCCCACTATGCCGCAAAGGGTTAAATAGAATTCACTTGAACATTGTTCTCGAGGATTTTTAAGGAAACTCATACACCTGTATAGTAAATTTCTATCACGTGTTGAAAGCAGAAAATACCAGTGTGCTAAATAAATTATCTCTGCTATCATTTTTTCCAGAACGATACCTTAATTCCAATCCAGTATTTTATAATTCTCAGTCAATCTATGGATTTTAATACACCAGTGTCGGGAGAATTAACAAGACACGGTTGCTTCATGTTTTAAGTGCCTTAACTTAATTTTCAACAACTTTGACCGCTACTTTCAATATAAAGAAAGATCTTAAAAACCTAATTTGGTCTTTGTATTTACAAAACTGTATAATGATTTTCATACGCAAATCCATTAATGACGAAACTCATACACGGGTATAGTAAATTTCTATCACGTGTTGTAAACAGAAAATACCAGTGTGCTAAATAAATTATCTCTGCTATCATTTTTCCAGAACGATACCTTAAATTCCAATCCAGTATTTTATAATTCTCAATCGATCTATGGATTTTAATACACCAGTGTCGCGAGAATTAACAAGACACCGTTGCTTCATGTTTCAAGTGCCTTAACTTAATTTTCAACAACTTTTACTGCTACTTTCAATATAAAGAAAGATCTTAAAAACCTAATTCGGTCTTTGTATTTACAAAACTGCATAATGATTTTCATACGCAAATCCATTAATGACGAAACTCATACACGGGTATAGTAAATTTCTATCACGTGTTGTAAACAGAAAATACCAGTGTGCTAAATAAATTATCTCTGCTATCATTTTTCCAGAACGGTACCTTAAATTCCAACTCAGTATTTTATAATTCTCAATCGATCTATGGATTTTAATGCACCAGTGTGGGGAGAATTGACAAGACACTGTTGCCTGATTTTTCAAGTGCCTTAACTTAATTTTCAACAACTTTGACCACTATTTTCAATATCAAGAAAGATCTTACAAACCTTATTCGGTCTTTGTATTTACTGTATGTGTATTGATTTTCATACACCAGTATATTGACGAAGAAATCAATACACCAGTATGATATTTTTCAAACCTGACTAAATAAATTTCATATAAGTTTATGAAATTTACAATGCCGTTTATATTAATTTTACTTTCATACACCTGGTTCTAAATTTTAATATTAAGTTGTGCTATGAATTTACGAACATTTTTTACAGTGTATATACCGAATATCAGATGTGATTAACGTATATGTGAATATAAGCAGCGAAACCGGCCGAAACAAATGGCCTAGAAGTACGAAAAACGTATAAACGAGTAACGTACAGATGAAACCTGTGCACATGAATTATAAACGGAATTCACCGAGACCACGAAAATTTAGCGTATATATGAGAAAAACGTACAAGTGCAAAACGTATAACTGGGGTTTCACTGTATTGTTAAAAAGTGACAAATACGCATGGTAATCAATGGTAATCATCAGGCAGCAAGTGCAGAGAAGTACTTGGAAATTTGGCCGCCAGAGGTCAGGGTGACATTGTGAGTTCCCAATAGTAGAACATAAAATAAAAACTTCTCCCTGGTAAAATTCGATTTTCTCATTGGTTCAAGAGTAAAACGACGAAAACTATGCTGTCTTCGAAAAAAAATAATAGAATAAAGTATCGTTGTCATCGTTTTACTCTTGAACCAATAAGAAAATCGAATTTTTTCAAGATAAAGTTTCTTTTTATTTTATTTTTTACTGCTAAAAACCACCATTTAAAATTACTAAAATTTTTTTTTTTCAAAAACAAAAATAAAATTTTTTTTTCTGAATTCCCATTCCATTTTCGAGTTATGACAAAAAGATGTGTTTTCGAGTCCTTGATTTTACAAAAAAGTTTCATCAATTTCTAAAATGTCCATCTTCATGTCGAGGATATTTGAGGTTGCCACACCCTTACAAAATGGCAGAAAAATTTCGAAAAATTAGAGGTATCGTTTTTTACCAAAACAAACCTAAAAAATCTATTGGACATCAGAATTCCAGGGGGTCAGGCCGATGACGGTGTGATGGGCGAACGGGTAAGATGAAATGAAAATGAAGTTAGACTCGAGATATTTTAGATTGGTGGTTTATTGGCAAGTTAGAATATTTGGGGAGTGTACGTATTGGACGATTGAAGGTTGGTGAGGAACTCCAGTGCTAATGAGGTGAAGGAAGGAGAGGACTTAATGAGAGTGGAGGGGATGTCGTCAAGACAGAGGAACAAGGCACGTGGGACCAAGGGCAAACTGGAGCTAAAGTGCTGACGGTTGTGAGATTGACCGGAAAGGAGTATTAGGTTTAGCTGATATGAAAGGTTTAAGCGTGCGAGTGGACTGGTAGCGAGAGTGAAGTTGATGAGCTGGCGTGGGAAAGGAAAAGAGTTTTTTAGGCTATACGCTACCCAACTAACTATGGCGCAGAGCACTAGCGACATCTCTCTGTTTTTTTTTTTTAAATGATGAGGGTACGAGAATCTCATGCTCGCACAGAACACATGGTTTTTAAAGGGACGACTTGTATTCTTCAATCAAGTTTATTGTTAATAAATAAGCACACACAACAAATAATAATGGTTGTTATCATTAGAAGTGGGTTTCAGGAAATAATATTAGATATATTTCGGAAAAAAAGTTTATCTAAAGGGCAAAAATTCATTCATCATATAAATGTATGATCACAACAGTGCCCTAGTGCCTGTAGGCACGTGGTGTCGCGGGTTCGATCCCAGCGGGTTGACGTTTTTCTTTTTTTTTTTAATTGTGCAATATCTTAAATGAAAATTATTTATTTCAAAATTATTTACCACACCAAGAAAATTTGTGACGGTAAAATTTTTGTTGCACATTTAGAAAAAAAATATCACTAAAATATAAATGAATAATGTTTATTATTAAATATTGCAAAATTTATTCAACAATAAAATAGCATATATTAATAATTAAATAATTCAATAGTAAATAAATAATTAAATAGTATCAAGAGAGAGAGATCGTGATCGCACACGCGTTCCCCAGTGCATTACGACTATATACGATTGGGAGAGACGGAGCAAGAGAGAGATCGCACCAGTCCCCCAGTGTATTATGCCTGTAAGAGTAGCAGAGACAGAGCGGGAAAGAGATCGCACGCGTACCCCGTACTTGGTTCCATCAAAAAAAGTAAACCGAAACCCAAACCCAAACATTTACCTGCGAGGGCGCATAGCGCCCGAGCCATGCGAACCCCTAGTATATATATATAAGGGTGGTCCTTATTTTAGATTAAAATTTTTTTCACAAACTCAGTTCTGAGTTTTACCCCAAATGGTTAAAAAAAAAGATCTGCAAAAACTGTGGCTGGCTTGTAAGTAATGGCATGGGATGCCGGCAAGCACGAACCGGTCAAAAAAAAAACCATTTTATGCTGCAGCGATGTTTTTTTTTCCCATTTATACGACATTTTTTTACAAAATGTTTAATTATCGTCATAGTCATTTAAAATTATTAGAATCATCAATTAAATGTTAGAATTTAAGGATTTATCAAAAAAACACATGATTAGGCGGTGGGATTTAAAAGGTAAAATGATTAAGAACTTATATGCAGAAGAAAGCGGTTGTTTTGAATTTATTGATAAAAAATTGTTGCATCAACGTACACCTATAACACAATTATTAAATGAATTTCGACAAAAATTACGGCAATAACTACCGGAAAATGCAAAATTCTTTGTGTAAAAAATCGTTCAAAATCCGTCATTTTTTCGACCAGTTCGATACTTCGTCCTGCTATAAAGCCTCGACGGCCAGCGCTATGACCATCATTTTCTTTTCATTAATTATGTAATTCAACCCCTGAAGGGATGTCATACTTGTAAAAAAAAGAGGTAGAATTTTTTGTCACTATCTTCCGGTCTATATGGTGATTCTCATATTCTCGATTTTTGTCCATTCCATAAACATTCTCGCATCTTCTTAAAAATATGCTTTTAAGTCGAAGGTATCAAACGTGGCGGAAAAAGAAAAAAAAATTTATCGAAATACGTTTCACTTCGGATACTATAAATACTATTGCGTTTAAAATTTGTGGGCGAAAGTAGTTTTTGTCTAGATACAGTAGTTTGCACAATACATAAGGATGAAAAAAATAGAAAACGAATTTACATGCATAAGCAATTCTAAATAAAATGACAAAAAGTACTTGAAATCGGTACTACCAGCAGAAAAATTATGAGTAAAAACGAATAGTTTCGAGAAAAATAGTGGGTGAGTTTTTGACAGTACCTCATAGACGCCTCTCAAACAACTTTGCGTTTATTTATTATTATTTTACTCGTTCATCGTCCATTGTTATTATTTCCATCTTTGAAACAACAAGATCAACAACAGTAATATCATTAAAAATAATTATGATTGTCATGGTCATAATAAGAGGAACTCATGAATATACATATTTCACGATAAATATTTATTCTTATTTTGATACAAAAATTATTTTTTATGATTCATGAGTACTTAATTCAATTCGTGGGAACGCAGTAATTATTAAAGATCTACGGCCCGAAGAACATTGAGCCGAACACATACCACGACTAGACGACGGTGATGATAACGAGAAGTGGGGATCTCGAGCACTTCAGGCTGGTGACTTCAGGTAAAGCTGCATGCCTCGGGCAGCCAAGACTTCCAGAGTGGCGGAAGGCGTGTGCGTTGAAGCCACGGATCGGTCTCCGCTTGCCAGTCTTGATCGTGTAGCCGTGCTTGTGACACCTGTTCGTGAGACTGCTCTAGGTACGTTAACTTGTCCCTGCTGTTCCTTCTCTCTCGCTCTGTTTGTCTCGGACGTCACCAGGTAAAACTCAATTGAAGTGATACAATTTTGGATAAATTGAAAAAAACTTATATCGTGATTCTAAAATCGCTTTTTTACAATCCCCGTTTTGGTTGGAAATGTAAAAAAAACAAGCCGATACATCGTTTCCATTGCAAGGCACGCTTCGGCGTTGTTGGAACAATTGTAGAAAGTTCATCGTGATAATTTGTTCAAACTGACTCCCTAACGCTACTGGAATGCATATATATATATATATACACGTATACGCATCAATATATGCGTAACCGTTATTACTAATTTAAAAAAGAAAAATTATGATAGGTGAGTGATATGACTAGAAACGAGGCCGTATATATATATACTCTGTGAAAGAATATCGCGATTATTCTGGACGCTTCAGCTTGTAACTCTAGCGACCTGTAACGGAACCTTGTAATAACCGACCCAACAAGAAATTCCTCGTTTTTGTTCCAAAGTGCGGTTTTGTCCACCAATAAGGAATAATAACGAAATAAAACCTAATGGAATAATGTAACAAATCGTCGTGTGAGCAAATGAGGTTTGTCAAAAAATCTGTTTGTGCAAATTAGACACACGCGAATCTTGTGCGACCACTGGCTTTTGGTAAGTTTTTTTTAAATAGTGCATATTATTCGATAAAAGTCTTTGATAACTGGTGACTGTGATAGCCTTTACATCGAATTCGACGAGAGCACAATTCAATTGAGGGGTTATTATGAAGTGCAAAAAAAATTAGTTTGGTTCAGGCTCAGTGATATTTCTGTTAAAAAGATCACTCAGGACTAACTATCGACAAAGCACCAAAGAAACTTTAGCCGTTTAGTAAACCTGGAAAAGTTATACACAATGAGTAAATTCAATAATCTGCTTCGCTTATGTAATGTTTTTTTAAAACTTTGGGGTTCGTAAGATCCTACTGGAGCACTAGGAGATTACGGGAATCGACATAAAATAAGGTTTTTGCTTTTGCTATATCGAGATTTAGGTAGTTCGCTGATGTCACAAATGACTAAAGTCGATGACCTCGCACCATCTGATACTTAAGGTGGGGGGAGCCTCAACTCAAAATCTGTTAAGAGATAGTGGATTTTTTGTGAAACATGGATTTAGGTTGGTCCCAAAAAATAGTTTTTATTACGAGCTGATCATGATAAATCGTAAAAGTTAGGCGTTGCCTTAACATAAAAGTATGCAAAACATTGATGATGTGATCCAGCTTCATCGTCTGTTCTGGAGTTGTTTGAAAATTTAAAAGAGTAGTAAAAATCTGCTTTCGACAGTGACCGACTTTTGATAGCCATGTCACATCATGCATGCTATATCGACAGACGTGGCAGCATTTTAACACCAAGTTATGAAGTACAATTATTTTCATGTGTGAGCGAGAATTTTAACCTTTTCGCTCCGGGACTGGTCCATATATGGACCAGCACTCCGAGTGGTGACTTGTCATAAGAAGTTCATCCATTTAAGTCATGAAATTCAGCTAAAATTCGAGGTCAATTTTAAAGGAAAAATCCCCGGAGCGAAAAGGTTATAAGCCCGTTGGTTTTTATTATTTTACCGGTATTTAAAAATTCTGCACATTTTCTTGCTTGAGTTTTCACTGAAGCGAGAACCAGATTTGATCAAAAATTAGTTTTAAACAAAATTTGTAAAAGTTCAGTAATATTACTTGTTCGACGTACGGGAGCATCATATTAGCTAACCGTATAAGATTGAACAAATCTTAGCACGCCTAATCATATTCAATCAGTTATTGTTCAAATAAAAAAGCACAATGAGGCAATTGCACAGCCGCACGCGCGTGCGCGCACATACACATACAGGCTGTTATGTATGGCGTATTTATACGTTTGATATTTAGTACGTAAGAATACACAGTTTGTTTACGGTTTCCTGTTCCTTTCTCTTCCCCCAGAGGTTGAAATATCGAAAAAAAACTGTGTTTATGTTGTGGAATGACGATCAACAGTCGGTCACGAATGAATGCAGGTTTTGATCTTGTGACTAATTTCGAAGACTCTGCATAGAACATAACGATTGATTATAGCTACATTTCGCACAATTTTATAGTATATAAACATCTAACGTTTTCTCCCTATTAAAATAGACTCATCGAAATTTTTTTTATCTTTAGCCCGCCATACTTATTATAGGCAGCATAAACCCATTAACGTCGACACGATCACATTTTTTGGGAAATGTTGGAGCTCCAAACTCAATGGGAAAAATGAAGTGACCGTAGACCAAAACCATTTACAATACTATTTTCGGGTGTGCTCATTCGATTGGCGGGGTCGAAATTGCTTTTTCAAGGCTCTAAAAAACAATATGGCGGATTTTAAGTGAAAAAGTACCAAAAAATGGAAAACATTTTTTGTCGTCTTTTTTTTTTAATTCGAAAGAGTATTAAGATCGCATTCCTACTATGATCAACGGTGATCGGGACAATTAAAATTAAAGGAAAAATTTTTCTTCCAGACATCAAGTCACTATAGCCTTTCCAAAATGGCGGAAATAACGTGAAATTTGGTAAAATTCAGATTTTTCTTGTATATTTTTTTAAAAATCACATATTCATGGGCTACTCTTTATACAAATGTGATTTTATGTCGGATGAAACATTACTGTATATGTTTCATGTAATTTTACATTCTCAATCCAATATGGTGGTTATAAAACTGAAAAATAACTATTTTGTCCGAAATCATAAGCAACAGAATTCCTATAAAATCATTGGTTTTGAACTTTTTAAATATTTTTGTCACCGTCCAATCCGAACATGGTAACAAAGTTTCAAAATTCAAGATGACAGATCTAATATGGCGGATGGTAATAAAAAATATCGCAATTTCCGAATGAAAAAAATACTCATGTTACCTGCACAAAATTGGTAAACGAAAGTATTTGTGATAAGTTTTACGCTGGATGCGCTGTTTTTGAGAAAAAAAATCATTCATCAATGTGCATGTAAACATAAGCCGATTCGTATTGCGTTGATAAATAGTATGTCTATGCGCAACAAAGATCTCGAGAGATAAATCGTAGAGAAATCGGACCCTAAATTGATTCCGAGATTTCATGAAATTTTTTCTCAAAAACAATGCATCCAGCGTCAAACGTATCACTAATACTTTCGTTTACAAATTTTGTGCGGATAACAAGAGTATTCTTTCGTTCGGAAATTTCGATATTTTTCATTCGCATCCACCATATCGGATCTGCCATCTTGAATTTTGAAACTTTGTTACCATGCTCGGATTCGACGGTGACAATAATATGAAAAAAAAAACGTTCAAAATCAATGGTTTTGGGAATTCTGTTGCTTATGATTTCGGAGAAAATAGTTGTTTTTCCAGTTTTTTGACCGCCATATTGAACTGAGAATGTAAAATTAGATGAAACATATGCAGTTATGTTTTATTTGACATAACATATAATGAATACGTGATTTTTAAAAAAATATACAAGAAAAATCTGAATTTTACCGAATTTCACGTTATTTCCGCTATTTGGGAAAGGTTACAGTGACTTGATGTCTGAAAGAAAAATTTTTCCTTTAATTTTACCTGTTCCGATCATCGTTAATCATAGTGGGAATGCAATCCTAATACTCTTTCAAGTCAAAAAAAAAAAATGAAAAAAAATATTTTTTATTTTTTGGTACTTTTTCACTTAAAATCCGCTATATAATTTTTAAGAGCATTGAAAAAGCAATTTTGACCCCGCCAATCGAAAGAGCACACCTGAAAATAGTATAGAACATGATTTTGGTCTACGGTCACTTTATTTTTCCCATTGAGTTTGGAGCTGCAACATTTCCCAAAAAATGTGTTCGTTTCGACGTTAATGGGTTAACCCCAACCATCAATAAGGCTCTTTTCATAATTTAAAAAAAGAAAAAAACCATAATAAAATCTCGGCCTCTTAGTTTCTGCGTTGTGACACGGCAAATAAATTGCGAATGAATTTCAAGGCTCTAAGTATTGCTATAAGCAATACTCATAACCTTCCAAACTAATAAATATAAATTGTAAATAATACTTACAGGATGCCTCGGGTCAACTTTGAAATTCATTCACTTATTTGCTTGCACGTTAGTGCCAAATTTAAATATGAATTGGAAATGCATCTCTCATACCCGCGTTCGCTCGATGCAGCATTTTCGCTCACACACTTCTCTTGAATCCTTGATACCGCTCGGCGTTCACTGAAATTTTTACTTCATGGAGTTGGTTACACTGGAGAACGCCCTTGTATGAGCATCGGCTCATTTGCTCGCCCCTCACCTTGCACAGGAGTGTCAACCTCAGCGATCCATCGCACCCTCCGATTGCTTTAAGAACGGGAATTATAGTTTCGCCCAAATTGCACAATTAATCTCGATGAAACTTTGCCCAACCATTGCAAAATTGCGGCAAAACGCGGGTGAGTGCTTCATTTTGTCTTCATTTTGTCCGTTTTGAAAGAAGTTGAAATCGAGGCTTACGAGAACTCTCTTACACTCATTAAAAATAAATAGAATACAATTCATTAGTAATAGTATCTCATCCAGAAATCTAGTCCATACATCGACTCAGTTTCTTAGTTTTTATCTTCTCTACCTTTCTAGACTACGCCGTATTTTATATCTCTCTTGCTCTTTCTTTTCGTTACTCGGTGACTCTCGGAGACATTATGAGTAGCATTCAACTTCTAAGAGAACTGTTGGTATGAGAAACGTCCAATGATTACTCTACTCTATATCTCGTTGTCTTTTTGGTATTACCGGTAACATTAACACTATGTTTTTAGTGTAATAATTATGAAGAACAAAGAATGGCTGCACATTTCTGAAGTTTATTATTATAATCACAATTATTATTAACATTATTGTTAATATTTTCTTCACTGTTGTCAGTATTATCACATCGAACTATAATACCCAGGCGTGTACATGAGCTCGTAGCACTCACAAGGAACCCTAGGCGAGACCCTAGGTCAGTGTCCCCCTTCAACTTTGATCTACTGCATACATCGATGGCTCAGTCGAATATGGCAGTATCTCGCCGTTGGCTTCAAGACGGCAGTATCTCGCCATTGGCTTCGAGACGGCAGTATTTCGTGGCTGGCTTCAAAACGGCAGTATCTCGTGGTTGGCTTCAAGACGGCAGTATCTAGTGGTTCGCTTCAAGACGGCAGTATCTCGCTGTTGGCTTCAAAACGGCAGTATCTCCAGCGAACATTTATTTTCTCAAATTTTAAGTTGGTGCCAATGGCGCGCGCATGACTTTTGAAGAAAATCGCACTATCTCGTTTTTCGTTCCAACAACGTAGTATGTCCACGATCTGACATTATAACTTGTTCACGTTAAGGTTTAAAACATAATACACTTGTATAATAAGAATTGCAAATGAATCTGGAACAAGTATCTAATAAACAAGTATTTATTGCTATTCCGATTATTTTTAAATTTATTTTCCTTCGTATTATTCTTAAGCACAAAAGTAATTTTCTCAACAGAAATTATATGTTTCGATTTTGATTATATACATAAAAATGAAATAACAGAATAATACATCGCAATCACTCTGAATGCATCTTGAGTACCTATGGAAATATCTCTGATCACAAGGAGCTCAATGTTTAATACAAAAATTAGTTGATTTTATTTTCATAAAAATTCCAAAAATTTTGTGGGATTATTTTTTTTTTTCAGAGTTCTGTCAGATCGTCAATTTTAATTTTTTTTTTAAAGGAATTTTCTGCTCGTAAGCCCTTTGTAACGTAAACGTTACAAAGGGCTTACGAGCCCTGATCCCTGATCCTGAGCTTACGAGCCCTTTGTAACGTAATACGTTACAATGGGCTTACGAGCACAAAATTCCTTTAAAAAAAATTAAAATTGACGATCTGACAGAACTCTGAAAAAAAAAATAATCCCACAAAATTTTTGGAATTTTTATGAAAATAAAATCAACTAATTTTTGTATTAAACATTGAGCTCCTTGTGATCAGAGATATTTCCATAGGTACTCAAGATGTATTCAGAGTGATTGCGATGTATTATTCTGTTATTTATTTTTTATGTATATAATCAAAATCGAAACATATAATTTCTGTTAAGAAAATTAATTTTGTGCTTAAGAATAATACGAAGGAAAATAAATTTAAAAATAATCGGAATAGCAATAAATACTTGTTTATTTGATACTTGTTCCAGATTCATTTGCAATCCTTATTATACAAGTGTATTATGTTTTAAACCTTAACGTGAACAAGTTATAATGTCAGATCGTGGACATACTACGTTGTTGGAACGAAAAACGAGATAGTGCGATTTTCTTCAAAAGTCATTGAACCGCGCCATTGGTACCAACTTAAAATTTTAGAAAATAAATGTTCGCTGGAGATACTGCCGTTTTGAAGCCAACAGCGAGATACTGCCGTCTTGAAGCGAACCACGAGATACTGCCGTCTTGAAGCCAACCACGAGATACTGCCGTTTTGAAGCCAGCCACGAGATACTTCCGTCTCGAAGCCAACGGCGAGATACTGCCGTCTTGAAGCCAACGGCGAGATACTGCCATATTCGACTGAGCCATCGACATGTTGTAGTGCACCGAAAACTAAGCAACACGTATTTTTTTATTAGCTGATCAATAGGTTAAAGCGGTGAAATCAAGCTCCGAAGCTGCCTACCTAATGAGGCGATTTCACAGTTTCGTATGGAACGCTCGATGGATTTGAATGGAACCAACGCTGAAATGTTTCTATTGATAAATAATTAAAACCGCACCTTAGTTTTTCCAGAAGGGTGAAGTAGAAGGGTAAATAACGCCGTATAAAGAAAGAACTTCCACTATCAAGACAATTGCTGCGATTTTGATGGAACCAAGTAAAATTCGTAGAGATTACGCTGTAGATCACGCCTTTCAAAACGAGATTTTTGCGAAAATCTCGTTCAAAGGGGGGGGGGGGGGTGGGGGGACTACCCTCTTTATCACAATGCCATATATTATCATGTTAAGCTCCTTCTTTTCTGATTATATTATTCTACATGTGCACAAACGTGTCCATTATTTATTTAGTTGTTGTTAAATACGAAAATCGATTAATCTTCGACCTCATTTCTGGGTGAGATTACCTCCTTATAGATAATGCCTACATGGGACCGTCGTCAGTTGTGATACATTTATAATTATTTCGATTATTGGCATTGCTAGGGATAAGCTATCACTGCAAAAGTTATTACTTAAGCAAAAAAACATATTAGTTAACTACGAATCAAGAGAAAAAATTGGGAAATGAATAAATAACACGTAGAGGACTCTATTGCATCGTCTAATTATTTGTTTACGACGATGACTGTTATCCCCTTCTCCCGCTATACTTAATAAGTTTTTTTTTCAATTTTACTTTCAAACTTGGAATGTGAAAAACGTTTAATACATCATTAGATCGTTTATTAGGTTTTATTAGAATGTTATTGCAATCCCCATTGCAGAACGATTCGTTTTTCTCAAACTTCATAGTTATTCTTCATGATTTGTGTATTATTTGCGTATATTTATTCAGGGTTCAGCTTTTTTTGTTTTATACACTAAGGTTTTATACACTGTATTCACTGTATTCACTGTAATCATCACATTCATCACATAAGGGTATTCACTAGGTATTCACTGTATATTCGTCACATTGGTGTACATATTAAATTTGGGTGTACTTCCGTTTAGCCCATACCTCCGATTGATCTCAAATTCATATACCTATGTATACCTATTTATATACCTATGTATATTTTTATACCTATGTATTTTGACGCGCTGAAAACGAATATGACCTTCAAAATACCCGCAAATTTTATTTTCAAGGTCAAATCGATGAAAAATCGATTTTTTTAAAGTGTTTTTCGCGTTTATTGCAATAAATATTGACGTTAGAGAAAAATGTTTCGGATAAAAGTTGTAGGCCATTAAGCAATGGACATTTTTTGTTGAATACATTTTTCATGTAGAACCAGTGGTTTCGGAGATAAATGCGAAAATTGTTGAAAATTTGTATATTTTGCCAAGACTCCATTAGTTTCGATATGAGAATCTACTCTCGCACTTACCACGGGAAGGTTGGAGTTTGGTCTTGAAAGTGCATTTTTATCCTTAAATTTATCCTTAAATCCTTAAATTTAAGTTTATCCTTAAATTTATATCGTAAGGAACTAGAGTTTTCAGTTTAGTCGTTATAGGTTGCGCAGAACGGGTATTCATCGAAAAAGCACCAACATTAGGAAAAACGACATTGTCCAGCCAGATTTTAAAGTGGCTTGTGAAAGTCAATATAATGTTTGTTGAGACATTGATTTTTCGTTTCACATGTAGGGTCAGCAGGTCATTAATTTAACTTCCTTTTGTTGTAGATAGCTGAAAATACAAAATAACACAAGAAATATAAATACCTGAGGTAAGTTTTCCTAATTTTAAAATACATAAATCGGTTTGAATAATTTTGTCGCCACAGCTACTACAAACTTTCCGGTAGGTTCATTCAAACCAATGAAAAAGTGGCAGTAAGTAATTTTCCTTCTGCAGATATTGTGAGCTGTATCATATAACTGTGAGTTGTTGAAGACACTGTCTAAACAAGGCATTTGATCTGTTTTCTGCTCTTTACTGCCAATGTTCGGCCTGAATTTATTTCTAACAGTAAAACCCACTTTGGTCTGAATTATGTATGGGGCATTCCATGCTAATCTGGACAGGTTGCGACCTTACCCTCCTCGATTTTTTTCAAATTTTTTCTCGTTCAATAGACTCAAAGAATAAAATTTTATTTTTCTTGGAATAAATTCTTAAGTGGTCTCGACACCGGGAATTCTCGAAAATTCCACATTTGAAGTGACCGAAAAATGTTCACGCCCCTGTATCATCGGTTTCGCTGGTTGGATTGGAAAAATCAAATAAATGAAATTGATTCGAAAAGAAACGGAGTTTTTGCAAAAAAAATAATGAGGATTGCAACTATTTTTTAATATTGATCGCGTCACCTAAACATAAAAAGCTGGATTTCTGTCGGGTATGGCATAATTGATTTTTCTGAAAAAATTCTAAAATATTCTGCGTAAAGAAACGAACATTTTTATGTACGACTGATCATGGAGCTCGGATTCCTTCTATTTTTTATCGAATTTTAAAAAAATTTCTGTAACATAATGTCTAAGATTTAAAAAAAAATTCTTTTTCAGTAGTCTCTACGAAACACTCGTGATTTTTTTCAGATTTTATTCTCTGGTGGTTTTGACTACGCACATTTTTGAAAATCGTTCATTTAAGATAGGATTTTCAAAAATTTGCGAAGTCAAAATCACTTGAGAATGAAATTTAAAAAAATAATAAGCATTCCTTTAAGTCTACTGAACAAGATACTTTTTTTTCAAAGAGGGCGACGGTCGCAACCTGTCCAGGTTGGCATGAAATTCCTCAACATATTGCTTAAGCCACAATATGCAATTTTGTAATACATGACATTTTGTAAGTCATAAGGTTTGATTTTACTCACAAATTACGAGCCACCAATCGGAATCCTTGAATCATGCATATTCTTAAATCATACCGAATTCTTTTTGTGCCCGTAAGGCCCATTGCCGAAGGTCTACATTGTGAATGATTAAATCGGCATCGACAGCATTTTTCATATTGTCTAACGTATGTTGCGAAATGCGAGCTAACTTTTCCATGTATGTTCCATCTTTATTAAAATTAATCAGCGCAACGTCTTAACTGGCGTACATATTTAACTTTTTTTTAATCAGTTTTTGACAGTTTCCATACTAAAGTTTTTTTTTTTTTTTCAATCCACTCGTCAAATATTCTACTGCTTTTCTTTTATATTTATAGCTCAGAACCTCGTTATCATCCAAACATATTTTTTTAGATGTCTGTGATTTTTCAGGACTCCATTCCCTTATATTATCATCTATATCATTCACTTCACATTCTTTATGCGGCTCATGAAATTCTGAAATACTTTTTTCGATCATTTCTACCCCATTATGCAGGAATACCTGCATAATCTGTAAAATAAAATTTTTAATGTCATTTTTCGAATCGAGTTTTTCATTATTAGTTCATCGCTTCGAATGGGATCAGCAAGAGTCGTAGAACATTTAATGGATTCATATTCATTATTTATCAGGTACACAATAACGATTCTTATTTTACATTGACGAATAAATGCGTAGCATCGAATCAATATTAGGTACGTGGTTAAAGAAGGTGACAGGTCTCATAATTGTTAAAAGCTTATGATATGGTTTCCCAGAATGTATTCTGATACATCGTTTAATATAAATTGCCAATACGTAGCACTGAACTGTGTATTAGAATATGATGTATATTCTATAGTATATTATTTGTTTAAGAAAAATCTGAATTTTACAAGATTTCACGTTGTTTCCGCCATTTTGGATAGGTTATAGTGACTTGATGTCTGAAAGAAAAATTTTTCCTTTAATTCTAACTATTCCGATCACCGTTGATCATAGTAGGAATACGATCCTAATACTCTTTCGAGTAAAAAAAAAAAGATGAAAAAAAAATATCTTCCATTTTTTGGTACTTTTTCACTTAAAATCCGCCATATTGTTTTTTAGTGTCATGAAAAAGCAATTTCGACCCTGCCAATCAAAAGAGCACACCCGAAAATAGTATAATACATGGTTTCGGTCTGCGGTCACTTCATTTCTCTTATTGAGTTTGGAGCTCCAACATTTCCCAAAAAATGTGTTCGTTTCGTCGTTAATGGGTTAATGTAGTGGATCCCCAAACGATTTATGGACTGCTTTATTTTATGCCGGTTTTATCGAACAATTCATAAAAATTCAAAACAATGCATTGCGACGTAAAAGAGGTAAATTTTACGAAAAAAAGGTACTTTCGCTGTAGTGGTATGGTTTGTACCCATCAAAACACTAGTTTTTTATAAAAGCGTCTCATATTGAATCAGCACTGACTGTTTTTTTTTCTTTTTCCAGTGAATAACAATCCTCGCGTAATATATTATTTAAAAAGAACTTATTGCCTCAAAACCTTGAACTTTTGACGGAATAAAAATTTTTTTTTTAAATATGTTATTTCCTAATATCCACTACACAAAAATGTAATCACATAAAAAATGCAATCACTAAGTGGAGTATACGTGCTACAGAAAGTAAATGCTGTACAAAAACTTGACGTGCATGGTTAAAAGGAATGAGCTCGGGAAGATAAGAAGTGTAACGAACACATAATTTTCGGACAAATAGGATACTCGTTCACTTGGAATCACGTTTATTCAATGTGATAACAAATTTTCTTTTCGATATTGTGGAATACGTTACTTCTCGGAAACAAATTTCAGTTCAACTAAATAATAAGATTCACCTGGGTCAAATCCGATGGTAAGAAAACGATTTCCCGAGGTGCATGCGTATTTTTTATGTTACATTTCTTTCCTTGTTAGTGAAAGAGGGCAAGGTACCGCTGCTGCACCTCTTCATTTCGTTCAAATCACAATTTCACCTGCGTATAAAACTCATACTTACAACATGATGTACTTACTTTCTTGTTACTTAGAGCATTCTGGCAATCTCGAAAATACTTTAGGTAAATTATAATATCGATTTCAGACTGATAGGCTCGTCATTCCTATGTAATATATATGAAAAATTCATGATTGAAACTGAAAACCTTGAAAATCAGATCCTATGTTCTACCGGACTAAAATTTGATTATCACAACTAATAATAAATTTCTCGATTTCCAATAAAACATGTTGTAGGCAAATATATTTTTCTTACTGTACTTATCTGCTTAATGGTCCGACTTTTATTCGAACGATTTAAGGTCGTTCTTTCTATCTCGTAAACTTTAGATCGGCCGATAAAACGACGGCAAACGGTAAGGTTGAGGTTCCTACAGTATGCTTGCAAAGTTTTAGATTCTTTCATCGTTTGGTTCCGGAGATATATGCTTGTAAACTTTTCCAATTTAACACAGTGGGTATAGGCTCCACAGTGACAAACGAAGCTAGGGTGCTAACTCTTTTCAAATTTCAATACTTAAAAACTAGATCAGCGGACGAACATTTGCTGGATCGATGTGATAAAAATGATTGAAAATTGTGATGAAAACTCAAATTTATTTGCCATAGCGTCATAATTGAAAAACGTCAATTTCTAGCCCCGGGAGCAGACCGACTTTCGCTTGTTTCATGCGTGCCCGATCGCCACGCTTCGCTGCGTTAACGTTACGGCTTATTTCCCGCCTCCAGTCACACAAGAACTACTTTAATAATTGCTCACGTTAAAGCTCGTTGTTCATTCCATTTCTTAAGAGTTGAAGATATCGCATAAGAGCAGCCAAAATTTATTGAAAGTTTTCGGCAATTTCTCTGTGTCCTGAAGAAAATTGATATTCAGATACAAAGAACGACTGTAAATAAAAATAGGGCGAATGGGCGGGGGGGGGGGGGGGGGGGGTACGCTCGAGGTCGTTTCTTTATCTATATTATATTATATTCTTTATATTATATTTGCGAATGCAATGAAAAAGCGGGGTCAGTCACCAGGCTCATATCATGTCTCTTAACCATGCACGCCAAGTTTTTGTACAGCATTTCTATTTTCTTGTACAGCGTTTCCTTTCTGTAGCACGTATACTCTACTTAGCTTAAGTATATATTTCTGATTATATTTTTGAAGTCTAACTTCTTTAGCGAGCCTCGCAGATACAGCATTACCTCGATTGCTGAGACAAATAATTTTCAGAATCGAGCAAGCAGTGATAGAAACTTATAACAATAATTAGTGTGCATAAAAAATTGTAAGATACAACTGGACGACTGCATCACCTTTGAGTAGACTGTAGAACTGAAAACAATAATTGATAATGAGCACAATGGAAACTGAATTGACTGGAAAAGTTTTTGTGCCAAAATGTCCAATACGTACAAGCCAAATTTTTGAAGCGTAAGCTCGCTTTCACGCCGAATCGCATCCCTACAACTTTCTGCTGCAACATTCTCAATCGCAGAACCAACAATTCGTTCATGGTCTTTTAGGGTGCGAGGATTTACAACTGGTACATTTAATGCAGATAAAGTACTGTTGAGATGAGTTTCTCCGATGCCAGCGTCAACAATTGCTACGGCAAACAAATATTGCAAAAGATCAATTCTCTATGACCATTCTGAATAGAATACATGAAAACTGATGTAGTATTTAACAACACCATAGTTATAACTGCAGTTTTATATAATATTATACTTTTTGCAATATGAGACTTTTGGGACGATGCACAATTGTTGTCAAATTCTTACCTACTGCAGCTTTCAAGTTTACATCATATCTGGAGCAACCACCCTCAGTTTCAAACGTTTTTTTGCCCGTGTGAACTTCAAACATTCCCAGACAGTTGTGACAACGAATTTTTAAAACACTGACAAGGCCAATTTGTTTCTCGTTTGTAACGAATCGCAAAGATAAAGGCTGTGAGCAAATGTAGCACCACAAGTCATTAGCCAATTGTGTCAATTCTACGATGCGTCGTCCTTCAATTTCGACTATTTCATCGTTTTCTTCGGTGAAATTTAATTTTCTTCGTTTCACAGCACTTCTCACATTTTCTTTCCATCTTTCTTTTTTTCTGTCGAAAATCTGCCTCGGCTACAACATAACCTGTCACATTCTCTCGTAGACGCCATTTTTCGACTGCTGGCAGAGTCCCTGTTGTAAAAATCCGATAGAAACAAATAAAAAAAAATTTCTATAGGAAAATGAGGTGTTTTTGTCCTCGCAATCTCCGATAATTCCCGATTCACCAAAACGTGTAAAAACCTATAAAACTAAAGGGAGATCGCGCGAAACCATTTGCAATGACGGATAGGTTTTAAGTTCAATTGGATTCTATACGGTTGATCTCAAAGGGTAGGTTTTTATCAGTACTTACCGACACTTGACATGCTGAGGAAACGTATGGATTTTAATCGGATTTATCAGTGCCTGTCCTAATCATTTTCAGTCGGTCACTATACGGATTGTTAAATCCGAAAGTGGCAGGTCTTACAAGAATATATCTGTATTTTCCAAATTATTATTTACCAGCATGTATAAGTAAGTACGCATTGTGTGAAAAATTAACCATTAAAATAAGGCACGGATTCAACCGGGAAATATCAGCGACCGTGTATCTGTTAGAATAAGATTTTTCTAATGAACCCGTTTTTAGATGAAAACGCTTCGAATGGGTCTCTATGTATGGACAACCGTGGTGCTCTACGAGAATTGAACCGTTTTTGCACATTATTATATCTCTGCATGTATGCGATCTACCCCTAGGATGAGCCTCAGATTTTATTAGAAAAAAACCGGTCAGACATTTGTCTGGGCGAATCGGATTTTCCTAATGAAACTGTTTCATTGTTGAATCCGAAAGTGACGGGTCTCACAGGAATATATTTATATTGACAAATGGTTATTTATCAGCATGTATCAGTATGTATGCGTAGTGTGAAAGATTAACCCTTAGAATAAGGCACGGATTTAATCAGAAAATACCTGGGACCGTGTAGCTATTTGAATTGGATTTTCCTAACGAATGCTTTTCTACATGAAAATACTCTGAATCAGCCTCTATATGGCAGCCCTGGCGCTGTACGAAAATGCATCCGTTTTTGCACATTATAATATCTCTGCATGTATCAGAATTTATGCGATTTACCCCTAGAATAAGGCTCAGATTTCATCAGAAGAATCCGATCAAACATTTAACTGTTTGAATCAAATTTTCCTAACGAAACTGTTTGTTAGTGGAAATAGTTCGGATCGGTCTCTATACGGATGATTCTTGGGTTTTACGAGAATCAATCCGTTTTTGCAAATTATCATATGTCGATGCATCGGTATATAGAGATTTACTCTCAAGTTGAGGTTTGGATATTATCACGAAAAACAAATCAAACATGTACCCGTTGGAATCGGACTTTTCTAACGAGCAGATTCTTTTGTGAAAATGCTTCGGATCAGTTTCTACGTGGACGACGCCCTTGGGTCCTACAAGAGAATGCATCCGCTTTTGCTAATTATCATATATTTACATGTATCGGTATGAACGCACTTCACCCTCTGGATGAACCTTAGAATAAATCACAATAAACCGCTCGAACGTGTACCCGGTTGAATCAGATTTTTCCAAATAATAATTCGTTGGACCGGCCTCTATATGGACGACCGCTGAATCCTACGAGAATGTATCTGTAATTGCAAATAATTATAAACCTGAAAGTATCAGTATAAATCTGTAGCGTAAAAAGTTTACCCCCAGGATTAGGATTGCATTTTATTAGGAAAGTAGCGAATTATTGCGGCTATGGAGCGCTTCGCACCCGCGTTTAGATAAGGAGGAGCGTTTGCCAGTGTCAATTAGTATCGGTGACTGTACTTTATGTTTTAAGAATACTGAACCTTTATTTTATTACTAAATCTTTAAAAATATAATATTTACAATAAATAATAAAACTACGATTCGTCGGAGCTCGAGCTGCTGCTGGAGCTAGATGAGTTATTGGAGCTTGATCCAGTGATGGCTTCATCTCCATCTTCTTTTTCATCTGTACCACTTTTTTGTGGAAAGATGTCATCCTTCGAAGCGTTATTAGTTTTATTTCCTGAAACGTAAATAAGCATACAAGTGTATTTAACATGCTGGGAATTTTCGATAATTGCTCTCACCCCTCCAATTTATAAAGCAGACATGTATCAAAAAGGCATATCCAACATAACTAACGTAAACAGACGTGAATCTAAACCTAAACGCGAAGAAAATATTACACTGGGTATGTCCTAAAAAATATCCGGAGATGGTTACAAATACAAAAAGCGTGCAAATTGGAAATTCACACATTGCTTCTTCATTATTTTATCCCGTTCACAAAGCTACCTAACTGTGCAATTGCGTTTTTTAATTCTGGCTTCCTCCAGAAGAGGAGAGGAGGAGGAGAGAATGTGAGAGATTGAGAGAGGCTGAGAGAAAACGAGAGAGATTGGGAGAGATTGAGAGAAGAATGCGAGAGAATGAGAGAGATTCAAAGAGATTCAGAGGGACTGAGAGAGAGAGAGAGAGAGAGAGAGACATAGAGAGAGAGAGAGATGGTATTTATTTAGCTCTTTGGCTGCTTGCATATTACAGTGAGAGATTGAATGAGAGAATGAGAGAGGTTGAGAGGGATTGAGAAAGAATGACACAGAATGAGAGAGAATGAGAGAGAATGAGAGAGAATGAGATAGATTGAGAGACATTGATAAACATTGAGAGAGATTGAGAGAGAATGAGAGAGAATGAGAGAGAATGAGATAGATTGAGAGAGATTGAGTGAGAATGCGAGAGAATGAGAGAGAATGAGAGAGATTGAGTGAGAATGCGAGAGAATGGGAGCAATGATACTATATGGAAAAACATTTATATTGAAGTTTTTCAAAATGTTTTAGCTATGTTTTTGTTATATTGTTAACATATTTTTAAAAGATTGTGTACTGTGAAAGATATATATATATATATACATATGTATATATATATGGGACCTTCGACGTCAACTCAGCCACCCCGTTATTTTTTTTGTCTCGAAAAAATTACTCAGTATGGGCATTTCAAAGGACAATATATCCATGAAATTTTACCAAAACTTCATCCCCCCACTATTGTTGGTTCTTGAGATAATGATTAATAAATTCTCAATTTTAAAAAAATCACAACTTCGTTACAGCTGATCGGATTTAACCGATTAAAAGAAGAATCTTTTTTTTTTAGCCCTTTAAAAAAAAAAAAATATGCCGTTATCGGAGAAAAGCTCATTAGGGGGGTTTCGGGAAAATTTTTCGATTTTTTTTTTTTACGAAAGGGCCTATCGAAATTCCACTGACTATTTTTTTCCTGTTAGAGGGGGGCAATACGCAACTTCGCAGAATTTTTTCAAAATGGAACGAAGCATCAGTGAAGAGGGAAAGTTTGTTTTTTTGTTAATTTACCCTGAAAACTGTCTAATGAGATTTAATCCGATGATGACACATTTTTTTTCGAAAATGGCAAAAAAAAAGATTCCTTTTTTAATCGTTTAAATCCGATCAGTAGTTACGATGTTATGATTTTTACAAAATTGAGAATTTATTAATCATTATCTCGAGAACCAACAATAGGGGGGGATGAAATTTTGGTAAAATTTCATGGATATATTGTCCTTTGAAATTCCCATACTGAATAATTTTTTCGAGACAAAAAAAATAACAGGGTGGCTGAGTTGACGTGGAATGTCCCATATACAGGTTCGTGAAAAATATTTCAAATAAATCTTTCGAAAATATAGCAATGATACTATATGGAAAAACATTTATATTGAAGATTTTCAAAATGTCTTAGCAAT
The DNA here is from genome assembly GCA_963564615.1 of Rhorus exstirpatorius. Classification (NCBI taxonomy): domain Eukaryota; kingdom Metazoa; phylum Arthropoda; class Insecta; order Hymenoptera; family Ichneumonidae; genus Rhorus; species Rhorus exstirpatorius. Next base: position 1,537,317 of record OY751314.1, on the reverse strand, counting down.
GTTTTTGTTATATTCTTAAAATATTTTTAAAAGATTATATACTGTGAAAGATATATATATATATATATATATATATAGGTTCGTGAAGAATATTTCAAATCAATATTTCAAAAATATAACAATGATATTATGGAAAAACATTTATATTAAAGATTTTCAAAATGTTTTAGCAATGTTTTTGTTGTATTCTTAAAATATTTCAGAAAAAATCAAAGTTTGTAATGTTTTAAAAATATTTAATAAATATTATGTGCTATGAGGGAAGATGCAGCAATGAAACGAGAAAACCGCAGGTCGCAACGCACGTTAACACAGGGGTTCCGGAGCCCGATCGACGCGAGTGTCTCATGCGGCTATATTTGCATTGGGTATGCGAAACAGAATAGCGTATCACATGAACGGTCGGTAGCAGGTCAAGTCCGATAGAAACCGATAGAAACTAACGGGAACCACATAGATGCAGATAGCATCCTGTGCAGACCGATGCCGCATTCACCCTTTTCTATCGGAACTTATCCCCAACAGAATTATTCGACACCGATACCCCAGGAAGCCGCGAATCTTTATACAAATTAAAAACATAATTTGCCATCGTTTTTTTTTCCAAATTCATGTTGGTGCTTTACTGAGGATTTAAAAAAAATATATTCTGATAAAATGTTTTTTAGGTCCACACACTGTATTGTACTTACATTCTTCTTCAGGCACGCGTACGCGTGCGTGTGTATGTGTTTGTTTGTGTGCATGAGCGTGTGTGTTCCTGTGTGCGTGTGCGTGTGCGCCCGCGTGCGAGCGCGAGCATGTCTCTGGTGACGATAAATTGAATCTATTCTCTGATTCAATTTATCACTTGTGATGCAAACAAAATGCTCAGTATAAAAATTCAATTTATCATTCGTGATATCAAAAAAATGTTCATTATAAAATTCTACTAGATGATTTTCACGGGACAATTCGTACACCTAGAAGAAAATCACAAACGAAGAAAGTGCTCACCGTGTTAACATCAAACTCTCTTCTCGATTTCTTTCACGCGGGACTCTGAAAAAATAGCTGTGGAAAAAATAGCCCCGGAAAAAATAGCCGGTAAAAAATAGCCGACGGAAAAAATAGCCTTGGAAAAAATAGCGGGTGGAAAAAATAGCCTTGGAATAAATAGCCTGGGAAAAAATAGCCCACGGAAAAAAAGCCCTCGGAAAAAATAGCTCATAGATAAAATAGCTGACCGAAATATAGTAGCCTGCTCTGCATGCTTTATTAATTTCAGATGTGTGTGTGTGTGTGTGTGTGTGTGTGTGTGTGTGTGTGTGTGTGTGTGTGTGTGTGTGTGTGTGTGTGTGTGTGTGTGTGCGTGTGCGTGCGTGCGTGCGCGTGTGTGTGTGTGTGTGTGCGTGTGTGTGTGTGCGTGTTGTGCGTGTGTGTGTGCGTTTGTGGGGGTGTGCGTGCGTGGGTTTGCATGTGTGGGTGTGCATGCGTGCGTATGTGTGGGTGCGTGGGTTTGTGTGTGCGTGTATGGGTGTGTGTGCGTGTGCGTGTATGCGTGTGGGTGTGCATGTTTGGGTGTGTTTGTTTGTGTGTGTGTGCGTGTAGGGTGTGTGTGTGTGCGCGTGTGTTCGGGCGTGTGTGTGTGTGTGTGCGTGCGCGCGTGCGTGTGCGTGTATGTGTATGTTTGGGGGGGTATCTACCGGAGTCCAGGGGCGAAGCCCTGGCGGGGTGGTTCGGGGGGGCGGAGCCCCCCCGACTGTCAAAAACGTAGATTTTTATGTTTTAAGCTATATATTTAAACTATCGATAGCCCACGACGTGGCTATCGTTTCATGGGTTTCAAGGGCCAATGTTTCCATGGGCAATTTTTTCCATGGGCTTTTTTCCATCCACTATTTTTTACGTCGGCTATTTTTTCCGAGGCTATTTTTTTTAAGGCTATTATTTCCGTCGGCTATTTTGTCCAACGCTATTTTTTCTGTCGGTTATTTTTTCCAAGGCTATTTTTTACCGGCTATTTTTTCCTAGATCCCTTTCACGCTGGCTTCGATAAACCTATAAGAAAGGAAAAAAATAAGAATTGATATAAGTATATAAATATAAATTTAATATATAAATATATAAATATATTAATATATAAATATGTAAATATATAAATATTTCTATAGTCTTATAGTCTTATAGTTGAACGGTGTAATAGGGATTTCAGATAGCCACAGGTAGTAAGAACCATGTCTATCTACATGCTCGGTCAGTTTGGTACGGATAGAAACAGATTGATGTTAACTGAGAAACGAATGACAACAAAGGGGGACGCATGTGTCCGTGTAGGGGTGACCTTGCGAAGCACGCTTCGGTAGCCCCAAAACACAACTAACACGGAGCTCTCACTCAAACCCTCTGGCAGATTCTTACTGAACAGAATGTACAAATCTAACCAGTTGAGACACGCACGGTAAAAGAAAAATTCACGGAAAATAAAATGGCGGTAAATTGTAACGGTCCTCTATTTGTCGCTTATATGCATTGATATGTATGTGTATTGATATGATGTAGTTAACGATATGTATTAGTATCTATCGGACCTTTACGAAGCAATATCAGTGTTTCTTTTATACAATTTTTTGTCTTAGAAACATCGAGTGTAATCGCTAATTCATCATTTTGTCGTTCTTTTGTCTTGTTTTATTTCAATAATGTTCGACAAAGACAAAACGATAAAAAGATTAATTAATGAACGAGCCCTTTGTTCTGCATTTTTTATACAATATATCATACAAAGTAACAAGGCAGAACGATACATTCGAATAAGTTGAACTACAAAAAAGAACGCTGTTTATCGACATTTTTATGCACAACAAATGAACCCAAACTCTGTAGAATAATTATTATTATTCCACCCACGGCAATATAAATATACAACAATGAGGCCATATCCATTTCAATAGATACTGATATACACCGATAGAAAACATGTACAGACAGTAACAAATACACATTTAGCGCCAGATAGATTCCGATAGGTTCTATTGTTTTTAAGCGGAATTTATCGGACCTTTGCAACAAAAGTATGTATGGACTGAAAGTCTCTGAATGGTCTATGTACATACAAGGCACAGATAACACAAACCATGGATTCTATTGCGTGATTTTTATTTCGTAATTCTAATTTTTCTGATACTAATCAGGAGAATAAGAATCAGTCGAAAGAACACATTAATTAAGAGTACTTACCGAGATATTTCCTCGCTGCACTTTTTTATCAATGAATCACTGTCCACTGCCGATCTCAACTGTTCGAATAACTGAGACTAACTAGCCGGTTAGCCGGTGGTGGCCGGTGCCGATAGACGCGTGTCACCCTATGGCGGATAGAAGAGGGGGGCCGTCAACCGCTGTCTCCTGCACTATAAACCAATGGTAGCCCATCTTTTTACCCCCCCCCCTCCGCCCCTACTGCCGTAAGACCTAGTCTTTTGAAAAAGACCGATATAAATTATTGTCAGTCTATTGGAATTCACTCTATAGGAAAATTCCGATAAATACGGCTAACTACCGATCAAATCTATCGGGATCTATCTGATGCTATATGTATAGTTGTTACTGTCCGTATTGGTAATATACCAGTCTAATTAGTATCCATGTCCATGTGTATCTGAATCTATGAGACAGTATACATTGGGATAAAGTTCTGAAAAACCCAGGCTGTTATTTTGAAAGACCCTTGCCGATTTCACCGTAGTTCTTTTGCATACTTTCAGTACATATCAAAATAAGGTAACACCTGAAGTTTTAACTGCAACGTACCATTTTTTCAATTCGTTTGAATTTTTTTTTCACTAACATATAACGTAGATCAACACTTATTATCAAAAGAAAATGGAAAAACTTTTTGAAAATTAGTTTTTCTGAGTTTTGACCTTGAACATGAATCTGCGGGTATTTTCACTATCATATTCGTGATCAGCGAGTCAATACAAATGGGTATACGAAAATTCAAATTAATCGGCCGTATGGGCTTTTCGGAACTATACACATCATTGTATTCATTTTTTTCACGTGCTGATAAGATCCGATAAGAAACTTTAGCGAAACCATTAAAATCTAAAAAAAAAAAAACAGAACGCTACTGAAGAACATTTTTTTTAAAATAATGATACATCAAAAAATTATGATGAAATTTGTTTAATAATTTATCGGCAATAAGTATTATTTCACTTACGAAAAGAATACTATAATTTATAATTTATCATATGTATTAGATGTCTACCATAAATGCCGATACACATAGTCTGTTGCATAACCATATACATCGAGATCAATATTTGTATGTGGAAAAGCCTGTGAACGCACATTAAATTCCACCCAGCTAATTAGACATTACAGATACATTTAACTTCGTATGAAAAGGTTTCAGTGCTTGAACACTCCAATAGGATCTGTTACAAAGTGTTGTAGATGTATTAGTAAATACACGTTAAATCCGTATAAAAAACGTCCCCATTGGTTCTCATACAATACCTAACATGAAAATGCGGATTAATTCCCGATGCACGGTCAACGGATTTTGTAAATCCGAAATGAATGTTCTTATTCCAGAATTTTCAGATAGAATATAATTAAAATTTTGTATGATTTTTCTTCTCTAGACTTATAGAAATCAATGGTGGATTCGTTTCGCTGATACACATCGTCTGTTGAAAAATGATAAGTTCAAACCAATGTTTGTATCAGAAAACACCTATGATTGACCTTTAAGAACCACCAGGTTCAATAGATTTTGATGATAGATGAAACTTCGTAATGAAACGTTCCATACTTTGAGTATCCCCACAGAATCTGATGAAAACTGTTGTAAATGTATTAGTAAATGCATGTTGGATTTGTATGAGCAACTGCTACCTGTTTCTCATAAAATACCAAATGGGTAAATGCAGTTTAAATCTTATACAGAAAACGGATTTTTATCGGAAATCAGTGTGTTTTTGTCCTCGCATTTCCAGATACGATGTGATGGGTTAGTGGGATTCGTTGGACTGCAAGCGCTCGTAAGAACAAATACAGAATTGGCATTTTCATAAGTTTGTGCTTTTAAATTCTGATAAAAATCCATCATGGATTTCTCCCATTGATACACATTTATTTCCAGTCGGAAGAATCCAATAACAACATATAAGATATAAGCAAGGTAAATACCTACAGGAAAATTTTAAGATTTCATGTTGTAAATGCCGTTAACGACATGCAATAGACTTCAAACTATACAAACCTGATATAATCTGATAGATTCCACATTAGTATTTTCGTATATAATTCTTTACTTTTTCTAGATGATAGATTCCAATACATCGGCGTGGTCTGGGTGGACGGCTGCTATGAGATTATGCTCATAGGAATTATCACCCATAGACACTCATAAAACCATATAGATTGCCTATCTGCCCATTTTTCTAAACCGATAGAGCGTACAAGTATTTTATCGGGACCTATAAGATTCGATCGGATCTTTTCAACAGGGGTCTCTCTGCTGCTGCTGGGTGCCGGAAAAATAGCCGAGTCCACTGCTACCAACATTCAGGCATTGCAGCATTGCCAAGTCAATTCGTCTCAATAGTAGAAACTCGAGAGTAACGTTTATTGCAAAAAACAATGATAATATTGTCCGTAAATATTTATAATAATTCGGGAAATATTATTTTATAGTGTATGCACTTAAAAACCCACCCGAAAATTTCTTTTTCAAGTTCTAAAATTTTTTTTTTTCGTTTTTAAGAGTTCTCGTCAGGAAAAATATGCATCAATTCAGCAACTAAATTTCCAATATACAAACGAAAATCGTTATTTCTGTGCCACATTTTTCACTCTGCACCATACTCGAACTTCTTATTAACTTCTTTGGACAATACAATTATTTTAGATAGCCTTTAAATATAATATTCGCAAAGCTTACGTATAGTTGTGCAACGACTCAACAGTAGCTAACATACATCTTTAATTAAGGTAAAATACTTAGGGACACAAATACGTATTTGCGACCACAATCAAGCGTGCAAGCGTGCAATCGGGTAATAATATTCATGTAGGCAGGATCCTCGATTAGTAACTTTGTGACCTGCGACCGAAGATGCTACGATTCTTTTTTTTTTTTTACATATTCCTCTGTTTGTTTGCGGGACGAGTCGTCCGAGGGGGGTCCCTATGCTTATACACAGGCAGGGCTTAGTGGTGCCAACGTCAAATCCTCACTCATCTCGACCAGTTAATTTATTTTCTCGAAATCAGAATTAGAACTGTGAGGTTTCGTTTCAATGCTATTCTATAGTAAGTGGCATTGACAACAATGTATAAAAATTATAGTAATATACTCCGGTAAGTTTTCGAAATATTAATGTTTGTATTGCAAAAAAATTAAAAATTCACGTTTACCGAGCTTCAACTCCAAACGCTGTCCGAACTATTCAAGATAGAGAAAATTGCAAATGAACAATTTTGTAGAGAATTAAATTTTCTCTGAGAAAGTCCGCGACGGCATATATAAAAAGTCAATTGCGGATGAGTGGGAGGTGTCCGAAGTGGCGTGACGATGAAGTGTGATTTTTGTAAAATCGCCGAATAGTAGCGACCCATTAGATGTTAAGGTAGTACTCGCGCGACCGGTGGGGGGGGGGGGGGGGCGAGCGGAAACGTAGACGCGGTGGAGCGCGGCGAGCGAGGAGCACGCATGAAACAAGAGAGAGTCGGACCGCTCATAATCTGACGCACGCAAAAAATTTCCTTAAAATCGATAATTTTATGTCAAAAGATTCCGCAACCCCCATTTTTTATGAAATGTATGTAATCGTGATAGTTTTCTGAACATTTAACAGTTTTAATATTGATCGTATCTAATCATGAAAGATACGAATTTCTGTTTCAAAGTTGCGTCAGCCCAGAATTCGGATATGGTGTGGGATAAATATGTGGATTTTACGAATTAATTACTCGCGTAAAGAGTCGGTGACCCACTTTGAAATTTTACAGGCATTATCTTATACACTTCTGCTACACCATATAAAAAATTCAGATTTTTATCTAATCGTTAAGCTTGTGCGAGTACTACCTTAAATTACATATCACCGCGTCAGCATTGAATTAAAAATGCATAAAAATTCATACGCCAACTGGACACAACGAGAAAGCCATTACCGCCTAGAAAACTTTATTTATAACTAAATTCAAATAAAGCCACCTACTTGAAATGGTTTTTTTTAAAATTATTTTTACAACTTTGGACGCCTCCCACGCCTTAATAATTAACTTTAGATATATGCCGTCGCGGACTGTTTTGTAGAAAATTTAGTTAGCTAGAAAATTATTTATGAACAATTTTACTCTATTACGTATATTGTGAGCAGCGTTTCGAGTTGAAGCACAAAAAGAGCATAATTTTCATTGTTTCTATTTTTCCCTTGTCAAAATGTAGAGAGGATTAATAATGCACATTTTATAAGTTTTAGGTTTTATTATATATAGAACTAGGTCATACAATTTTTTAAATGTGCTGGAATTTCGAGTTAGTGAATTACAGAACGATTGGAACCTGTTTTTCATGTGCGCCTATAAGAACACACGTTAAATCATGTTTTTTTAAACATCTCGGCAACGGGGCTCGTAATCTCATTGAAACTTTGCACACACGTTTTGAGGATAAAAACTAACAGGCTGTGAAAATTTCAAGTCGATGACATTATATCGATATAATAGAGGTACATCCTTAACCCGTAATAATCACCCCGGGTCCAGCTGACCCGGATTTTGTTTCCAATCGAATATTACGAGTAGTAAACCAGTGAAAACCGGACTTATGTTGACATATAGGTATTTTGTTGACTTATGTTGACATATAGTATGTTGACATATAGCTTCGGAATATCTAGTTTACGGTAGTTAAGCAGCCATATATTTCCTGAGCGTCAGTGCAGTCCCAGGAGGCTTCGAAGCCAGACATGTTTTCAAAATAAATATACTTTTTGAAAGACACCGTACCAAACCATTTTTTATGAAAGTACTATAACTGAAGAGTATCGTGCTACATTTTTGCGAAATAATATTGGAAATTGAGAGGGCTATGAATTTTTTAGTAGAAAACCGTGTTTTCCGAACACTGATTCATGAATTTCTTTTAGTAATTGGAAACCAAAAATTCACAGTTTTATCAACAAGAGCATGTATTTCAATGTTAAAATTATGTCTTTGAATTTTTATACGGAAATCTAAGGCGTTGTCCTGCTTCAGTAATCGCCCAAAGTTGGGTGGGGTCAAACTGACCCGTTGTGACCATTATCAAAGTCTACTGAGGTGTAATTATTACGGGTAAATTATTGCAAGTTCAAAAATTTTGAAACTTCACATTTATGTGGAAACGTGATGTTTTTAGTAAACATTGAGGATTAGTTAGGATAATATAAAAATGTACATAAATTAAAATTTAAAAAATGTTTGTAAATATTGCGTATGCTTACATTTATAGTACGTATGTTGACATTTTAATATCATGATACAATTGACGTATTACGAAAATCAGAACGAAAACGCCTATTGATTTTTAAACAAAAAAAAGTTTAGTACTTTTCGACCTTATGCCAAGACCTTGTTCAGTTTCTACTTTAGAATTTCCTTCATGATGCAATCGTACTTTGAAAAATGCTCTAAAAAGTTGGGCAAGCAGTTTGAGCCGGTGTTCATCTGAACAGAATTTGTTATTCTCGAGTAGAGTGTGTGGAATATATTTAAGTGTATTTGGTAATAATACATTCATAACATTCTCCGTTTTGAAAACATTTTGAGATCTAAACTGTTGTTCCGCCATGAGACAAACCTGTATAACCTTATCCGATGCTCGTGTTAGTTTACCCAGGCTTTTTTATCTTGTACCGTACATAGAGATTGCTCGGTCGTAAGCATTTTCTTGCACTGCGAACATTTAACAAATCTTTCAAGATTCTTAGCTACGAATCCTGAGATGTATGCGATGATGTGATTAATGTATGTCCTATCCATATTTGCAAAACAAAGGGTATACAGTAATCGTGATCCAACATAGCGTTCAGAGACACCTCCGTGGTTCCCATATTATTAGTCCAGTCAAATTGTGAAATGAATAAACAGTAAATTATTTAGTTTGGGGATTGTTAGGGATCGATAGGGGGGTGCATTCTGAGCATAAATTTCAATTTGCGGGGTTCTCCGAAGGTCAGCTGGGCCCCTCTCGCTAAAAACGCGTTTAATTCGATATATCGAGAACGGTTAGTGTTAGGCAAAAAATTGTGGAGACCTTTTCTCTTCTAAATTAAATTTACTAACCCGAGCATAAATTTAGTCCGGCTAGCCTGATAAAGGATCCGGCCCTCATCAGGTATCGATAAGGCATGCCGGATCAGGCTAACCAGATCACGCCCTCATCTGGACCAGATCCCATTTTGGTATGTTGCGGGTTATCAGGCTAGCCTCATATTATCCATATCAGGGACGGATCAGGTGCTACTAAGGCATGCCTGACCGGAAAAATGATTGGTCTGATGAGGCCAGCATTATTTTGTCCTGATCTGGGATGGATCAGGCGATAGTAAGGCATCGTCGGATCCCGGCGAACGAAAATCCGGGCCCATATATGTCATCATTATCAATCATTGTCACTGCTATTGCTATATAGTAGCAACTACTACGATTTTTTCTCTTTTTCACAATAATATAATAAATAACTTTTGTTTTTCAAAATACATTTTTTTTCAAAATACATTTTTTATGAATCGAAAATAGATATATTTTCACAATTTAAGTGTTTAAACAGAAAACGTCCATTGGAAAATGTACTTAAAAAAATTAAACTATAATTATTAATAATTACTGTGTATTATCGGATTTACGCAGTCACTTCGTTCTATCCACCCCGTTGAGACAGCGATTTTTCATCGGAACTCTTACTTTAATGTCATTTAAATACAAAAAAATAATAAGGAATCAATAGCGCAGTGGTAGCGTGTCAGTCGTTAGGTAGGTCGTTAGGTAGGTCTCAGGTAAAATCCCTGTTGTAAAAATCCGATAGAAACAAATAAAAAAAAATTTCTATAGGAAAATGAGGTGTTTTTGTCCTCGCAATCTCCGATAATTCCCGATTCACCAAAACGTGTAAAAACCTATAAAACTAAAGGGAGATCGCGCGAAACCATTTGCAATGACGGATAGGTTTTAAGTTCAATTGGATTCTATACGGTTGATCTCAAAGGGTAGGTTTTTATCAGTACTTACCGACACTTGACATGCTGAGGAAACGTATGGATTTTAATCGGATTTATCAGTGCCTGTCCTAATCATTTTCAGTCGGTCACTATACGGATTGTTAAATCCGAAAGTGGCAGGTCTTACAAGAATATATCTGTATTTTCCAAATTATTATTTACCAGCATGTATAAGTAAGTACGCATTGTGTGAAAAATTAACCATTAAAATAAGGCACGGATTCAACCGGGAAATATCAGCGACCGTGTATCTGTTAGAATAAGATTTTCCTAATGAACCCGTTTTTAGATGAAAACGCTTTGAATGGGTCTCTATGTATGGACAACCGTGGTGCTCTACGAGAATTGAACCGTTTTTGCACATTATTATATCTCTGCATGTATGCGATCTACCCCTAGGATGAGCCTCAGATTTTATTAGAAAAAAACCGGTCAGACATTTGTCTGGGCGAATCGGATTTTCCTAATGAAACTGTTTCATTGTTGAATCCGAAAGTGACGGGTCTCACAGGAATATATTTATATTTACAAATGATTATTTATCAGCATGTATCAGTATGTATGCGTAGTGTGAAAGATTAACCCTTAGAATAAGGCACGGATTTAATCAGATAATACCTGGGACCGTGTAGCTATTTGAATTGGATTTTCCTAACGAATGCTTTTCTACATGAAAATACTCTGAATCAGCCTCTATATGGCAGCCCTGGCGCTGTACGAAAATGCATCCGTTTTTGCACATTATAATATCTCTGCATGTATCAGAATTTATGCGATTTACCCCTAGAATAAGGCTTAGATTTCATCAGAAGAATCCGATCAAACATTTAACTGTTTGAATCAAATTTTCCTAACGAAACTGTTTGTTAGTGGAAATAGTTCGGATCGGTCTCTATACGGATGATTCTTAGGTTTTACGAGAATCAATCCGTTTTTGCAAATTATCATATGTCTATGCATCGGTATATAGAGATTTACTCTTAAGTTGAGGCTTGGATATTATCACGAAAAACAAATCAAACATGTACCCGTTGGAATCGGACTTTTCTAACGAGCAGATTCTTTTGTGAAAATGCTTCGGATCAGTTTCTACGTGGACGACACCCTTGGGTCCTACAAGAGAATGCATCCGCTTTTGCTAATTATCATATATTTACATGTATCGGTATGAACGCACTTCACCCTCTGGATGAACCTTAGGATAAATCACAATAAACCGCTCGAACGTGTACCCGGTTGAATCAGATTTTTCCAAATAATAATTCGTTGGACCGGCCTCTATATGGACGACCGCTGAATCCTACGAGAATGTATCTGTAATTGCAAATAATTATAAACCTGAAAGTATCAGTATAAATCTGTAGCGCAAAAAGTTTACCCCCAGGATTAGGATTGCATTTTATTAGGAAAGTAGCGAATTATTGCGGCTATGGAGCGCTTCGCACCCGCGTTTAGATAAGGAGGAGCGTTTGCCAGTGTCAATTAGTATCGGTGACTGTACTTTATGTTTTAAGAATACTGAACCTTTATTTTATTACTAAATCTTTAAAAATATAATATTTACAATAAATAATAAAACTACGATTCGTCGGAGCTCGAGCTGCTGCTGGAGCTAGATGAGTTATTGGAGCTTGATCCAGTGATGGCTTCATCTCCATCTTCTTTTTCATCTGTACCACTTTTTTGTGGAAAGATGTCATCCTTCGAAGCGTTATTAGTTTTATTTCCTGAAACGTAAATAAGCATACAAGTGTATTTAACATGCTGGGAATTTTCGATAATTGCTCTCACCCCTCCAATTTATAAAGCAGACATGTATCAAAAAGGCATATCCAACATAACTAACGTAAACAGACGTGAATCTAAACCTAAACGCGAAGAAAATATTACACTGGGTATGTCCTAAAGAATATCCGGAGATGGTTACAAATACAAAAAGCGTGCAAATTGGAAATTCACACATTGCTTCTTCATTATTTTATCCCGTTCACAAAGCTACCTAACTGTGCAATTGCGTTTTTCAATTCTGGCTTCCTCCAGAAGAGGAGAGGAGGAGGAGAGAATGTGAGAGATTGAGAGAGACTGAGAGAAAACGAGAGAGATTGGGAGAGATTGAGAGAAGAATGCGAGAGAATGAGAGAGATTCAAAGAGATTCAGAGGGACTGAGAGAGAGAGAGAGAGAGAGAGAGAGAGAGACATAGAGAGAGAGAGATGGTATTTATTTAGCTCTTTGGCTGCTTGCATATTACAGTGAGAGATTGAATGAGAGAATGAGAGAGGTTGAGAGGGATTGAGAAAGAATGACACAGAATGAGAGAGAATGAGAGAGAATGAGAGAGAATGAGATAGATTGAGAGACATTGATAAACATTGAGAGAGATTGAGAGAGATTGAGAGAGAATGAGAGAGAATGAGAGAGAATGAGATAGATTGAGAGAGATTGAGTGAGAATGCGAGAGAATGAGAGAGAATGAGAGAGATTGAGTGAGAATGCGAGAGAATGGGAGCAATGATACTATATGGAAAAACATTTATATTGAAGTTTTTCAAAATGTTTTAGCTATGTTTTTGTTATATTGTTAACATATTTTTAAAAGATTGTGTACTGTGAAAGATATATATATATATATATATATACATATATATGTACACGGAGAAAAAGGCTTAGTTGGAAGAACAAACTTTTAAATGCTTGAGGGTATGTTAGTTGCGATACCTGACAAATTTTTCACTGTAGCTACCTCGAACTGGTTCCCTCGACCATTTTTGGTTGGTTGGAGGGAATAGTTATTACCAATCACTTCAATAGTTGAGCCACTCTATATGAATTTTGGGCACAATCAAAATCCGTGAGTTCATCCAAGTTGAAATGTAGTAGTTACCGTGCACATTGTGGGTAACACGCACAACCAATCACTTGGACAGTACAACCAATCGCAGTTTTTGGCACTACTACGACACTGAGTTATCACAAGCCGAATAGCTGCGAATGGTAGTAAGAATTTCGAGCTATGCGTTCCACTACTCACGTAGTTCTTGCGACCCGTCGGTTGGTTGTGATTACCAATCGATTGGTTCTAGTTACGTATCGAGATTGAATGGACTATATTCACGGCGAGCATCCGTCCATTTCCGCGCGCATAAGTGCTGTGTCCCGTGTCCCGTAACCGCGTAAAGAACGATCATTTATTTCGTATTTATATGAGAAGTATTGAATTTAAAAAAAAGTGTATTCTAATTATTTATCATATAAAAGAAGAACATTCTTTTCTTCGAAATAGATCAAGCGTCAAAACATGTTTAAAATAATATTGTACACGTCTATGCATACGCCTGCCGTGTTTAACCTCATTTCCCACAATCCGTATTTCGAGACATTCGCAAATATTTTAATTTTCGACAAAAAATTAAAAATTATCGGGTGCACAATGGAATTATTGTATACTTATAAGTTTAGAAAAATACAGAAATTTTTATCGCCTCCGATTTTGTGAAAATTTGGCATTAAAAAATAATTTTTTTTTGTCACATGCTCTCTGCGCAGTTAGTATTCCTCTACGATTTGTCTCGCTGTGCTAACCAACTCGATTGGTCATATTACACAACTGATTAATCGATGCACAAATTTACTTATTCAAAGTATCTAATTTCGATTGGTTATGCCAACCAATCGTCATGGTGCGTAGTCTATTGGGAATCAACACGGAGGCGGGGCCTATCCAATATGGCCTCTTCTCTCCAGTTCGTGGCCAGTAGCCAGCTCTAGTTAGCATGGGGCAGCATAGGGAGCAGTTGTAAACACTGGATTATCGCATATTTTTCGGCAAAATGCGATTTTTGTAGTATGATTTGACAATAGGGTTTATTACCGTTGAGGATTATGCGTGGATAGAATCCACTGCGCAAATTGGATACGGATCAAGTGATTATCGTCATAAGGATTACAATGAACCTACATGACATCCCATGTTTAACCTCAAAATCTTTTTAAAAATTCCCGTCACTTTTCGGCTAAATAAATGCGTTCGAACAATAAATTATTAGTTAAAATATCAAGCTATCGCATGAAAAATGTTTTATGTATAAATTATTGTCCATATTTCATAAGTTATGAAATTGAAAGTCACGTCGCTTGTGTTTACACGACATAACTAAAACGATTATTCATATTCTGCGTGCGATGAAAATCTCATGCCCTCGCATAAAATATCGACTATGTCTTCTCGATCTTTATTTATGATTTATTCCTTGTAATAAAGCAGTAGATTTTGAATTATTGTTAAAAAGTGACAAATTCGCATGATAATTAATGGTAATCATCAGGCAGCAACTGGAGAGAAGTACTTGGAAATTTGGCCGCCAGAGGTCAGGGTGACATTTGTGAGTTCCCAATAATTCTAGTCGGTCCAAGCAGCATCTGTGGAAATACTAACCAACTCGATTGGTTATATATTGCACAACGGCTTAATCGACGCACAAATTTACTTAGTCGAATTATCCAATTTCGATTGGTTATGCGAACCAACCGTCATGGTGGCTAGTCTATAATTCTAGTTGGTCAACATGACTACTGGAAACCAACCAACGACGATTGGTACGCTTGCACAATAAATTTTTAATTCCAAATACTACCATGCCGATTGGTTGATGGAAAACATTTTTTTGTTCCTCTCCACTACACCTTTTTCTCCGTGTAATAAAAATCTTACAATCTCTGTTGTTTCTACCACGATCTTCAAAATACTACAAGGTAAAAAAATTGCAAAGAGTAAAATGGCTCCGAAAAATCTGAAATTTTTTTCAAAAATCCAATGTGACATATAGAAATGTTTCAGCAACCATCCATTGTAAAATGACTTCCGCTTGTAATTTTTTTAACGTTTTTTTTTTCGGAAAAAGCTTGAAAACAGTAAGAAGGGAAAATCGCCCCACTCCGGGTCCAAGCTTAAAAATTTTGATATCTGACACACGATTTTTCAGAATTTTTTCAAATTTTTAAATTTGGTCGGTCGATAAAATCGTTTTTCAAAATTGTATAAAATTCAAATCGAGTAAAAAAAAATACTGAGTACCTTTCAAAGTGAGAACAATCATTAAAAAAATCGCGCGCCAAATCTGAGAGGTCAAGGGTAAAACCCAGGTCAAAGTGGTAGGGAATGCCCCATATATAGTCGCAGTTTTAACGCAGGAATACAAAAACTGAGCAGGTCTCGGCCAGATTTCTTTTTTTCGATACGATAATTTATAGATATTCATCGTTTTCGAATAAATGGTCGTCAAAAAATATTAAAATAAATAAACAATAATTTAAAAAATATTTACGTACATGTACATGAATTTTTTATTTGTTTATTCATTATAAATATTTTGAAGGTTCATATGTATATTATGCTATATACGAGTATGTATATGCATTACTATTTTTCTACAATTTTTTTATAATATATGATACAATATATTACCACAGTACAGTTGTTTACCAATGAAGACTACGTCATGACTATATATCATATAATAACAAATAGGAACTTTTTCCCTCAGAACCGTTATATTAAATTTCATACATTAGTTGTAAGCCATAGAACCCTGGCAATATTCGGTATACCGCCCAGGAGCCGAATACGATGAAATGCATTATCCCAGTCTCTTGCGCTGCTGGCTGTCTGGAATGAAAAAATTACCATGCCTCAACATTTTTTTATACATCAGGGTACATGCACAAAATATTTTCGCCGAATATTTTCGCAATGTTGAGGATGAATCAAAGTTGGTGGCTGGCCTGCACGGATCCTGTCAGTTTTCTTTGAAACAAAAATATCTCTGAAGCAATGCATCAGGACGGAACGTATTCCATAAGGAACTTTTATTTTTTTTTTATTTACAGAAATGGAAAAATGTACATTTCGTTGAGTGATCGTGTTCTATTTTCAACAAAGGAAAAAATGTACGAAATGGTTTTAAATCAATAATAACAGCAACAACTACAACACCGATAACAATAATAATAGAAAGTATTATATTTTTCTGTACGTCGGGGGAACGCTTTTCGTCTAGAGAGACTATGGAAAAACCGGTCCAGCTGCACACGGAGCCTGAGGCGAGAGAGTAGTGCCTTGTCGATTTATCTCGATGCTCTCTTGCGCGAATGCGGGACCAGGACTCATTCACCGATGACCGCGTCTCTACAGACCATCCGCCGGGTTGGTTCCCGCATCCGGCGATGACATCAGTGCTTTGTGTGTGCGTGCGTGCGTGCGTGCGTGCGTGCGTGTGTGTGTGTGTGTGTGTGTGTGTGTGTGTGTGTGTGTGTGTGTGTGTGTGTGTTTGCGTGTGCGCGTGTGTTTGCGTGTGTTTGAGTGTGTTTACGTGTGTGCATTCATACATGAATGTGCGAGCCCGAGTAAGCGCATGTTTGTCTGTTTGTGTTTGGGTACTGTAAAGAGTAAGCACGCTCTTTCCTTTTATTTCTCTACATCCTTCCAAGTGTGTTATTATTTGAATCTATTCCGAGGTTGAAAAACCCACGTTTAAGTGTATAAAAAGTAGGTACAATACATAAATTGACAATACGCTTATGATTAGTATGTGTGTGAGTGCGCGCGTGTGTTTGTGTATGTGGGAAGGGCTGCATGTGTATGGCCATACGCTTACAGGTACGGGCGCCGAGCACCGTACTTGCGGGGCTTGGACCCCGTTCCCAGTTTGCTCTTGGGACTAGCTCTCGAATCACCGGCTTTATTCTAATCAAATACACGCCAACAAAATCTTTGCCCCACTCAGCGATAAGACGGGAAATTTGGGGTGAATAGTTTAAACAGTTTATTGATTTCTACTCACAAGTTTTTGAGGGTGCTCATTCGTAATTGTACGCCAATGGTTCGACAGTCTGCGTTAGATTTATACACGTTTGCGGGTCTCAGACAAATTCGGAATCGAGTAGGTACTGACATCATCCATACATCTCTACTCAAGCTTATCAGATCAACCGCTCTTTATTTTTGTACTAATTATTTACAATAATATTACGGTCTAGCATATATATTCGGGTGATTAAAAAAAAATCGATATTTTTTTTTCTCGGAGCTCCATTAAAAATCGTTACAACATCCAAAACAAAAGTAATTTTCTCATAATTTAGGATTAAATAAAAAATTAGATCGTGCTCAAGCGACTTTGCGATTTTTTTCTACTTCTTGTTGAAAATCGCGACGTGAAATTTTTTCTGCTTCCATAGCAGAAAGTGTTCGTATTCAATGGATTCATGTTTTTTTTTTTAAATTATAGCCAGTGTTTGTGTCAGTGGTTAGAGAAGAACATTCTGGAAAATTTTTTTAAAACAAATTGTTTATTTTTGTGTTTTTTGGGTTTGGGTTATGAGTTTGGGTTGAGTTTGAGTTTGATTGCTATATCGATATATCGATATATTGATTCTTGACACGATTTTATGTAGAAATATATCGATTCTTGACACGACTCGATATATCGATACATAGATTCTTGACACGGTTCAATATATTGATATATCGATTCTTGACACGCTTCGATATATCGATAGATCGATTCTTGACGCAGTTCGATACATCGGTATATTTTGGGTTCGGGTTATGAGTTTGGGTTGGGTTTGGGTTTGATTGATATATTGATTCGATTCTTGACACGGCTTGATATATCGTTATATCGATATATCGATTCTTGACACGGTTAGACATATCGATATATCGATTCGTGACACTGTTCGATTTATTGATATATCGATTCTTGACACGGTTCGATATATCGATATATCGATTCTTGACACGGTTCGATTTATAGATAGCTCGATGCTTGACGCAGTTCGATACATCGAAACTGTATCGATATATCGGTATATTTTAGGTTTGGGTTATGAGTCGGGTTGGGTTTGGGTTTGATTGATACATCGATTCGATTCTTGATATGGTTCGACATACCGATATATCGATTCTTGACATGGTTCAATATGTTGATATATCGATTCTTGACATGGTTCGATACATCAATATATCGATATTACGATTTATCGATTCTTAACACAGTTCGATATACCGATATGTCGATTCTTGGGGTTCCTATGAATTAGGTTTATTTATATATGAAAAGTTGGGTCATAAAATAAACCAATATATACATATATTAGGGTGTTTCACATTTTAAAAATTTTCGATTTTTTTATGGGCTGACGCAAAAAATGCTTGCTTCTGGTCTAAAAAGAAACCTTTAAAAGAGTGAGCACTAGTTTTAGGGTCTCCGAAAACGATTTTTCTAAAAAAAAAAGTGAAAAATCGATATATTAGCATCCCTTTAATATGTACTGTTTCTTTTATGTTTTACAAACAATAGGTAAATTATGACCAAAAAATATATCACTAAAAAAGAACATCTAAAGTGCATTATAGAGAAATGCTGACATGGAATTTCCAAAACCAGTGTCGTAAGGTGTTAGGCACATGGGTGGTTCAATTCAACCTTTCGAAGTCTCACCCTGTTCAGGAAGCACTTCGACATCTTTTGACCGTGGGGATCTGAAAAAAAAACAATTATGTGAAAAGTTACAGTCAATTATACGAAATTTTCCAAATTTAAGGCACTATTTTGCAAAAAACTTCGTAAAAAAAATGAAAAAATTCCCTCCATCGCATAATGAGGATTTTGATTTCAAACAAAATGAATTGTACTATCGGTGCTCCCAAAACCTTACGACATAGCGCCAAAAATATAGTTTCAAGAAAAACTAATTTGATATTGTTTACCCAACAGTTGAACAGATATTTAAGGTTTTCCAATAAAAAATTTCAACTGCTTGGTAAAAAATATCAAACTATTTTTTCTTGAAACTATATTTTCGCGCTGTGTCGTAAGGTTTTGGGAGCACCGATAGTACAGTTCATTTTGTTTGGAATCAAAATCCTCATTATGTGATAGAGGGAATTTTTTCATTGTTTTTTACCAAGTTTTTTGCAAATTAGTGCCTCAAATTTGGAAAATTTCGTATAATTGACTGTAACTTTTCACATAATTATTTTTTTTTTCGGATCCCCACGTTCAAAAGATTTGGAAGTGCTGCCCGAAGAAGGTGAGACTTCGGAAGGTTGAATTGGACCAACCGTGTGCCTAACACCTTACGACACTGGTTTTGGAAATTCCATGTCAGCATTTCTCTATAATGCACTTTAGATGTTCTTTTTTAGTGATATATTTTTTGGTCATAATTCATTGTTTGTAAAACATAAAAGAAACAGTACATATTAAAGGGGTGCTAATATCGATTTTCCACTTATTTTTTTAGAAAAAACGTTTGCGGAGGCCCTAAAACTAGTGCTACAGTGCTCACTCTTTTGGAGGCTTCTTTTTAGACCAGGAGCAAGCATTTTTTGCGTCAGCCCGTAAAAAAATTGAAAATTTTTAAAATGTGAAACACCCCAATATATATATGTCGCATTCCACGTCAACTCAGCCACCCCGGTTTTTTTATTGACTCGAAAAAATTATTCAGTATGGGCAATTCAAAGGACAATATATCCATGACATTTTACCAAAATTTCATCCCCCCACTATTGTTGGTTCTCGAGATAATGATTAATGAAGTCTCAATTTTGTAAAAATCATAACTTCGTAACTACTGATCGGATTTAAACGATTAAAAAACAAATCTTTTTTATTTTTTTTGCCCTTTTCGAAAAAAAATATGTCATCATCAAATAAAAGCTCATTAGACAGTTTTCGGGGTAAATTAACAAAAAACAATTTTTTCCTCGTCACTGATGCCTTGTTCCATTTTGAAAAAATCCTGCGGAGTTGTGTATTGCCTCTCTCTATCAGAAAAAAAAATACTGAGTAGAATTCCGATTGGCCCTTTCGTGGAAAAAAAAAAAAATCGAAAAATTTTCCCGAAAACTGTCTAATGAACTTTTCTCCAATGACGGCATATTTTTTTTCAAAAAATGCGAAAAAAATAAAAAAGATTCTTTTTTTAGTCGTTAAAATCCGATCAGCCGTTACGAAGTTATGATTTTCACAAAATTGAGAATTTATTAATCATTATCTCGAGAACCAACAATAGTGGGGGGACGAAATTTTGGTAAAATTTCATGGATATATTGTACTTTGAAATGCCCATACTGAATAATTTTTTCGAGACCAAATAAAAAACGGGGTGGCTGAGTTGACGTGGCTGCGTTGACGTGTCGTATTCCACGTTAACTCATCGGCCACCCCGTTTTTTTTGTCTCAAAAAAATTATTCAGTATAGACATTTCAAAGTACAATATATCCATGACATTTTACCAAAATTTTATCTCCCCACTATTATTGGTTCTCGATATAATGATTAATAAATTCTCAATTTTGTAAAAATCATAACTTCGTAACGGCTGATCGGATTTTCACGATTAAAAAACGAATCTTTTTTATTTTTTTTACCCTTTTTGAAAAAAAATATGCCGTCATTAAAGAAAAATTCATTAGACAGTTTTCGGGGAAATTTTTCGATTTTTTTTTTTTTTCCACGAAAGGGCCAATCGGAATTCTACTCAGTATTTTTTTTTCTGAAAGAGGGAGGCAATACACAACTCCGCAGGATTTTTTCAAAATGGAAGAAGGCATCAGTGAAGAGGGAAAAATTGTTTTTTGTTAATTTACTCCGAAAAATGTCTTATGAGCTTTTATCCGATGATGACATATTTTTTTTCAAAAAGAGCAAAAAAAATAAAAAAGATTCTTTTTTTAATCGTTTAAATCCGATCAGTAGTTACGAAGTTATGATTTTTACAAAATTGAGACTTCATTAATCATTATCTCGAGAACCAACAATAGTGGGGGGATGAAATTTTGGTAAAATTTCATGGATATATTGTCCTTTGAAATGCCCATACTGAATAATTTTTTCGAGACAATAAAAAAAACGGGGTGGCTGAGTTGACGTGGAACGTCCCATATGTATATACTAGGGAGGCTTTGGCCCCCTGCGTGCTTCGCGCTAACCCCCCCCCCCCTTTTTGTGTTTGTATCAGTGTTTAGAGAAAAACATTCTGGAATTTTTTTTTTAAATTCTTTATATTTGTGTTTTTCTGCATTTTGGTTATGAGTTTGGGTTTGATTGATATATCAATAAATCGAAATATTTATTGTTGACATGATTCGGTATATCGATATATCGATATATCGATTAGTGACACGACTAGATTTCGATATATCGATTACTGAAATAGTTCAATACATCGTTATAGCGATTCTTGACACGGTTCAATACATTGAGAGATCGATTCTTTACACGGTTCGATATATCGATATATCGATTCTTGACACGGTTCGATTGTCAATATATCGATTCTTGATACAGTTCGATATATCGATATATCGATTCTTGAAACGGTTTGTTATATCGATTCTTGAAATGGTTCGATACATCGATTCTTGACACGGTTCGATATATTTTGTGTTTGGATTTGATTTATAGATCGATATATTGATATATTGATTCTTGACACGATTCGATATATCGATATGTCAATTTATCGATTCTCGACACGGTTCGACATATCGATATATCAATTTATCGATTGTCAACACGATTCGATAATTCGATATATCGATTACTGACACGGTTCAATATATCGATATATCCATATGCAGGGGGGCCTCGCCCCCTGCGCGCTTTGCGCGCCAACCCCCTATCTTGTGTTTGTGTGAGTGGTTAGGGAATAAATGTTCTCGAAAAATGTTTTTAAAAAAACAATGTTATAGTTATGTTTTTTTTAGATAATGAAAAAAAAATAAAAAAATCGATTCAAAAATAAATAAAATGGGTAAAAAAAGAGGCGATTGATTTTTTTTTGTAAGTGGTATCCCCCCATTTAAACCTAATCCACGGTCATCGTGTACCACGAATTTTATATACACTGTAAAAAATGTTCGTAAATTCATAGCACAACTTAATATTAAAATTTAGAACCAGGTGTATGAAAGTAAAATTAATATAAACGGCATTGTAAATTTCATAAACTTATATGAAATTTATTTAGTCAGGTTTGAAAAATATCATACTGGTGTATTAATTTCTTCGTCAATATACTGGTGTATGAAAATCAATACACAGACAGTAAATACAAAGACCGAATAAGGTTTGTAAGATCTTTCTTGATATTGAAAATAGTGGTCAAAGTTGTTGAAAATTAAGTTAAGGCACTTGAAAAATCAGGCAACAGTGTCTTGTCAATTCTCCCCACACTGGTGCATTAAAATCCATAGATCGATTGAGAATTATAAAATACTGAGTTGGAATTGAAGGTACCGTTCTGGAAAAATGATAGCAGAGATAATTTATTTAGCACACTGGTATTTTCTGTTTACAACACGTGATAGAAATTTACTATACCCGTGTATGAGTTTCGTCATTAATGGATTTGCGTATGAAAATCATTATGCAGTTTTGTAAATACAAAGACCGAATTAGTTTTTAAGATCTTTCTTTATATTGAAAGTAGCAGTAAAAGTTGTTGAAAATTAAGTTAAGGCACTTGAAACATGAAGCAACGGTGTCTTGTTAATTCTCGCGACACTGGTGTATTAAAATCCATAGATCGATTGAGAATTATAAAATACTGGATTGGAATTTAAGGTATCGTTCTGGAAAAATGATAGCAGAGATAATTTATTTAGCACACTGGTATTTTTTGTTTACAACACGTGATAGAAATTTACTATACCCGTGTACGAGTTTCGTCATTAATGGATTTGCGTATGAAAATCATTATACAGTTTTGTAAATACAAAGACCAAATTAGGTTTTTAAGATCTTTCTTTATATTGAAAGTAGCGGTCAAAGTTGTTGAAAATTAAGTTAAGGCACTTAAAACATGAAGCAACGGTGTCTTGTTAATTCTCCCGACACTGGTGTATTAAAATCCATAGATTGACTGAGAATTATAAAATACTGGATTGGAATTAAGGTATCGTTCTGGAAAAAATGATAGCAGAGATAATTTATTTAGCACACTGGTATTTTCTGCTTTTAACACGTGATAGAAATTTACTATACAGGTGTATGAGTTTCCTTAAAAATCCTCGAGAACAATGTTCAAGTGAATTCTATTTAACCCTTTGCGGCATAGTGGGACACCATGCAGAGTCCCACCTTTTTGATTCACAACTTTCCTCGGTAGATTTAATGCTTTCGAAGTAACATCCACGAATCTTTGTACTATAATAGTAGAAGCATCGTGGAATGTGACAAAAATGATGATACATGCAGTTACGCAAAATTACAAACAATTATAAATAAATAAATGTCAAAAATCGTTCATTTTTTTAGAAAAAAAATCATTTTCGAACGAACTTTTGGGTAAATTGCAACCAAATTCGGTACTCGGGGGTATTAGGCGTCGCTGATTACGAATCTGAGGTCCATTTTTTTAAATTAAAAATGGCGGATTCAATATGGCGGACGAATTTTCGAAAGTTCATCGGATTCACGTGAAACTAGATACTCGGGGGTTTTAGGGATCGCTGAATACGAATTCGAAGTTCGTTTTTGAAAATTAAAAATGGCGGATTCAATATGGCGGATGAATCTTCAAAAATTCATCGGATTTATTTGAAACTAGTTATTCGGGGGTTTTAGGGGTCGCTGATTACGAATTTGAAGTCCGTTTTTGAAAATAAAAAATGGCGGATTCAATATGGCGGACGAATTTTCGAAAGTTCATCGGATTCACTTGAAACTAGTTACTCGGGGGTTTTCGGGGTCGCTGATTACGAATTTGGAAACAGTTTATAAAAATTGAAAACAGCGGAACGTTTGGGACGTATTGGTTCCGCTGTTTTCAATTTTTATAAACTGTTTCCAAATTCGTAATCAGCGACCCCGAAAACCCCCGAGTAACTAGTTTCAAGTGAATCCGATGAACTTTTAAAAATTCGTCCGCCATATTGAATCCGCCATTTTTTATTTTCAAAAACGGACTTCGAATTCGTAATCAGCGACCCCTAAAACCCCCGAGTAACTAGTTTCAAGTGAATCCGATAAGCTTTCGAAAATTTTTCCGCCATATTGAATCCGCCATTTTTTATTTTCAAAAACAGACTTCAATTCGTAATTAGCGACCCCGAAAACCCCCGAGTAACTAGTTTCAAGTGAATCCGATGAACTTTCGAAAATTCGTCCGCCATATTGAATCCGCCATTTTTTATTTTCAAAAACGGACTTCAAATTCGTAATCAGCGACCCCGAAAACCATAAGTTCGATAGTTTTAGTAAAAAACCGTTTGTCGAAAAATGTATGCCGCAAAGGGTTAAGCTCAATGAAGGCCTCAAAGAGTCAATGAATCCGCAATTCTGAATTCTGAAAATCTGACTGCCGATTCGAAATGAATAACATTTTTTCCGTATAAAGAAGCTCTGTTTCGTTTATATGCTTCAAAATCTTTTCGTCAAATGATAATATTCAATTTTTTATAACTGTGAGTCAGCATGCAACTTATATGTCGAATTTGATGCGACGAAATTAAGTAGTAGTCAATAGCGTAATAGGTAGCGTCCCGGGTTAGTAAGCAGGCATTAGGTAGGAAACTTGTGGGTAGGCGGTTCGAATCCCGCTTCAGACCGAAATTGTGTCGTGAGTGAATATCGACGCAGAACTTTTTTTTTTCTTGTTATATTATTTCTGATATCATAATAAGTGCATTATAGTTTATTACTAATTTTTTGCTTGAAATTTAAAAAACGATTTATGCACAAAAATGGGTGTATTAATTTTAGAGCACTTTTTTACTTGAAATTTCGTGTACCTTCTTTATAAAATTTCAGCGATTGTATAGTAAATTTCAAGTACCTAATTATTGTAATCCTACGTTACCGTCATGATTTTTCATATACCGGCACATTAAAATTCTAACGTATATGCGCTTGAAATTACATGTACCTTCGCCATAAGATTTAAGTGACTGTTTGGTAGATTTCAAGTACACGGTTATTGTGATCCTGCATTACCGTCTTGCTTTTTCGTAAAACGGTACATTAAAAATCGAATACGGTCTTCTATTAATGTCAACAGATTTTTTCCTCAATAGTAGTACACCAGCACTATAAATATACAATATGTATGCATATAAAAATTAATATACGGTATATGCATCCGAGCTTTGTATACCGGTATACTAATTTTCGCACAAAAATTTTTTACAGTGTAGACATAATAGACATAGGATAGAATAAGCTGGTGAGGATTAGAATTACACGACTATGCGATGTATGGGGTAGTAGATTCGGCGAGTTCACGTAATATGGCGCGTTTTCTGAAGTGAATATTTCTTATGTGACAACTACCCAGCTCTTGGTAACGCTGAAAAGTGTCCGTAAGCCGAAAAAGAGAATGGAGGAATAGAAGAAGAAAGAGAAAGGTATAGTTTGTAAGCAAGAGAGCAAGTGGCTCCGATATCCACAGTGCTATATATGGCTTATATAGCTTCGTCATCCATATAGTATACCTCGGTATACGTGTATTAGTAAACAGTGGCGGGTACGCATACCGTTTTATCCGTTGAATGTGTGCATCCACCCTATGTGTGGGCTCACTGCGCTTCGTGCGGGATGTAGACAATGTTCACCACTATTCGTTAAAACTTTCGTTTTACCGGAAAGCAGGTAGTTGGTATCGTAAGGCGTTTACGAATAACCCTTTCATATATATATACCAAAAAACGTCTCTATTAGTTCAAATCAACGGGTAGCAACGATGAGAAAATTACTGACGGTACAGAATGTTGGAAGAAATATTAATGTTGATTGGTAGGTAGAATGTGGAGGTATTTTCAGGTATTAAAAAATGTGTTTTCACGTAGAAATACGCTCTCCAGAGTTTTCCTCCGTTCCATCGTACGATATTTTTTCAACTACTTGAAATTACTTGCATATTTTACCTATCTATCAACCTTAATATTTCTTCCAACATTTTGTACCGTCAGTAATTTTCTCATAGCTGTCATCCGTTGATTTGAACTAATAAAGACGTTTTTTGGTGTGTATATATGAAAAGGATTATTCGCTTAAGTGAACACCTTTATTCATCGTGACACGAAATGACCAGACTGCGTCAGAATCCATATATCACACTGGAACAACAGTGTGATTTCAACGCGAAGAGAAACGGAATTCGATTTCAACGCGAAGAGAAACAGAATTCTGGAGTCGCCATTTACCACCATCAACACGACGAATGTTACGTCCTAACGCCTAACTTGCAAGTTAATGCCCAGAGACGGAGAGGTCACAGTGTCGAGTTCTGGAAGAATAGGAGA
Organism: Rhorus exstirpatorius; assembly: GCA_963564615.1. Lineage (NCBI taxonomy): Eukaryota > Metazoa > Arthropoda > Insecta > Hymenoptera > Ichneumonidae > Rhorus > Rhorus exstirpatorius. The sequence goes on along the minus strand of OY751314.1, from coordinate 1,510,743 downwards.
CCTATGTGCAGTTGAATGCAAAATGGAAGTTCGGATCGAAGAATAGGAAGAATAGGATTCGAGGAATAGGAGACCTATGTGCAGTTGAATGCAAAATGGATAGTTCGGATCAAAAAATTACTTCAATAGCAATTTATATTTCGCCCAATACATCGATTAAAGATAATCGCGAAAGCGTTATTGCCCTTAACAATAGGCGGTTCTCAAGTTTTAGCCGATATGCTAGGAGACCCCGTGCATTACCGTAATGAATTGGTAATTCTCGCGGGAGTTTGACCGTCAATTTTTCATTGCCACAGGCGGAATCACTCCTTCAATTTTTAGAAAAAAAATGTCTCGTTAAAAATTATCAACGGCAGAAATAATCCGACCACTGAATGTGGTACAACGATAGATGCCGTATTTGCAAAAAATATCGAATAGCTCTGAAGCATTTTATGTCATATTTGAGTTATCATAATCCCATTGTTAGTATTGTAGAATTAGACGATTCTATAAATAATAGATATGAAAGCAATGAAACTAGTATAGAATAAGAGAACAGAATTAAATTTATCCCAATTTTTTACTTACGGAGACAAATACTTATGTGCACAAATAAAATTGATTTCATATCTATTACTTATTCCTACTTCTTGGCTCACCCTATCAATCCCCCCCCCCCCCCCCTCTATACAAATAAAATTTGTAACGTCAACGTCAACACAGGGTATGAAGAAACAGTAAATTCAGTTGTAAACTCATACACACAGCGGAAAGAACGGTGTGAAATAAGGACAATCCTGTCATTTCGTGTTTTTATGCATGTCAATCTCTCCTCTTTCCCTCTCACTATTTTTTCATCTCATGAGAATAACAAGTGATCACATACGAGTATTTACTTCTGACGCGCGTACCGTGTGTACACGCACCCGGTTTTTTTAAATGTATTCCCAGTTGGCCTAATCCACTATCATTGTTTACTATAAATTTCAAAAAGACTTTAAACAAATCTCAAGACCCGTATATTTGGAGTATTAATGTTTTCAAAAATTCTTTTCAAACAATATTCTTTAAATCTGTGTTCAAATAAGGGTGTGGCGTGGATAACAAGGGAGTGGTGTAGTAGAGCGGTGAAGCAGCGGAGGTGGGAATTCTTGGCACGGTGGCAGTCGTGGCGGTGTTTGGGTTCGGGCTTGGGTTTCGGTTTAACCAAATCTAAGGTTTGGGTTTGGGTTTAAGTTTAACTAAACTCGAGGTTTGGGTTTCGGTTTAACCAAACCTAAGCTTTGGGTTCGGGTTTAAGTTGAACTTAACTCGAGGTTTGGGTTTAGGTTTAACCAAACCCAAGGTTTTGGCTTAGGTGTAACCAAACCCAAACCTAAGGTTTGCGTTCGGGTTTGGCTTTCATTGTATTCTTGACACGGTGGTGGCTGCGGCGGCGTGTCATTCAATATTATGTAAAGATGTCGCCGCCGCTGCCGCCACCGCCGCCGCCCCAAACCCAATCCCAAACCTCGGGTTTGGGTTTGGATGTGGACTTAGGTTTAGCTTCACCGATCTACTGCACCGCTCCCCTCTTATCCACGCCCTGCCCTTATTTAAACGCAGATTTAAAGAATATTGTTTGAAAAGAATTTTTAAAACATTAATACTCCAAATATACGGGTCTTAAGATTTGTTTAAAAGTCTTTTTGAAGTTTATAGTGCACAATGATAGTGGATTAGGCCTACTGGGAATACAATAGAAAAAAACGCGCCATATAATCCCCACCTGCTTATTCTATCCTATGTCTATTATGTCTATTCAAAATTTGTGGTACACGATGACAGTGGATTAGGGTTCATTGGGGGAATGCGACTTACAAAAAAAATAAATCACTCCCTTTTTTACCCATTTTATTTATTTTTGAATCGATTTTTTTTTTTCATTATCTAAAAAAAACATAACTATGAACATTATTTTTTTAAAAACATTTTTCAAGAACATTTCTTCCCTAACCACTCACACAAACACAAGATGGGGGGTTGGCGCGCGAAGCGCACAGGGGGCAAGGCCACCCTGTATATGGATATATCGATATATCGAACCGTGTCAGTAATCGATATATCGAATTATCGAATCGTGTCGACAATCGATAAATTGATATATCAATATATCGAACCGGGTCGATACTCAATAAATTGATACATCGATATATCGAATCTTGTCAATAATCGATAAATTGATATATCGCTATATCAAATTGTGTCAATAATCAATAGATTGATATATCGATATATAGAATCGCGTCAATAATCGATAAATTGATATATCGATACATCTAATCATGTTAAGAATCAAAATATCGATATATATCGATCTATCAATTAAACCCAAACTCATAACCCAAACCCAATGTATATCGATATATCGAAATATCGAATCGTGTCACGAATCGATATATTCGTATATCGATATACCAAATCATGTGAACAATCAATATATCGATATATCGATATATCAATCAAACTCAAACTCAACCCAAACCCATAACCAAAACGCAAAAAACACAAATATAAACAATTAAAAAAAAAAATTCCAGAATGTTTTTCTCAATACTGAATTATACGCGGATCGATGTCGTGCAATATCTTTTCACGGGAATGAGAGTGAAATCTCTTGCAAAATGTCGTCCAAATGCAATTCGAAAACTCCCCCCGACTGACAGTATCTTTGAAAACGGCTTTCGAGTTCTTGGATGAAAGGAAAGCACCTTTTATTCGGATGTAGAAGATATCCTTGACTCTTAAAGTTCGTTAATCGTGCTGACGGGTGAGTCGAACGTGCAGTTAGATTAATGAAAGCACTTTTGAAAATCTCACAGTTGACGGACTCAGTGATTTGTCTTGATACGTATCCGGTGACATAGTACAGAAACAGCCACTCATAGCAGGCGAGCAGTAATCGTGATCCTGTCAACAACGTCGTCGAGAACACAATCTTTAGAGTGCTCACATGGCAATGATGGTTCAATCATTTCAATAGTGCCAGTGTTTGCAGATGATGTACTCGAAACACTCTGTAAGTGAGTGTAGGGATGCTGATTCTCCACATTTTCCACCCATGGGAATATAGACGGAATGGCACCCTTTGCCAGTCGAGGAATTTTATATGGTGACTATAATAAAAAATCAATGTTCTATGTGAGGAAAGTAGGTAGGAAAAAAAAATAGTTTACATTCGCTCTCGATGAATCGCAAATACTAGTCCCAGTGTGTCGCTGATTTTCTTACAAATCTTTTATAGCTTTTCTCAGATTTTTCCATGAATATGGAATACAAGGAATGCATTTACTTACAATGCCAATAACAGTCTTATCCGGGCCGTACAGTTTGCGCTTGTGAAGGATATCGTCTTTCTTAAAATGGTGTTCACAAAGTGCTTGCGAACATTTTAATTATATATCCTTGGGACGAATCCCGGCTTGCCATGCCTTCTTCTATTTCTCATTCTTTGGAACATTAAAGAAGTGCACCTTTTCATGATCGGTGCCATAACCTGACGTACAACCAGGTGCAATGTAACGCACTGTTCTACTTTACGTTCGTTGTTGTTTTACTAATGTTCTACTTGAGTCTTCAAAAACCATTCAATACAAAAAAATTAAAACTGTATCACTTATATTTACATATTTACTATCAAAATCATAGATGCCGCACAAGAACGTTCTACTTTATCATTTTAAGGATCATCGGACGTACCTTCCCAACCAAATGTGACTTTCGTCGACAATGTTGCATACTTTATGATAAGATAAAAATCGGAAAAAATTCAACCACAACAACGACTATAAGAAGATTTATTTTGAATAATAATAATGCCAAAAAGCTATCAACAAATTATTTAAACAAAACATTGTTTAACAAATTTTTAGGGAAAGATTTTTTTTGACACGTGAAATGAATTCGTTGATTTTTCCGACTACACATGAATTTTTTTTTAAATTTCTTATCATTTTGAAATTTCGGTTTTTAAAAATTTTTTAATTTTTAAAAATGAAGAAAAAATCGTGAATTTTGTATATGTTTTCGTATAAACGTTGTATATTACAATTGAGAAGTTTCCAGGGCATTGAACGAATTGTTTCGTAAATACAACCTTTACAAATTTCCGAAAATGGAAATTTCAAAATGATAAGAAAATTTTCAAAAAATCCATGCGTAGTCAGAAAAATCAACAAATTAAGTTCACATGCCAAAAAAAACATTCGCTAAAAATTTGTTAATAATGTTTTGTTTAACCAATTTATTGATACCTTTTCGGTGTTATTATTATTAAAAAGTAATATTCTTATCGTCTTTATTGTGGTTGAATTTTTCCCGATTTTTATTTTATCATGAAGTATGCAATATTGTCGACGAAAGTCACTTTTGGTTGGGAAGGTACGTCTAATACATCCTTTAAACACTTATTTTAAACAAATGTTTCACCACGTGTATCACGAACCACACTGCACACGCCCAGGACCGTTCTGTTCAATTCATTCCAAACTGTTTAATTAATAAATGGTTTTTTTATTTTGCCAAAACGTTCTCGACACTACGTTACTGAGGTACCTCAGTAACGTACCTATTGCACAGGATTATGCAAGAGTATATTGTGATTTAGCGGCCATTTGTAAATTGTGATCGGCCAAGCTGACCTGCAGTGCCACGTTGTGGGCAGGGACACTATTTTGCCACCATCAAAGACAATGAAGGTGCTGAACACGCATAAGGCTGGTCAAGATCATAAATGCATTTTAACCGAAACAAAACGCATCAACATAGTAGCATTGAGGCATCAAGTGAAAACACACGAATTTCGTGTATAAATCGACGGCTAGTTTTTACTGTACGTGGCGTACCTTCTGATGGTAGAACATACACACATGCGGCGCTTAAATGGGGAGAGTAAGCAACAGGAATCGGATAGTTAGACGATATATATAGGTGCGACGTCCTCGACACGCTCTGCGAGAACGCAATTACGAGTACGTGAGAGTTGCGGCTGGCACTAATATATGCCCAGTGGCGTAGCTATCATAGGGCAAAGTGGTGCAGTGCACCAGGGCCGTAAAGCTCAGGGGGCCCCTAAGGGCTCCTTGAGCTGGGGGGGGGGGGGGGAGGGCAGCGAGCTCACAAAGCTAGGAAATCCTGACCCTGCGCCCAAGCATTTTTGTTCTAAATATGTTTAATGAAAATTTATAATAGCAGAACTCCTAAGTTAAGAGTTTCAACGCTGCTTAATTCTATCGATTAAGGAGGTTCTTAACCCAGAGAAAAACGGTAAGAATGATTCTAAAATTTAAGGGGAGGTTTGTTCTGGTACTAGGAATACACCGTAATTATTTCAGATTTTTTGACCGCGTAGTTGAGAAGAAAAACAAAAATTAAATATGCCGCTTATACATGGGCTCTTATGGGAGAAGTATTCGAAGTTATGATTGGAGATTATTTTAGGAGTGAAAAAACGGTAACGTTTCCCCGAAGAACCGCTTAAACGACAGATTAGACCTTCATAGATATAATTAGCCCATAAATAAAGTTTTTCACCGTTCCGATTGTGAAATGTACTTGTAAACAGAATTGAGCGTGAGTAATGGCTTGGTGAAACAAATGCCGAACGCAACCTGCCCCGCACGTCGCCCGTACCGCGCCATCACGTTCCCCTCGCCACACCAAATTGATGTTAAGAACCTCCTTAAGATAAGTTATCACCTATCTTAAGATAGGTTAGGTGTTCTAACCTATCCCATATAGACCGCTGACGTCTAATATACATATATAACACATATATATGTATATGATATGTATACGTCTATGATAGACTTATATTATACGTATATTATGCATATATTGAATGTATATTCTGGTGCTATTCAACTGATGTAGTGAAAGATTTTGATATACGTATATTTTAAGTATATTATACAATAAGCATTTGACATAAAATTATATACATATATTATATGTATGAGAAACGTCTACTTGACGATAGAAACAAAGCCAACTGCATTGCTGTCGAAATCACGTTATTATATACGTATATTGGACGTGTATTTTTCAACAATATCTCCGTGGAATTTTGTACGTCTCATATACGTATAATATTCGTTCATTGTTATCTTTCGATTGTAATTCCCGGATCTGAAGCTATTCAATGTACGTATACTTGAATTAAAACAGGTGTAGAATATGTATCTGATACATGTATATCTATCTGCAATATAATGATATGGTCAAATCTTCGTGAAATTGCGTAGATCTGATATACGTATATTTGTTTGTCACCAAACTGGTCGCATCGATCCACACATACCTACAGGGATATTGGACGCAAGTATAATATAGGTGAATTCAACTATATTGATTTTGACCAATCTTCGATCGACATAAGTTCGTCTAATGTACGTATAAAAAAACAAGGTATATGTTTACAGGTGATCATGGAACAATATCATTATTACTGCAATATTGATAATATAGGAGCACCTATATCAATAACTGCATCCACGCTTTTGATACGTATATTATAAAATCGTATGTCAATCTAATATTGGTAAATAGCAATATGATTGAATTTACTTATATGTTACACCTGTACTCAATATCCCTATATTTGGTGTATATAATCATCTTCAATATATGGTTGATTTTTTTAAATTTTCGCTTCAACGCGAAGTACTTGAAATTCTCACCGAAACTCTTTTTGGTTGGGATTGTACGGCTCACACATCCTCAATAATGGATCCGCTATATTGAGTTTTATAATTTTGATCTCAAATTCGTGTTCACCGACAAAAAAAACCTCTGACTATATATAGTTAGAGTAAATCAGAGAAGTTATGGAATTTGTAGAATTTTGGATCCACCATATTGGATTCGCCACATTCAATTTAGTAATTTCTTTCAAAACTGACATGGTTATACTAAATAGAGGGTTGAAGACGCGACCACCACCATCCCTTGAGTAGCTCCTAACATACAACTGATCAAGTGTTCTCTGGCGTATCAAATACATGATATGAATTAACAAAGTTCATAAACAGTTGATAGCATAGTGGGTAGCGTGTTAGGAAGATAGGTAGGATAAGTAGGTAGGTCGCAGGTTCGAGTCCCCGTCGAAGGAGAATTAAATTCTATCGAGAAATCCGAGCAGGATTTTATTTTTCAGTGTAACTCTTCTATGACCTATGACAACGAGAAAATGCGTATGGAACCGTTTTTCCAGCAATATATTTCGTTTTTATTTATATTTTTTAAAAATATTATCGTGCTGTGAAGGTATAGGCACTTGACGTATTTTCGACGTCTTATATACGTCAAATATACAGATATTAGCCGGATATTTAGATCCTTCAGGATCTTTCAGGATCCTTCAGGATCTTTCAGGATCGTCCGTCAGATCCTGAAGCAGTCTCGCTACCACCTCGGTCACGCTATTTATTACATACAAATCATAGTTGGATTAAAATTAAGCTAAACTCGGTGAGAGAAAATGAAATAAATTCCGGTCATCTGTGGACTTCATGTTCGTCAAACTGTTAACTTTCATAAACAAGCGGCGTAGCCCAGGCGGTAGCGAGGCTGCTTCAGAATCTGACGGACGTGGGTTCGATCCCGCACGAAGTCCTCATTTTTTTTTCTCCGATATAAACCCTGACCATATGAGAAATCATATGATAAATTACATAATAAACGATGTGAATTCGAACTATACAATAAATCATGTAACAAATCACAAAATAAAGTACACAATAAATTGTGCACTGATATCAAGAGGCACGGTAGTGCCTCGAGACAAGTACATTTTCTCCTATACCGACATGTCGAGAGGTACTACAGCCTCTTATACGCCGCACAACTTGCTTATACATAGGAGTATATCTATATAACGAAACTTATTTTCATAATTATTAATTAATTATACGGACTTCAGCAATGATATTAACACGCATATTTTATATTTTTTTTTCTCTTTCGATCGGTACCCAAATGAATGCTGTAGCTATTGATATATGAGAGATATCGCATTTTATATTCGACGTACAATCACTTCACACGAAATTTTCGCATCTGTCGCACCAAGAACTGTCGCACCAATTAGGTTAGGTCCACGGGTGGTGACAGATTGGTGCATCTCATATACGTGCCATATCTATCTCTCTAGAGTAGTGCAGCATTGCCCCGAAATTCGTTTTCCTAAAAGTCGTTTCCGCGATTATTTTATTAAATAGTTATTTAATTGTGTAGAGTAAACATTAATTGAGAATTGTATTTTTCCACGATTCAGGATGTTTTTAGTCGCGATAGTGATGCCACCGAAACGAGAAACTTTTCCATAACACGAGACGAAACAAGAAATTTCTCGTCTCGAACATTTTGGCTTTTCTCGTCTCGAAACATTTTAATGAGTCGAGACAAGACCAGGCGACCGACAAGATTGTTGACCGAGAAATCGAGAAATCTTGATGTTCAATCTCCGAATTTTCCCCTTAATCCTACATCACCACGCACATTTTTCGTCCAGGCTGATCGCACATAGTTTTTGGTGTCTAAGTTAATCGCGTCATAAGTTTTTGGCGTCCAGATCGATCGCTCTATATTTCTTCGTGTCTAGGTCAATCGCGTCGTAGTTTTAGGTGTCTAGGTCAATCGCGTCATAGTTATTGGAATCCAGGTTGATGGCGCATTAGTTCTTGGCGTTCAGGTCGATCGCACCATAGTTCTTGGCGTCCAGGTCGATCACGTCATAGTTCTTGGCGTCCAGGTTGATCACGCGGTAGTTATTGGCGTCCAGGTTGACCAAGCCATAGTTATTGGTGCCTAAGTCAATCGCGTCATAGTTCTAGGCGTCCAGGTCGATCACGCAATAGTTCTTGGTGTCAAGGTTAATTGCGCCATAGTTCTTGGCGTCCAGGTCGATCGCGTCATAGTTCTTGGCGTCCAGGTCGATCGCACCATAGTTCTTCGCGTTCAGGTCGATCGCATCGTAGTTTTTGGCGTCCAGGTCGATCGCGTCATAGTTCTTGGCGTCCAGGTTGATCTCGCGGTAGTTATTGGCGTCCTGGTTGACCAAGCCATAGTTATTGGTGCCTAAGTCAATCGCGTCATAGTTCTTGGCGTCCAGGTCGATCGCGCCATAGTTCTTGATGCCTAGGTTAATCGCTCCATAGTTCTTGGTGTCTAGGTCAATTGCGTCATAGTTTTTAGCATCCAGGTTGATCGCGCGTTACTTCTTGGCGTCCAGCTTGATCGCACCATAGTGCTTGGCGTCCGGGTTTTACGCGCCATTTATATGCGTAATGCCTTGCCGTTGACCTGGAACTTAAGAACTACAGAGCGCGAGACCTGGACAGCGTAAAACGCATTCCCGTCAACCTGGAACTCGAGAACAATCGAGCGGTAGACCTGGATGGTGGAAAACCCAATCCCGTTGACCTGGAACTCAAGAACTACGAAGCGTGAGACCTGGACGACGGAAAACTCATTCCCGTCGACCTGGTTGTCAAGAACGACGAAGCGCAGAGCCTGGACGGCAAATAACGCCTTCCCGACGACCTGGTGCTCAAAGATCACAAAGCGCGGGGCTATTCCAGGACGGTAGGTGACGCATGCCCGTCGACCTGTGCTCAAGAACTACCGAAAGTGATAACTGGATGGCAGGAAAAAAGATCCCATGATCTGGGGATCTGGTGCTACGGAGCGCATCACCACATGTCCATCGGGAGCAAAACATAAAAATAATCCAACGTAAAAACTAATTAAAAAATGATAACTCTGGGTGACGAATGATGTTCCGGAGGATCTGTTTATTGCGAATTTGTACTCGTCTAATCGATTACAAATAATTGATTGAATATATTACTTTCATAATTTATAATTAAACGTTGTTCAATTACAATTCTAATTTGTAATTAAATTCTTGTCGATTTCAAATTACATTTATAATGTGTAATTACACAGAAGTTTAATTACAAATTACATTTGTAATTTAAAATGAAAAAAAGTGTAATTAGAAATTTTATTTGTGATGGGTAATTGAAAAAAGTAAAAATTTTAATTACAGATTATATTTCCAATTTTTAATTACAAAATGTTCAATTACAGATCAAATTTGTAATAGTCCATTGAAAAAATTAATTTCAATTTACATTTGTGATTTGTAAGTAAACAAAGTTTAATTACAATTTTCACAACTCGGTTCGGTACAGACAATTCAAATTTCAAAGGACCTGCGCATACGGACAACATGCTTCATTTTTCTGTACCAATTCGGTTATAGACTGCGTTTGTCTGGATCAAATCGCTTCATGGGATTTTTTTTTTTGGTAGTGCAATGATTTGTCGAATTTTCCTGTGTTCAGTTGACTGTGATGGCTTTTATGAGTAGAATTACGTGGGTCGCGGTCGGGTTGAGTCTGCGTTTAATTGATATCTTACAAACGAAGCCCTACTATTCCATCGCGAAAAAAAAGATACTGCTCAATACTATGAACCGACTATAGAAAAGCAATGCTTGTGATTTTTACAACTCAGCGATGGTGCTTCGTATCAAGAATCGAAACTCAAAGTTGTTTGAATGGAATATGCGAGCACTTTCAAGAATAGAGAGACCTCATTGATAGGATTTTGTACGCATAGAACACTTTGGAGTTCACTAAACTTGCTAACGATCTAATAAAAAAAAAATGCAAATGATAATTCGTGTGCTAGGTGCTAGATTGGGGCTTCTGAAGTTGTGAAATAATGAAACCATTCCATAATTGTACGAAATCTTTTGGCAAGACAATTTATGCCGTCAAAAATTGTTCAATTCTAGCCTGAGCATAGCAGTCACCATTCAAAGCTTTTACGTAGAAGTTACATCGTAAATATATATCGACATATATAATGCTTTGCAAAAAGGAACCAAATCCCACCAAAAACACCATGAATGGTGTACAAAAACTTGAGACAAGTACATTTCCTTGAGTCTTTTTTTTTATTCTTACAAAAAGATGTCAAACCCAAATATTTGACAAATAAACCTTTACAAAAAGATGTCAAACACAAAAAGTTGTCAAATAAATTCAAATAATCTAAGTCACAGTTGCCAAGTACATCAAGCATTTTCATTGTTTACATTTTTATTAACCGTTTATAAGTAAGTAACAACGTTCGAAAACGTCTTGAAACGGGACTTAGGGACTTAATTTAAAAATTTAATGTTTGAAAGATTGTATTGAAAAAAAATTCGCATTAAAAAAAAAAATTCGAACGAAGTACTTGGCGAGTTCGTAACAGGTAGTCCGTACAGTCATTTTATATAACTCGCCAAGTACTTCGTTCGAATTTTTTTTTTTTAATGCGAATTTTTTTTGCACCCGCCGCTGCACCTGTCGTATAGATTGCACTTTCTTGAACTTTTGTTTAACACTGCTCAAACCTAAATTTCCTTTCTTCCCGCTGCGCCAATACTCAACGGCCCTTAATTTGTACTCGTAAGATAAGTCTTCGTTATCACGAGTGCATGTATCAGGCGGAAGTTCTGGTTCATACAGGGCGTTTGCCGATTCTTCATCTTCAACAATTTCCATTTCCCAATCCTTAAACGGTTCTTCGAAATGCAAAGAATTTTCTTCTACCATTTCGAAACCACTATATTCGTTCATTGCACTCAACAAAATATTTTCAAAGTTTTCTTTCAACTGTATTTCATCGTTATTTACTGGCGAATCCGGTAAACGCATAACTTCAAAAGTTGCGAGAAGCATTCTAATAACGTTCAAAGGATTTATCTTCATTTTGATTAATATTTGCAATTTCGTTTTAAATAGTCTCGAATTGTAAGTGACTTCTTTCGTCGTGTAAAAGAAAAATAGCCGACTGCGGTAAATATATTCCGTGATCGCAGTTTTATCACTGCTTCTACGTCGTATTTCAAATCTAATTTTGGGAGCGAGTCACAGACTGAACAGAGGTGACTCCCAGATAACACCGTCAAGTGAGGGGCGGGGGGGGGGGGGGGGGAGTTATGATAACTATGAAAATACGTCAGTATTTACTAAATTTTTGTGAAAAATATAAGGAATAGATATTTTTGAAATTCGTCTTGTGGTTTATTCAATATTAACTAATAAAAAAAATTGTTATCCGTAAAAGTTATCCAATCTGTAATTTTTGGCGGAAAAAAATAAATAAGTGAATTTTTTCAAACTATGGATGTGATTCGTATAAATACCGTAAAAAGTTACAAAAAATAAAAAACTGATAAAGTGGTAGAATTTTAACGGAAAAATTTGATTTTTTCCAATTTTCCTTGCTCAATTCGGTAAAATCCATTGTTTAATTAATTTGAAATGGAATCTTTTAAGTATAACTAGAAGAGTCTCAAATTGCTTTCAAATAAAAAACAAACCATTAAGATTGGACCTATACTTTTGGTTCTATCGCTTTCACCAATTATGAAAATGTAATTTCGAGAAAAATCTATCCATCGTTTGATATGTAGATGTTGAGAATTTAAAGAAAAAACGTATCACTAGGAGAAGAAATAAAAAAAAAGAATTACTGCCGTTTTATGGAGATTAAATGTAAACATACATAGGGGTAGTTCACCCCCTTAACTTGATTTGCGAAAAAAACGCAAAAACATGTATGTATTATTTTTTAGCCCTCTTCAAAGTGCAATTGAATCCATCCAGATAGGGGCAATAGTTTTTTTGTTATAACGATTTTGTGAATTTCAACCCCTCTAATTTTTTTCCTATGCAACCCTCCGATATGAAACCAGTTGCATTTTTCATCGTTTATCATTAAGGTAATTATCCATTTGGGTGCATTCGATTATCTCAAGTGAAAATAGGTGAAACCTGAAAAGTACCCCTCGGAGGTCTGAACTTTAAAGGATAATTTCACCCCCTAGAAACGTTTTTCCGCCGATAAAAAAAAAATACGTGTCTCTTAGATTTTGATGTAGAATAACATATTTGAATTTCGTCAAAATCGAAGGACGTCAGCGGAAAGACTTTCCTTGTAAGCCACAGCACTGTGGATAGTGAGGCACTCGCTCTCTTGTTTATAAACTATACCTCTCTCTCTCTCTCTTCTTCTATTCCTCTTTGCTCTCCTTCGGTTTAACAGGACAGGACAGTAACGCTCTGAGTTTGTCGGCGTCGCATATGAAGTATTCACTTCAACAACTAGGTGTGTGCATGGCAAGCACACGCGTCAGAAGTGAAACTTATGGAAGGTGTATGAGCATTTTTTGGGTGGTTGAAGCCATGCAAAATCGCTCATACACCTTCCATAAGTTTCACTTCTGACGCGTATGCTTGCCACACATCTAGTTTTTTTATCTTATTTTCTGTTTCTTTTTTTTCCGCCGATACTCACGACACTTTTCGGCATTACTTTTCGGCATACTTGGAAAATGTTTTGTCAAAATGATAAAAATATTCACAAAAACGATAGACGTGAAGAATACACCACGCTGGCTATGACACTTTTTCTCAAGCCTTCGTAATACGCAGGCGCACCACACGTACAAACATACACACGTAGAACGCTTGGACCATTTTCGCTGGCTATGACGCTTTTTCCCAAGGCTTCGTAATACGCAGGCGCACATACACGTACTACCACACGTAGAACGCTTGGACCATAGCAAGTATTAGGCAGCGTAATATAGATACTATACTCTCTATACGACGTCTTCTCTCTCGGTCGGCTCGACAGCACGCATCACACACAAGCACACCTAGACGCACACAAGCCCCCAAATGTACAACGCTTGGTAGACAAGAGTGGGGAGGCTACGAACCAGCGCACAAAGAGTAGATGAAGACAATAGGAAACTCTGTATATCTGTATTCTATCTCATTCTCTCGCAGGCTAAATCATATAGATTCGTATGTTTGTCTCTTTTTAGTGTCGCTTATTTTCGTTTCATCGAGTTTCAAATCACAACGGGGCTAAAGAAGTTTCACTTCAAAAATTAAAATATGATGCAGGCTCTAGGTTCCTAATAAACAGTGACTAATGCAGAGTTTTAAAATCATTTATTTCATGATTTAAAAATGTGAACATTGTTGAGGTAGTACTAGATATTATTGCTTGGGTCCCGGGATGAATGAAACTTATAAGTTTGTGTTAACATAATGTAATGGCTTAAGATAGTTCTACCACGACCGTAGATGGGGACGCTCGGTGCGACGGTGTGCGGTGAGCGGGGCACGCATGGAACAAGGGAGAGATGGACAGCTCAAGGCCTATACACCGTGGCTATCGCGAAACTTTGTCTCATCATGCCAAAAAACTAGACGGTCGATCATTCTGCAATTTTCACACAATATCTGGGAAGTGTATCTCTACCGATTTGCTGTGTTTCGTTGAAATCTAAAGATCAATTTAAAATGCCCAGGATAGAGCAGAAAATTGGCATGCGTTCGGTATGGGTGATACACGTAAAAAGTTGTTGATTTCTACAGTAATTATCTCAAATTTGGAATGAAAATTTGGAATTTCAAAAAAATTGTAAGACGGAATCAAAATATTAGAACTACCTTAAAGCAGTATTTTGCTAGCACTTACCGAACTGTAGATCTGTACGCAATCTGTGAGATTGGTATTGACTAGCCAGTGACCCGAGGCCCTAAGCCTATGCAAACGTCTCACTTCTATGAGTGATTACTCCTCAAAATGTCCTGCGACACAACTTCCTTTGTGGCCGATATAATAGTACATAACCCTGAAGCACGTAGCGTTTGTTCTGTATTTTACATTGAAGTGTGATTGCATAAGTTTTCGAGTATGGAGTGGAATTCGACTTATTTCATGACGACCATTTGCACGAACTTGATTTTCATTATTTACTTTTTTTTTCGCTGATAGTTGGCAACCGATTCAGTAAATTATATACCATTTGCATTTCTATATACTTTCTTTTTCCAATAAGATACAGAAAAGTCAATAATTTCTAATGGCACTATAGTGACGGGCTTATAAGCCCGTCATCGGAATACCTTAATGAACAAACAAATCGACGAAAAAACCTTATATGTATATAAAAATAGGTGTGAAGAAAAAATTTTAGCACCATGCAGTGGCCAGTTATAGAGTCACCACATTTTGCATCGGCAATTTCTCCATCACCATCTCCGGCCAGTTATAGAGTCACCACATTTTGCATCGGCAATTTCTCGATTTGAGCAAACTTAAAGTATCGTAGCGTGCAAAATGAAAAAAAATTAATATCATTATTATTGATGTACTCCATCGTATACCCTTTTCAGGTTTTTAGGCCCCTTTCCCTTTCGTCCGTTTTGATTTTTCATTCTTTTCCCTTGATACCCCCTTGAGTGTTGTCTGCAGCCACTCTTTCCTAATGCACTACTCTATCGCATTTGCAGGAGGGCACAGAAAAACTGTTGAAAACCTGGCTGGTACAGATGGCTATATTTTTACCAAGTTTCAGTTAGCTGTATTACCATCAGAAACTTAAAAAAAACTCTCTATTTACATTAAAAACTCAAAAAAACCGCGCGTCCACTGCTGACGGTCTCAAATAAGTTAATATTTTAATAAGTTCACATTAATATATAGTCTAACAAACTTAGGCATCATGTCTTGTCCATTGCGTCCCAAATGGAATAGAGGTATTGCATTTCTTTAATCCCAGAGTTGCGTCATAACCCGTGCGTCAATTTGGTTGAGGCTGGGACTAGGCCTCGATCGGATTTCCCTAATTTGCTTAGGGCCCTAGTCTGGGAGCCCAATTGGGCCCCTGAAAGGACAGTCACGCTTTTTCGACTAGGGCCTTAGAAAGTTAGGGCCTTTGCAACCGCTTCACGTCTGCCATGTCGAATCCACGACATCCCCATGGTCAGGGTCCAAGTATAATCGTAGTATAAATCGTAGTATAAATTTAGTTAATTAACTATAAATTAGTTATTAAATTGATCAAGGTATTTAAAACTGCTGTTCCATTATTTTTTAAAATAGTGTAAATTTTCCAAAAAAAGAAGTCATTATCCGGGATTTGAACCCGCTATCCTCGAATTGGCGAATTCAGCACTTTCGATCCTCAAATAATCATTTAAGAAAAAAATAAAAGCACTGGAGATTTTTTTTCCAATGTTTCTGGCTACGTATTCCGGACGTTATGCCGTTAAAATTAATTTCTATCCTACCTGAGATTTTAACTGAGAACTACCTAACGACCTTCCTAACGACTGACATGCTACCACTACACTATTGAAACCTTAGGACTTTCTTGTATTTAAATGGTATTAGTCTACAAGTTCTAATGAAAACGCGCTGTCTTACTGGGCTGGATAGAACAGCGTAATATTCAGTAAAAAGGTAATATACAGTGAAAAAAATTATTTAATTGTTAATTAACAAATGGGTTTTACAAGAACTAGGAGCATTGAAATTATAAAATGCATGTGTGGAATAGTGAAAGTGTGAACAGGACAGGATGGTGTAGAAAAAATATAATATTCATGGAATCAGTTTTCTTAGTGCACCTTAGTTAACAATTACATTTTTCAAGACCCGTGTATAGTTCAAAAATACAAAATTGATATATGGGCTTGTGAGACTATATATGCGATAGCAAGTGAAAATGTTATTTAACTATTAATTAACAATTAAGTGCAAAATAAGTACAGGCAAGTTCGAAAATTTGTATCTCGAACCTCCATATTCTGAATAGTCCAGGATGATGTATACAAAAAATTTAATATTTATATAATTGATATACCCTTCGCATGTAAGTTAACAAATATGTTTCTCGAGAACCACGCGTGGTTTCAACATCAAAATTTTATGTAGGCGTGTAAGACTGTGAACGAGGCAACACTAAACGAAAATTTTCATTTACCTGTTAATTAACAATCTCTTTCCATAATAATTACGTGGGTAGTTAAAATAGAAAAACTGCGGTATCTTCAATCTTGAGACTATCAAGAGAACAGGATGATAGATAAAGTAATTAACATTCATATAATTAATTTACTCTTTGTATCTTGCTACATGCATAAATATTAATGCCTCAACATCGTATAATCGTATAATATAATATCAAATGCCTTAATAGAATAATTTTAACCAAGACTGAATATTTCCATAAATATAATATCGCAAATTGCACGAATATTATTTTTGTGTAACATACATGCAACATCATTCTGTAATCAACGAAACACATGAATCATGCGGATTTAATTTCTTTTCATAAATCAAGGTTCCAATACTTTCGCCGTATTCGGGCCCGACTTGGTTTCGTTGTAATTATCCCAACTTTTTTGAATGTGGGCTGCCTCAGTGAAACTCGACTAAATCCGCAAAGGGCTCGCTCGACAGTGCTATGTTTGAAATATTTAGGCCGGACCCTATTTGGGCCCGACTTGGTTCTGTTGTAATTATACCGACATATTTGAATAGGGGTCACTTGATCGAAGTCCGGATAGGTCCTCAACGGGTTGCGTTCGGTCAGCCATATTTCAAATAAGCCTGGTGACTTTGGCATTGCCCTGTCGGGGCCTAAACTGGCGGTGTTATAGTAATTTATGATAGAGCATCCACGTTTAAGGCCTTTAAGAGGCAGCAAAGTACAATCAATCGATCGAACGAACTAACCTAAGTGATGTTCATTCTCAATTGTGTAGGCTGCCTTATAAAAATAGATCAGCACGCTTTCTACACATGGACCCCTAAGAGTAACAAAACCTCTGAACTTACTCACTTGCGTTACGATAACGCAGCTTTAAAATTTAATCATAAAATTAGGTATAGGGGCACCTCGTACTAAAGAGGGTGCAATAAATGATTGATTCAAAAATAATTATGCCAAAACAAGCAGTAACTCGCTTGAATATGTATCTGGGGGCCTATCACGGTTATCGGGTAAGCTTACTCACTTTTCACGTTCTCATCTCATGTGACTACGGTCATCCAATTACGAAACGGTCGAGTGAAAACGGGAGACCCCTAGAGCACTTCCGGCTAGTGATCTCACATTTTCATGACCCACCGCCATTGATGCCATCGATCATCGATGGCAAAAGAATAATTATTTCTTTCACATAAAGTTATCTCTATCTCTTAGCAATGGATTATCTGTTATCTGGCGGGATACTGTATTCGGAAGATAACCCTCGGTGAAAAACCGGACATAAATTGATCGTTTTCTTTTCGCCGCTCGTTCTATCGAGCGGAGACGTGGTAAATGTTGAGAGGTGTGAACATTGGCGCGAACACGCGATAGTTGAAGCAACCAATAAAGAGGCTGTTTTGGAAACCGGTGGTGATCAGCACTCAATGCCATCTATTATTGCTAGTGGAAAGACCCCATTTATATTATTTATGATTTTTTCTATCCCAACGAAATTTTTATTTTTCCTCGTTATTACACTTTTTTATTTTATTTCCGTTACACCTTTTTCATTCACGTTTTTCAACTTTTTAACCTCAAAATATTCCAATTTTTTATAAGAGACCTTAGATCAGTGGATATTTCTCCTGGGTTTCTAGGTGCTCAAAGTTTTATATAAAACGTGAATTCGTCGATAACTTTATATGATAAGGTATTTAAAAAAAAGCCGTTATATAAATTTGCTTGTTGCGTACATGTAAACCTGTATATATGTACGTTATAGGGTGGAGTTAAAAAGGTCAATTTTCTTGGATCGTATCGTAATAGCGCCGGAAAATTGCGTCTTGTCACTAAAAAGTGTGCCAAAAAAGAAAAAATTTACAATCGATATCTTGTGTTCCGGTAAGCACCTTAAAGTATTGAATTTTTTAACATGGGGTTCAAATAAATAAGAACCCCTAAAAGACCAGTTGCCACTAAAAAAAATCATAAAAACTTACCGGGTGGTTCGATTTCAGCCCCCCTGCGCTTTCTCGAAGCGAGAAGGTAGCTTTCATTTGACGTATTAAAATTTTAAATGTCTTACTTAGTTTTGGGGATACATGCATTTGAAGAATAAGCTTTTTTGTCATTTTAAAATTTTTTCCTGAAAAAACTTATTTTTCAAATGCTTGTATATCTCCGAAACTAAGCAAGGTATTTAAAATTTTAAGGCGTCAAATAAAAGCTACATTCTTCTTGCTTCGAGAAAGCGCAGGAGGGGGGGGGGGGGGGGGGGGCTGAAATCGAACCAACTGGTGAGTTTTTATGAGTTTTTTAGTTCCAACTGGACTTTTTAGGTTTTTTCTCCATTTGAACCCTATGTGTGAAAAATAAAAACTGTAAGGCGTTTGCCGAAACAGAAGATATCGATCACAAATTTTTTTTCCTTTGGCACTCTTTATAGTGATGCCAAGACGCAACTTTCCCGCGCTATTACGATACCATCCGCGAGAATTGACCTTTTTCACTCGGCCCTAATGTACACATTTATTTTAGCTGAAAGGTACTTGATATGGCAGAGTCTATCACTGAATCGAATTCCGGTCACAAACGAAAAAGAAGCTTTTCACCTGAAGAGCCTAGAAACTGCGACACTGGCACATCTGTATCTGTGCCATCACAGAAGCAAAAGCGAAGCACTGTACGTGATCATTTTGTAAAGCACGACTCTGTGTCGGTGCGATGTCGTTGGTGTTTCAATATTTACAAAAATCACAGCAATACGACTAATTTGAGAAAACATATGGAACGGAAACACCTACAGCATCTAAATACCGAGAGTCTTGCACAGAAAAAAATATGATTAAATACATCTGAAGAAGCAGTCGAAGGAACTGTTCTATTCGAAGGGGAAGATGATCCTGCAGCAATCAATTCTAAAAATGATGTAGAATCAACGTCGGAGAATATAGACATGACCGCAGAATCGCCTAGTATACGATCGAGATCCTTGATCAGTAGCACGATCAAGGATCTCGAAAGTGTTCGAAAGTGAAAACGCTGCTTTCGACTGTTCCCCATCTTTGCCTGACTACAGACGTTTGGACAGATCCGTTCAACACACGAAGTTACATAGGGGTTACCGCGCACTACGTAAACTTCGAAATTATGAAATTGGAGGAAATTTCTCAGGGAATGCAAGAGCTCGAAATGAGTCACAACGCGGAATATTTGTCGGATGTTTTAAACGAAATTCTGATGGAGTGGCACATCAAACACGATTCCGTAGTTGCTGTAATCACGGACAACGCTGCAAATATAGTGAAGACTATTTACGATACATTTGGACACCGAAAGCATCTTCCGTGTTTTGCTCACACGTTGAATTTGGTTGTTCAAAATTCGATTACGGCTACACCAGAATTCCAAGCTGTTATGACAAAAGTAAAAACGATTGTATCTTACTTCAAACGGAATATCAACGCTGCTGATGGACTTCAGAAACTCCAAGCGTCTGATATTCAGGCAGGGGAACATCCTCTGAAACTGAAACAAGAGTGCGAGACCCGGTGGAACTCACTTTTCTATATGGTGGAACGCTTTTTGAAACTCGCAAATTATGTGAG
This sequence comes from Rhorus exstirpatorius, assembly GCA_963564615.1. Classification (NCBI taxonomy): domain Eukaryota; kingdom Metazoa; phylum Arthropoda; class Insecta; order Hymenoptera; family Ichneumonidae; genus Rhorus; species Rhorus exstirpatorius. Next base: position 1,490,271 of record OY751314.1, on the reverse strand, counting down.
CACTGTTCTCATGACTCTACCAAGGAAACGCAGTGATAATATTCCAGATATGGCTACTCATAGTGAAATACAAATCTTGAAAGATGCAACAGCGATTTTGGAGCCAGTAGAGGTAGTGACCACTGAGATGTCTGGAGAATGTTACGTCACTTGCAGTAAAATAATCCCTATTGTCAACTGCTTGATAAAAACTTTGGAAAAGTTCAGTACTGATAACGATGTTCCTGAAAAATTTCGTACCACCATTCTCAAAGAGCTTGACAGGAGATTCTACTCTGATCGTTCGAACGTTGAAAAAAACTCCATCAATGCTGTATCCACGTTGCTGGATCCACGGTTCAAAAAGTTACACTTCCGAAGTCCGTTAGCCGTCTCCTCGGCGATACGTAAAATTTGTGAGTTGTTAAAAGAAAAAAAAAAGGACGTTCAATCGACTACAGCATCAACGAAGAGTGTATCAAATACAATAAAGACGAAAAGCGATCCCTGGGGCATTTACGACGAGATATTCGAGACTTCTCCATCTAATTCAGATGAGCCTGGTGGGATACCCATTGAGCTTCGACAATACCTAAATGCAGACGCAATAACCAGGCAAGAAGACCCTCTGAAAAGTTGGCAACAATTGAAAAATGTTTACCCGAACGTTTACGAGATAGCGATGAAGCATTTCGTTGTGGTAGGAACATCTGTACCATGCGAGAGGCTGTTCAGTGCTGCAGGCGACATCGTAAGCGTCAAACGAAGTAGATTAAAAGGCAAAAGAGCATCAAAAATAATATTTTTGGGATCTTTACCTGAAAGATTCTGGGACTGAACATAATCTTTCGAGACCGATTCGATAAGAGGTCAAAGCTTTTTGTATTATGTACGGTATGATGAGAACCCCATGATATAAGATCGTTTAATAATTATTTAAAAAAAAAAAAAACGTATTTTTTAGTTCGTGCGGGAATTCTCCTTTTCAATTTATTTGCATTATTTTATTTTTAACTATGGCCAAAGACTCATGTAATCGAAGTAAAATTCTAGTAGAGTTCTCGTAAATGCGAGTAGAGTATAAAACTATTCATTACTTTAAGTTTTTCTGCTGGAAGATCCACATTGTGATATATGTATTATATTATAAAGTTTAAAATGAACATATCCGGAGACGTGGCAGGCTGAAAAAAACAAGTTCTACTGTACACTTCCGAATTTATGAATGATTTCATGCCCTCCCCTTCCTTTAGAATCTTTAATGACCTTTCATTTTTATTTTAACGATAAATATTTTTCAGAGGCAATTTTTTTACTCTCAATCAAAAATCGATCCTTTGAGAACCGATACTTTTTCTCCTAAAGAATCGATTCTTGAAATTGAGTTAACGAAAAGAATCGATTCATGAGAATCGATTCTTTCTACTAGAACTTCCCATCACTACATCGATGCCATCAACGCGATTATTCGAAGTAGTGTTGACAGTGAAAAAACAAATATGAACGTTACGGAAAAACGGAAGAGTATTTTATTGCAATACATGAAGAAGCATAGAGATTTTGCAAGAGGCCGCTTACGTTATAGCAGCAAGAATAAAAATATGTTAGTAAGTATATTATAAATTTTAGTCAACAAGTATATTGTACATCATGATTTTGTCGGCAATGCTGTTAACCTAAACAGTTTTCTCTTTAGGTGAAAATGTGTTAGAAATTGTGTTAGAAATATGGGCTCCATCTTTCTCGCACTCACGCATGTTCAGCCTTGCCTTAAATAAATAGACTGAATATTTTTGGTAACCGATTCTGTTAACATAAGATGATGTGTGGTTTACGATCAGCAACTCCTTGAATGCAGTGGCCAATGAATCACATAAGCAACCGAAAGAGTGGCAGAAGTTAATGAGGAATGAGTTATAATTGTTTTTATGAAATGAATTGGTTAATTAACTAAGATTATTTATACATAAATATATGCATGGAGAGACTGAAAGTCAAATGTCTTGAAGAAATACGCTACAAATAAAAGCTACGTTGGTGGTACTGGCGGAGGACCACTGGAAGTTATTAATCTATAGATTTGGAAATCTATAGATTTGGAGAAAATTTTACTCGAAGTAATCGATCGATGCCGGCTTTGAGAATATCCCTGAAGGAGGCAATTTTTAATGAGTCGTATGGGATATATTTTCGAGGAATAAGATCCCAGAGGGAGGATTTTTTAATAGATTAAGTTCGGCGGGATCGTCAAAAACGACCGCAGAAGATTATCCAAAGGGACTTGCTGCTCACTTGATTGAAAATAAGAGGGTAAAAGAATATCGGTATACATCCTACTCTCGTATATATATTGTTACTTTTATTAAATAATAATAAAATAAAATGTTGAATTGTAGCTTGAACAATATACACGGGCAAACGCAACTTTATAGTTTTCTCAGACAGAACAAACTGTTATTTTTTAATAATGTCGACCCACTCAATAATATTCAAACAAAAATTATTAAGACAGTCAGGATGATATAATATATAAGCAGGTTGCAGTGAATTATGGTAACTACAGGGTGACTCTAGGATCCAACATCACATGCTGTAGTAATATGTTGTAACTAATATATCGAATAATCGATTTTTACACAAATTTAATAATATTTGCAGACACGTATACTTCAGTGGCTCTGAATGATCAACGGCCTAAAACGGAGAATTTTTCCTGTTAGCCATCGACATACCTAATTGGGTCACAATTCAATGAAATAGATGATTCGTGTGAGTTAGATTTAGAGTACAACCAGTTCATTTCTATTGTCAAACATATATTTTATATGATAGGTAGTAATAGAAACACAAACGTTCAACATTTACAGGAGGAGGAAAGTGTTAGTTTTTTTAATGAAAATATTATAGAAGATGACATCGTCGAAAGAGAAGTGATTGCGCAAGGGCAAAGAACACCAGTGAAGGATGCTCTACAATCTACAATAGCCGTAACCGTAACCGTAACTTTAAGACGTTGGGAGGCCGGGTACTGTGTTACCGTCTACATTGCGCATTGTAGATGGTAACACGTTACACGGCCTCCCAACTTCTTAAAGTTACGGTTACGATTACGGTTATGGCTATTGCAGACCATCCTCAACTGCCGATGTTCATCGTACACAAAAGGGAGGTATTACAGATATTTTTTTTTATATTGACATTGTGAGATGAGATGGAATAGAATATACCATTTAAAAACAATACAGTTTTATATCAATATTTGTGATTTTTCAGATCCGAGTAATCATAATAAAGAAAGTGGGAGAACACAAAGTAATGCGAGGACAGCGATAGATCTAATGCGAAAAACATGGAGTTATTGAGGGAACAAGTGGCAAACGACAAGCAATACCAAGATTGTATGATCCAGATTGAAGAAAACAAATTACAAATTGCTAAATAAAACATCAAGACGAAAAAAGAAATAGCCGGATATTTAAAAAATATTCATGAAGAAATCATAAATGTGTTGAGTAATGTCGACGATAATGTCACACGCTCAAATTCAAATTAATAAAATAAGATTTAAAATTGAGATTCAAAATAAAATTTATTTTTCAAATTCAATACGTTGATGATATATTTTGAATAAATAAATGTATGTTCATACTGAAATAATGTATTCATGTTTTCCTTTTCGTAAATTATTATATGTACAATTATTTTTCTGCAAAATCACAATGGAATTTCATTTTGAAAGTACATATTTGTAATCCGCTCGCGAACTTCATTCCCATTGACTATCGGTACATCTTCATTTCCTCTTGGGAGTTCTAAATCTATTTGATCGTAATACAGCTCAGGTTCTGGAAGTCCCCACTGAATATCGATATTACGCAAAACACAGGCAGCATTAACTCTTCAAGCTGAAAATATAATGAATCAAAACTTACCCATAACAATCAACAGAATAATTCGTATATTATGCAAACAATATGTTACCTGCAACTTCTGGTGCATAATGCATGGCTCTCTCTTTTCTGAGGCATCGCCACCCGTCCTTGAAAATACCTATCGATCGTTCTACACAGGAACGAACTCGAACATGATGTTGCGTGTATCTCGCGGAAGGTGTACAAATTTCCGTAAACCGAAATTTAAAAATGATATGAAAATTAAAAAAAAATTCATTACCCTCTAGTTTACGCAGCTTCGTTGCTATTAAATAGGGTATAATGGGTAGGCACTATCACCTAGAAAAAGCATGTACATATAGTTTGATATACTCAAATAGCCAAAGCAGAAATAAAAGTAAACACGTCAAATAAAAGTGCAGTTACCCAAGAGCCAGGCATCTCTTCGTCCTGCAGCATACATCTCTTGCAGCTGGTTTGATACAAGAGATGCTCTCCAAGCTTTAGCATCGTGCGTTCTTCCACCATGGGCAGCATTCACAGTCAAAATTCTACCCTCGTAATCCGACACCTCTATAAAAGATTTTTATGTATTTTTTGGGAATTTTCGAAATAGTGTCATACGTATAATAAGAACATTCAGCGAATGATATAATTTCCGGTTAATATAGAGATGCTCTCTCTCAGTATTTGGTGGAACAATTGCTACATGAATTCCATCTATCGCATCAATAACGCCAGAAAATTGTGTGTGTGCCCAGAAACTATAACAATGTGATAGAATGTTGTATTTCTTATTTTGCAAAACTTTTCTGTCTGTAGAGTCTAAACAAGATTTTTTTTTCTCTACGGACTCTATGGACAAAAACAACTCTTCATTAGACTCTACGGACGAAAAACTTTTATCAAATAAGAAATTAAAAAATTAAAAAATCACAGTTCTTCATTTAGTTCAAGCTCAACGGAGAACTGGGAATTTTTAATTTTCTTATTTCTTATTTTGCAAAACTTTTCTGTCCATAGAGTCTGAAAAAAAATCTTTTTTGTCCGTAGAGTCTGTAGAGAAAAAAATCCCATCTAGCTCAACGGGGAAGTAAGATTTTTCAGTTTATTATTTTTTGTCTGTCTGTATAGAGTGTAGAAAATAATATTTTTTGCCTGTACAGTCCGTAGAGAAAACAAATCCCAGTCTAGCTCAACGGAGTGCTGACAATTGCAAGATAACTACCAGCAATTGCATGAGCAACCACCATAAACTAGTAACCGCAAGCAACTGCATACTTCTGCAGTTGTTTTTTTGCATAAAGCAACTTGTTGTCTGCCTGGTTGCTTAGGATGGTTGCTGTTTCCGCTAGCGATACCTTAACGCAGCAGTCAATCTTGTGTGTGTGTCTTTCTTTAATATTTTGAATTTCTGCTTCTCCAATTGGAAATTGAATCCAGTCAGGCATCAAATCATTCAATCCATTAACAACCTTGCGTATAGTTTTGCAAACTGTTGACTGAGCCAAGCATGACAAATCGTCTTGACGAACTCGCTTTTGATATGAACTAGAAGCTAGATAGTTCAATGTACATAAAACCTGTACGAAACATTTATTAGCATACTAAATTTTATAATACATTGTAAAATTTAATCCAGCATATCAGTTCGTCATATCTTAAGTTCAAAACCTGTAATTCGACAGGAACTGCGTGACGTCATGTGACGTTGGGTAGTAGAGATCATAGGTTTTCAATAAGTACTCGTACTTCTTTCTTGGATAATCTTTGAAACATTGCAAAGAATTTTATGGAACATACACCCACAATTCGAGTGTTCATTATTTTTAGTTTTTACTATAAGAATAACATCAAGAAGATATAACTTCCAAGCGTATCGGAAATTGTTTACCTGTAAAGACTGCGAAATTCACTTTCGGGTATCATAAATGAATTTGAGGCATCCCGAAATCTTCTACGCATTCTTAACATTGTATTATCACGATTTGGCAGAAATTGTATCACCATTAAATTATTCAGTTCATTCATTAATTTGTATAAGCGTTACTTTCACAATTCGCATCGTTTTTACTAATTGCTAATTCTTCCGTCGCTCAAGTAAAACTGCTGCCATCAACGTATGCGTTATTTTCGAGGTAAACTCCGTTGATTTCACCTTTTCACGTGAAATTTCGTGTCCAGTTTCCTCCCATGAGTAGTCTCCTATTTTCACGAGATCAGATTCATCGTTGTTCACATTCGTCATTTTCACCCAAGTCGAGAACCGTGATAGGCCTCCTCTGATCTAGAGGATGAGGTAGCGAAATACTTTCGGCATTACTGTTGAAATATTTGTTAAATATTTACTTTGGCTACTTTTACGAATTTTGGCATTTTATTTTTTCGACAAAACCCTCCATTTTGGCACCAACAATGATAATCAGGTGGGGGAGTTCAAAAATTATACTCCCACCAACCCAAACCCAAACGTTTTCCGAAATTTCGCGTTTTTTTTTCGACTAAACCGTTCATTTTCAAAATGTTTGGGTCTTTTTGGAATCAAACCTTTATTTCAGCACTAACAATGATAATGAAGCGGGGGAGCTCGAAAAACAATCCAAACTCATACCCAACACAAGCCTAAAACTCAACCCAAACCAAAACGGTATGCGTAGAAGGGGCTTAGCCTCGGGTTGGGTTTTTTGAGCCCCTCCATCTCAGTATCATTGTTAGTGCTGAAACAAAGGGTTTAGATGCTAAAGACGCGAAAATTCGGAAAATAATATTGCAAAGATTAGATTTCATTTATTTATTTATTTATTTTCTTAACTTTTTCATGCTCCCCTGCTTCGGTATCATTGTTAGTGGCGAAATGAAGGGTTTTGCCAAAAAAAAACGCAAAAATTCGGACAGCTAGCCAAAGTAAATAATTACCAAATATTTTTGTGAATAAGCTTGTGGAAATACCGAAATTTTATGTCAATATTATTTTTACCATGACTATTTCGCGTTTAGAAAATCGTTGGAGTTGATTTTATACATTGTTTGAGCTGAAAATGTGCAATTGAAAATCTAAAAAAGATGACATTTTTTTCGATAATTTAAAAAAAATTATGAATAATTTTTGGCGGTATAAAAAATGAGATGACTCAATTGACGTGGAATGTTTCACATACATGTGCACGTATACGTATATAATATCTTATAGGTGGGAGAGCAAACCCGCACGCCAGTGAAAGTCAAGTTGTGGCGTTTGCGCAATAAGATGGACACGCTGTGTAAGACACAGCGATCTTTCCCTTTCACCTTTTATAACTAGGATTTCTACCTGGCCGTGGCTCCAAGACTTTAAAGGCTCGAACGCGTAGGCTTGGAACTCGCTTGACGCACACTAGTACGCTGACGGCTTCGAAGAAGGTCGGATATATAGAGTGGGCAACGTTTTTTTTTACTTCAATATTTTTCTTTATGCTCGAACTGCAAAATTTTTACCTCTACGGCCTACCACATGAAAAGACGTGACATCGCTTTGATTTCAAAATGAATTTAACAAAATTCATATATACGCACACGCAAATTATGTATGCTTTTGCCTATTCAAAACAATCGGCTCCAATGAAAAAAATTTTAGGAAATTAAATTTTCTGCTGTATTTATTGCTAATATTTGTTGAAGTCAAAAATTTTGTATTATATTAATGATTAAGACCATTTCATGTTTCGAGCTTGTTCATTTAATGTTTTGAGCTTATACAAAACAGCTTATTCAATATGATCGTCGTCCACGAAAAAAAAGTTATGCAATTAAAATTTCTGCTGTATTTACTACTTATATTTTTGAAAATCCAAAATTTCATATTATACTAACGGTTAAAAATATTTCGAGGCCGACCTTGCACTCACAAAAGAAAAAATTACGTTTTCTAATTAATAAGTAATGTAACAGTCCTGTACTTGTCGGTCCCACCTTTTCAGTATATTGCCTGTTAGTCACGTCTGCATTCAACTGTCTTGCGATGCCCAAATCTTCTAGCATTTTCTAATTTCATATCTAATTAGAAGTTGGAAGATATGTTCAATGAGTACAGTGCTGTTACTATACTTAAAAATTTATTTTTTTTTTCTTTTGTAGCACGAATTTGGCTTCGAAATAAAGTCAACACTCTTTGTCATTGTAAATTTTACATTAGTACAAATATTTTGGACCAGTGAATACAAGTGAGTTGTGCTGCAGGTGATGTTTCGAGGAGATACAACGTCTATTTTCCAAGGTTTTCGAACATTTACTGAAATTGTATTGATGAATATATTAAAGCTCAGGACCTCACTGATAGTTTCGATTTAAAAAAAAATTATAACGTGGTTCATTTACAGTTATGATGAAGACGAACAGCCAATCAAATTGTCGTGTCTATTTCGGCTCGTGTATATTTGGGAGGATTGTCCACTCGTTGGTTTTGACTTTTCAACCCATCGGCCTTCAGGCTATTGGGTTCTTCGTGCATTAATCCGATACTACTTGCTGGTGGACTCATTGGAATTATTCAGGAACGTTTTTTAACTCGTGTCGTAATATTAACGACAACCGTTTGATACTTTACTTCTAGACTTATTCGTATTTCGTCCCTTGCATCATTTGGTGCTCAATTATTCTGACCATTCCACGAATAAAAGATACAATTTGTAAGCGTATTGTTTTGTGGGCTTTTGACCTCGCGTATTTGGCAATATTCGTGGTTTTTCAGAGGTGTGACGCCGAACTCCTCGAATCTTGCAAATGACCACGAGAAACGTTCGGTCGGTAAAGAAAGAGAATGTTATACTCCAGAGACTTTAACGAGAACGAGTCTCTCTGTCGACAATGCATGTTCCTTCAATTCAGGTAAATTATGGAAAAAAATTGAGCAAATATATATGCAAGATATCGGATATATTTTGTTGGATATATTCCTGAAAATATACCCGGGAAGCATATTGTTATGCCGAGGTATCTGTATGCATTCTTGAAATAACTCTGTTCTAAATTCTTCACCTTGTATATCGTCATGCTACAACTATCAAACGTAGGATGGAATAAGTCCGACAATCTTTATCGTAGAAAAAAAAAAAAATATGTGTGTTCCTTTAAACGGATACCTTGTGCACAGTCGCTGGTTATTCACAAGACTGTCCGATGAGGCACCGCGAGCTGTCACGAAGCCAAGCGATAAGGATTATATTAACTTTAAGAGTATAATTACTATACGTCATAAAGATATAACCAATGCTCGATGAAAGAATATGATTACTGGCCATGTAGTATAACGCTAGGGTATAACAATATGAAACTTTGAGGTATAGGGAATACCCCGTTCCGAATGTTGAATCTTCGGACCCATTTAAAAATAGAAAGGTCAACATTAAACAACTCAGAACCGCAACAGAAGATGAAATTACATGAAATTAAAGGACAATAAGAAGTGCATACATTACGAAGTTTAACACACAAAAAAGCTGTAAGTTGAAACTTGAAAATTACATCCTCCTAATTTTGCATAATGCTCAACGCTGCCTCTATAAGAGGTCCTTATCTTTTTGGCTTCCTCGTGGAAGAAGCTTCAAGGATGTTTCATAAAAAGTTGAGAAAAGCAGAGAATGACGTGAATTTTGGATATGTTTTCGCATGGAGTATAGTATACATTCTCCTTGCCGAACTTCAAAGTCATTAACTAAATGGTTTGATCTTCTTTAAAATCTCAAAAATGTTTTATTTACATTATTTAGTAAGCACAAGGGTTATTTAACGAAAAATATAGAATGTGTTGAAAATTCATTACAATGGAACGATCTCATAGCAGGATGGAAAAAAGTAAAACAATATTTTTCCACGGAAAAAATGCAGTCATTGACACATAAAAATATAAGGGAAATTTATGGGAAAAATAGTTTGTAATTGAAAGAATCAGACATTACAATAGAGTACTTGGACTTCCGTTTCCGGGTGCGAGTGTGGCGAACGTGTGTCGTGTAGTGGGTGAGGTTTTTTGAAGAGAGTGAAGGGTTCGGGGGGGGGGGGGGGGAGGGGGGGAAGGGAAAAATAGATAAAAGGCATGAAAGAGAAAGGAAAGAACAAGGAACGCAGAAAGATAATAATTTCGAATTAGGACTAGAGAATAAAGACGAAAAGACAGGAAATGAAGAGCCGAATAAGGTTAGGAAAAAAAGGGAGCGGGGACAGGGGAAAGAGATAAAGGTAAGTAACAGGTACAGACAGCAGCGCAGAAAGTAGGAAGTAGGAAGTCCGAGTGAGAACGGCGGGTAAAGGCGGGCAGTGAGAAAGGAAGAGGGGGTATAAGGAAGGATCGGTAAGGCAGGGAGGACACGATGGATAAGTTGGCGACAAGTTTGAAGTAGGTAGAGGATATAGAACGAGTACGAAGAGCGCAAAGAGGGAATGGGGAAGGAATGACGCGGGATGAGGGTAAAGTAGAAGGGCGGAGGAAACAAAAGAATAAAGGTTAAGAAAAGAAGAGGTTAGGATAAAGAATAGGGAAACGACAGAATAAGGAACAGAAAGGTGACGGGTAGGGCGAGGTAAAAAGTGGAAGTACCGGGAGAGCGGAACGCATAGGGGGAAAAAGGTGAGGACAAGGATAAAAGGGCAAAAGAGAAATAAGGAGAGGGGCACAGTGGTTAGGAAGAAGAACAGGAGAGAGAAGAGGAGGTAACGAAACAGGAGGGCTAAAGGGAGAAAGGGAGGGGGTGTGCGACGAGGAGGGGAAGCGGGATAAAATAATAAAAGGGGAGGAGGAGAGGCGGGAAGAATTGGAATAAGGGCAGGAAGATAAAGGAACGGAGTGAAAGGGTAGGGAATGGAAGTCGAAGGGACGGAGAGAGGTGAAGAGACAGAGAGAGAGAGAGAGAGAGAGAGAGAGAGAGAGAGAGGAAAGCCAGGCGGATAGCGAGGGATATAGAGGATCTAGAGGTAGGGATCTAGAGGAAAGAGGGAGGGTATTGGGAAAAGGGGATGGCAAGAGAGAAGAGGAATAGATAGTAGCGGGGCAGAGTGGAACGCATAGGGATTAAAAGGTGAGGACGAAGATAAAAGGGCGGAAGAAAAATAAGGAGAGGGCGAAAAGGTTAGGAGGAAGATCGGGCGGTAAAGAAACAGGAACGCCAAAAAGCAAAGAGGAAGGGGTACGCGATGGGAAAGGGAAGGGGGAAGAGAGGAGGCAAGAATAACTAGCATAAGAGGCAGGAGGGTAAAGGAACGGAGTTGAAAGGTAGGGAACGGAAGTCGAAGGGACGGAGAGAGGTGGAGAGAGAGAGAGAGAGAGGATAGCCAGGTGGATAGTGAGGGATCTAGAGGATCTAGACGTAGGGAGCAAGAGGTGGGAGGGAGAGTATTGGGAAAAGTTGAGGGCGAGGGAGAAGGGGGGTAGATAGTGGCGGGCAAGAGGGAGGGAGGGAGGGAGGGACAGAATGAAAGAAGGAATGGAGCGAATGGACGGAAACGGAAGTCGGCGAAAGAGAGGACGGGCGATAGAATAAGGATAGAATAAGGGTATAGGGTTAAGGAAGCGAGCGAGCGTGCGAGCGGGTAGAGCGAGAGGACGAGAAGAGCGAGCGGGCGAGAAAAGCGAGCGAGACAGAAAGGCGAGGGGGCGAGTGAGTTCGAATAAGTGGAGAGGAAGGTAAATGGAATAAGGACGGAAGGCAAGAGTAGGTTATTAAGGTCAAGAAAGTGGAATGAAAACGAGTGGTATGGAAGAGAGCGAGGATCAAAGCGGGCAAGGCGGAATAAAGCAGAGGAATAAAAATGTGAGGATGAATTGTATGGATTGTAAGGATGTAACGAGGGAATGTAATGTAATGGATTGATGTGAAAGAATAAAGGAAGGAGACGAATAGTGAAGGATGAGGGAGAGAAGGAGATAGCGGTATGATGATATGATGGCGTGATGGAGAGGTATGTGAGTGGTGAATGGAGTTCGAGAACGGAAGAGTGGAGGGATGAATGGAGGAAGACGGAGAGGAAATGTAAAGGAGACGAAGGGACGGGAGGTGTAAATTAAAATTGTGAAAATTGGGTATGTAACAAGGAGAGAACCTTGTAAGAAACTTGCAACCCTTAGGGGAGACAATAAAGACATACATACATACAATAGAGTACTTGCATTATTTTATACTTTTAAATTATGTGAAAGACCATTATTCAAAAACATCATTTGCATAGATTTTTTCAGTTACTCATCAATATTTAATTAATTGTAGCTGCTTGAAAATTAAGTTGCATTTCGAAAGTACATCACGTGACAGTGACGTCACAACACCCCAGCGCAGCAGTGCCTCTAGCGGTAAAATTGATAAATTCAAGGAACCAATCATTTCTTATCCAAAAAATCTTCTTGATTCGTAAATATGTAGTCTGTAAATAGGATTCAAACATGACTAATGTATCTGTGCAATAAAAGAAAACGTACAAATATTGTTTTGTACCATTTTGAAAAAACACAACTGTAACAACACCAGAAGAACAGTTTATTTGTGTTACGAACATCTCTAGATTTATTCTTGCAAAATTTAGAGGTGTTCGTTTTATGTATCATTAATTAATTTTTTTTTAAGTTAAAGTATACACTGTAATGTATAATACACACCGACACTTGTGCACCAATGATTTACTTTCGCGAATTTTTTTACCGACGGATAAAGTCATTCGACGGATATCGTATCCTTTTAACATCGATTATCTGGCTGACAACTCTATCCAGAAGATAACCCTAGGTAAAAAATCGGGCATAACCTTACCCCAGTACCGAAGGGTATTATGACATCCCTCGGTCCGCAGAGCGCGTGAATTTCTTACTATTTTTACACCTTAAGATATAATGATTAACTCGCGTAATAGTATATTATGCGGCAAGCGCGTAAAGTAACTGTTTTAGAGCGAGGTTATGATTTTAGAGCGAGCCGTTGGCTTTGCCTGGTGAGCCGGAGGCGAGCCGAAGGCGAGCCAGGCAATGCCAACGAAGAGTTCTAAAAACATCACCACGATTGAACAGTCACTTTACGCGCACGCCGCATGCTATATTTTTTTCGGCACAGGTATTGAAAAGCTACGTTTCGACGCCTGTTATCGATACGTGAAGTAGTACTTGTCGTGGCTAACTTCGTAGCTGACACGAAAATTTTTTCATGGCAGTACGGTGCACGACTCTCAGAACTGCCATAAAAAAATTTTTTTGTGTCAGTTGCGAAGGTAGCCACGAAAAGTGCTACTTAACGGATCGATAATAGGCGTCGAAAAGTGGCTCTTCAATGCCTGTGCCGTAGAAAAAATTTTTCATGGCAGTTCTGAGAGACGTGCACTGTACTGCGCATGACAAGTCCCGTAAAAAGTTTTTTCGTTGCACTTGTCATGCGCAGTACGGGCACGAGTCTCAGACCTGCCATGAAAAAGTTTTCGTGTCAGCTACGAAGTTTGCCACGACAAGTGCTACTTCACGGATCGATAACAGGCGTCGAAACATAGCTTTTCAATACCTGTGCCGAAAAAAATATGGCATGCGGCGTGCGCGTAAAGTGACTATTCAAGCGAGGTGATGTTTTTAGAACTCTCAGTTGGCTTTGCCTGGTGAGCCGAAAGCGAGCCAGGCAAAGCCATGCCCTGGGTTAGGCATGGGATTTAATGGGTTAAAAAAAAAATATTTGTTTATGAAAAAGCCATAACTAAGGCATGATTCGGCTGAAACGATCATAAACAAGCTTGTTAGGAATTAAATTTGCTAAAACTTTAGTGGTTATTGTTTGTTCCCTAGGATCGATATTTTTTTATTTAGACCCGAAAAGAGGTGGGAGTGGACCTAAATATTATATTATCTCGTTTATTACTAATTTGTTTATTATTGATTTTATATTTGATTTGTCATGGGCATACTCCTCGAAAAACTATCCTAAAAAAAGTAGGTAAAGGCTAAATATATTTGGGAACTTTGTTTCCTACGAGTTTCAAAAACACCGGTCCTAGGGAAAAAAAACAACCAAAATTGTAGCAAATTAAATTTTTAACAATTTCATTCATTATCGATTATACGAAAAAAAATCAACAATAAATGAGATAATACAATATTTAGGTTCATCCCATCTCTTTTCGGGTCTAAATAAAAAAATATCGATTCTCAGGAAGAAACCATAAGGACGAAAGTTGTAGCAAATTTAATTTTCAACTATTTAGTTTATTATTACGAAAAAATAAATAATAAACGAGATCATACAATATTTAGGTCTACCCCCATCTCTTTTCGGATCTGAATAAAAAATTATATATCGTAGGGAAAAAACAGTCAAGCCGAAAATTGTAGAAAATTTAATTTCCAACCATGTCGTTTATTATCGTTTATACGGAAAAATCAATAATAATCGAGATAATACAATATTTAGGGGGCTTCCGTTTCCGGGTGCGAGTGTGGCGTACTGGGTGAGGTTTGATGAGGGGAGTGAAGGGTTTAGCGGGGAGGGGAAAGTAGATAAGAGGTAGGAAAGAGAAAAGAAAGAACAAGGAACGTAGAGAGATAATAATATCAGATTAGGGCTAGAGAATGTAGACGGAAAGGCAGAAAATGAAGAGCCAAATGAGGTTAGGAAAAAAGGGAGCGGAGGCAGGGGAACAGATAAAGGTGAGTAAAAAGTTGTAGGAAAGGCTGGAGCAAATATAAGATATAAAAATATTGAATCTTTCGATGCATTAAGAGAATTGTTAGAGAATTTGTATTGTTAAAAAAGTACCGTAGCTGCGTTTCAACTAGAGTTCAATACATGCAAACAAAAGTCAGGGAAAACGGTAGCACAATACGTGAAAAAATTAGAGAAAATCATGATAGAGTTAGTCGCGCGTTATGCACCTTTAGAGACCACGGATTCCGATAAAAGGATGTTAGAAAAATTACTAGGAAGTCAGGCGCTGAATAACTTTGAGCATGGGCTCAGCCGAGACGTTCAAATGATGGTACGTGCTCGGGGTTACGCCGATCTCGCAGCATCAATACGAGAAGCTGAGGAGGAAGAAAAAAATGTAGAGGGCAGTCAAGCAATCGCAATAAGGATGTATACAGGAGGTGAAAAAGGAACTTCACTCACATGTCACAACTGCCATAAGCAAGGGTACATAGCAAATGACTGTCGCTCATCGTCTTACGGAAGATACAGCCTGCCAGTACCGATGAAGAGTGCAAATCCACTCAACGGCATATGCAACTACTGTCCGAAGCCCGGTCATTATTGGAGAGAATGCCACAAGAGATTACAGGAACAGGGTCAAGAAACCCAACAACAGATGTCCACGCAAGGATCATCGAGATTTAGGGACTACCAAGGTCATTACCCGAATTGGGGCCAAACAAGAGAAGAATCCCAGGGCGAAGAGCGAGGGCAAGGATCGAGCGAGAAAAAAACGATCGGCTCACTATTCATTGATACGCTGTTCATACAGAAAACCGCCACTGGAAGTCTGAACAAGAATTTAACGAAAAAACGCACCATAGCTGATTTGATGCTAAAAAAGAGGGTTTCCGAGGAATCACATGATGCACAAGACCAAAAATATATATGTCAGGTAAGTGCTCCGACTCCCGAGAAGTCCGCGAGTAACTTTTACATACCCTCCCCACAAGCGGTTGAGGGAACATTGACGTTAAAGTGTGACACCGGCGCCCAGTGCTGCGTTATCGGAAAACGCACGCTCGCTCAGGATACAGAGATTATCGACGAGACGGTCGAATTAAAAGGTGCCAATGGGTCGAAATTCAACGTATTATGTAAGGTCATATTGGAACTGGAAACACCAGCAGTAAATGTCAAACACGCATTTTTCGTACTCGGAGATGACGTGCCTCTGGAAGTCGATGGACTGCTAGGGATGGATTTTATACGAGAATACAATGTGGATATCTTGACTGGAATTGTGATAAAAATTTACGGACACTGCATCTCTTTAATTGACGGAACAAAGAATTCAACTCCGTCCTGGCGTTCCGAGAAGAGCGAAAATCCAACGAAAAGCCTTGCAGGATACATCCGAGGAAGGATCCCGCAAGAGGAACGACAACCAGGCGAGAGCAGGACCGTGGTGAACGGAAATTCGTGTCACGTACAGCTAAGTAAAATCATTAAAAAGGAAATCAATATGGTAAAGAGACTCACAATTGAACTGGAAAAAGTGAGAAACGAGGATAGCAACCAAGGAACAAGCGAAGAAAAAACAACCGTGCTCAACGAGATCCACGCATTAGGTTCAAAGGCAAGACGACATAATTTTTGGAGAAAAGGCAAAGTATACTCAGGAGAGTATAAAGAAGAAAAAGTAAAAATAAACGGAGATAAAAGTATCTCCGTTTATTTTTACTTTTTCATGCGACTGAAAGCAGTCGCATGTATATTCTCATGCAAGATCAGCAGAAATCGGAGGAGAGCAATGACTCGCATACGAGCGACGATGAAGAATATCTGACAAAGAGACACGCACTAACCCAGTTAGATAAGGAAACAGTGTTACGAGAATACCATGACACGCCACTCGGAGGACATCAAGGAGCGACAAGAATGTACAAACGAATTAAGAGGAAATTTAACTGGCCACAAATGAAAGATGGAATGGAAGAATTTGTAGCAAAGTGCTAACAATGCCAGAAAAACAAGATCACCAACCGGAACAAAGCTAGGATACGAAAGTCGACTACAATATCGGCTGCGGACGCAAGTTAATTCGCGTGCACATAAATCGATTTAACCCATTAAGGATGTATGAGCACTAGCTTCACGATCATATAAAAATCTAAATTTTTTATATGGTGTAGCAGAAGTTTATAGGATAAAACCTGCAAAATTTCAAAGTGGGTCAACGACTCGTTACGCGAGTAATTAATTCGTCAAATCAAGATATTTATCCCACGCCATATACGAATTCTGGGCTGACGCAACTTTGAAACACAAATTCGTATCTTTCACGATCAGATCCGATCAATATTAAAACTGTTAAATGTTCAGAAAACAATCACGATTACATACGTTCCATAAAAAATGGGGGTCAACGAACCTTTTGACATACAATTATCGATTTTAAGGAAATTTTTCGCGTGCGTCGCATAATAAGCGGTCCGACTCTCTCTTGTTTCATGCGTGCCCCTCGCTCACCGCGCTCACCCGCGCCCACGTTTTCGCTTATTCCCCGCCACCTTGTGCTCATACATCCTTAAGGACGTTCACGGGTGAAAATCGGAGACAAAAGTTCGGCACACGCTCGGCTTGGGTCAACTGCGCTGTTTAGAGCGCGCCGCTCCCCTCTAGTCCAAAACTCTTAGCACGGACTCTACGCACCAATACAAATGAGGCTGTGGCGCGCCGTATACATATACACTAACACAAGTATCCCTAGAGCGATGCGGAGAGCTGGCAACGCTGCTTGCCCGCCCCATGTTTCAGCTCAGTAGAGAGACGCTATCATGGCGAGTAACAACGTAAACGCAAGCGTCTCTAGCCAATGTCGCAGGTCAAATGGTAGATTCGAGAAGAAAAAAAAATTGAGAAAAAACCTCACCCATTCCTAATTATTCCATAATTCCATAATAATTCCAACACGAAAGACAGAACACCAAAGGAATATTCCATTTTGTATGAATAAATTTATTTGTTACTTTTTATTTTTTTTGTTTTTATTTAATTTGTTGATAATTTGTAATATCTCCATTTATAATATTAATAATCTCGATTGTAAAGTTTAATTTTCATATCAACAACTTATTTTAAAAAAAAAGTGTTGTTATGCCTAAAAAGTCTCCGGAATTGAGAGATGCATGCATTTTGTTATGATACATTAAAATGTCTAGCCATAAATAATTAAATTGGCATTTCTTTGCGAGATAAATCGTTGAATATCGTGAAAATTAATCCATGCCCCCGCATACATACCCCAGCAAACACAGTTTCGAAAAAATTATGGAAATATCACGTAACGCGTGTTTTCTTAGATGTAACATTTACATCCTAAACTCCATGAATGAAGGAGAGTTTGTTCTCAAATTTGTCGTCCCTTTATTATATCGAAGTTATGAAAAAACTACGAGTTATCGTTACGTAACTCAGCAAACACAGTTTCGAAAAAATTATGGAAATATCACGTAACGCGTGTTTTCTTAGATGTAACATTTACATCCTAAACTCCATGAATGAAGCGGAGTTTGTTCTCAAATTTGTCGTCCCTTTATTATATCGAAGTTATGAAAAAACTACGAGTTATCATTACGTAACATACTCAGCTCATAGATGTAACTAACATATATCACGCTTGTTCGCTTCTTAAACGTGGGTCGAATTGGCACAATAAATACAGTTTATTATCTATAAATTAGCAATTAAATGATCCTTGAACGAATTTAAATTAGTTATTTCAATATTTTTGAAAACCCTGTAAATTTTGAAAAAAAAAAAAAGTCATTGACCGGGATTTGAACCCACGATCCTCCGCATGCAGTCAACGAATACAGCACTTTTGATCCTTAAATAATCATTAAAAAATAAAAATTAATGATTTGGATATTATTTTTTTTACGAGTATATCCGGCTTCGTAGTCCGGACGTTTTTCCGTCGAAATTAATTTTGAGCCTACCTGACATTTTACCTGAGACCTACCTAACGACCTACCTAACGAGCGACACTCTACCACTACACCGTTGATTGCTTATGATTTTATTGTATTTACATCACATTAGTGGACGAGTTCTAAGTGACGTGCGCGCATATTGTGTGGTGCCGTAATTATCTTGATCACATCGTGTCGACCGTTTGGTCAAAATCGTAAAGTAAATACTTGGATTTCTAAAATATTTCATAATTTAGATTATCGGATTTAAATAATCAACGAATTGCGTAAATATTGCGATTCAATGTCATACGTCAATTTCCGATGCATGTTTATACTTGTGCTAGGTTAGGTTTGGTCACCGTGAAATTATTTCTCACGCGACAATGCTACATGCGTTATATTTCTAATAGTGAAAGTATTTTCGTATATCTTTTGATACATACCATTTTGTAATATTTTTTGACAAAATTTTTCCCATGTGAATGCTGAGATCTATGAGCTCAATGTGAGGCATTTAACAAGTGATTCATCCAGCGGGTCGTGCAAAATAGCATTCATTCTGGGAATCAAGTATTTCCTGATTAATTTTATTTTCAAGTCAGTGATTATATCACTTTATGATTATTTAATTACAATTCTCTTATGATCTGAATTGTTTTATCACTTGATTTTTTGGTTTCAGGTTATTGCGGCAGCTCGCAGGCGAAGGCTTTTCGACTTCCAGGACAGAGATTTTACTTTGACGGGTAGTATTTAATATTTATTCTTTTGATTCTTTTCTTGCAGGCTTAAGATAATATTACTTACTAGTTTATTCCCTCAGGGACAATTATTTACAGATGGTTTTTCGTTTCAGGCGCCGCTTCGCCTCCGGAGGTAGCGAGGATCATCTGCGTCTCTCTGCAACGAGTAAGTATAATTGCCATTTGGCTACTTTTCTATCTTCTTTTCTAATTTTTTTCATTTTCTAAATTGTTTTATCGATTCTTTCTTTCATTTTCCCTTATTTACTCCGTAGGGGGGTTTTGGCGATATTACACAGGGATGACGAAGCATCGCCGAAACCCCCCTACAAAGTAAATAAGGAAAAATGAAAGAAAGAATCGATAAAACAATATAGAAAATGAAAAAAGATTAGAAGACAAAATAGAAAATTAGCCAAATGGCAATTATACTTACGCATCGCAGAGACGTAGATGATCCTGGCTACCTCCGGAGGCGAAGCGGCGCCTAAAACAAAAAACCATCTGTAAATAATTGTCTCTAAGGGAAAAAACCAGTAAATAATATTATCTTTAACCTTCAAGAAAAGAATCAAAAGTATAAATATTAAATACTCCCCGTCAAAATAAAATCTGTCCCGGAAGGCGAAAAGCCAAAGACGCTGCAAGCTGCCGAAATAACCTAAAACCAAAAAATCAAGTGATAAAAGAATTCAGATCACAAGAGAATTGTAATTAAATAATCATAAAGTGATATAATCACTTACTTGGAAAAAAAAATTATAATCGGGAAATACATGATTTCCAGAATGAATGCTATTTTGCACGACCCGCTGATGCATCACTTGTAAAATGCCTCACATTGAGCTCATATATCTCAGCATTCACATGGGAAAAATGTTGTGAAAAAATATTAAAAAATGTAATGTATCAAAAGATATACGAAAATACTTCTACTATAGGAAATATAACGCATGTAACCTTGTCCCGTGAGAAATAATTTAACGGTGACCAAACCTAACCTAGCAAAAGTATAAACATGCATTGGAAATCGACGTATATGAAAGTGAACCGCAATTAATTGATTATCGACATCCAATAATCCAAATTGAAAATATTTTAGAAATCTAAATATGTAACTTTACGATTTTGACCGCTTTTTCTTCACTTGTAAATGTAAGGCTACCTCACATATAATAAAGACTCGCAAAAAAAAAAAATATGTCGTATTTTCCATATTTTCCTTCCCCAAAGTACCCGTAGTATTAGAAATATTTGAGAATCAATCATTTCACTTATTCAATTATCAGTGTAATTATCATTGATCTAACCAGTGAATTTCAATCAATGATTTTTCATTGCATGATTTCCAGTGATATTTTACGTATACCCAATAAGATTTGTAAACATGTTACGAATTAGGCCGGTAATGATTACAGAACATTGATATATTACTGTTTAGTAAAATTTAAAACACAACAAATACGTACGCCTTGTAACATTTACGTAATAAATTATACGTAATTGATGCGTTTTCCAGCCTACTAAACTGTGATATACCACTGTTACGTAAACGTGACAAAACTAATCCATAAGATTTGTACGAGTCTTGAGTATATATAAAAATCTCGTAATCGAGTGATGAGAATTTTACATATCAATTTTATATAATTGTTATATTCATAGTTTTCTGTAATTGTTTCATCACGCAAAGATGTATCAATCACGTCAACAATGGGATATCAATGTTACATCATATAGTGGGAAGTAAAAAAGATGTCATCTCTGATACGTAAAATTTCCATCTTTTTATACATCACAAAGATGTAACTAAGAGATGGAACAAGTATATTTAATTTACGTAAAAGATGGAAAATTTACGAGACTGTGATGACAATTATATTATGTAGTCGTTACATCGATTGTGATGTAAAAATTCTGTAAATGATCTAAGCTGTGTTTGCTGGGACGTATGAGTGTGCGTGTATACGCATCTAGTCCCCCGTTCCTTCCCCTTGCGTACCGTCGGAGCAGCGTTGCCGCTACGCCACAGTGTCATCCCTTCCATCGTATTGCACGCTCAAAAATACTGTCGAATTTATAGCTTTGAATCGCCATTACACAAGAACGACACCGCTGAGTATCTCTATTTTTTGACATTTTGTTCCTAATATCATCGTCTATCATAATGCAGTTTTTTTATCAAAATCTATAGAAAATTCTAACTGCTACGAATTAAAATGTCTCTCTAGCTCATGCCTCGGCTATACTTTACGTGTATAAACTCGTAATTTCAACAACAAATATCTCCATTTTGGTACCGGCAAGGTCCTTGAAATTTTGAGAGTTCATTAAGGATGTTCTAAATAACGCACGGTTAAAATTTAAAAAGAATCTATAGAAAATCGGTTTACTCGTGAACGTCCTTAAGTCCCGAACGGACACTTTTTCGTCGTATTTTTCAGCGGCTATTCCTTGCATGAAATCCATCCAGAAAAAATTCATGAATAATCATTACACATACAAAATTTTCTCAGCTTCCAGAAACCGTGCTTATAATTAACAAAAAATGCAATCGAACAAAATTATGTTTGTTTATTTATAAAAAAAAACGTATTATTTCGCTTCAACATTTTTTTCAACCGACATTTTTTCATCGAAATTCGATGAGCACCTCTCTGGGGGGTGAGGATTTTGCGTTCATGGACCCTAATCTTCAATATCCATCAGTAAAAATCATGAAATTCAAGATGGCAGAGTCTAATATGGTGACTTGAAGCCGAAATTTTGTATGTATTTTCCACTCATCCGGGCGAAACCCTCTTGTCCAATGGAATTCGAGTGATAAGCAGTATACAAGGGTTTTTGGGGTCGCTGATTACGAATCCGTTATCAGATTTTCCGATTAAAAAATAGCAGATCCAAGATGGCGAACGAAAAATTCCAAATTCTATGTTTCTTTAATGAAAATTGGTAGGCAGGGGTTTTCGAGGGCGCTGATAATGAATTCGTTATCAGATTTGCCGAATTCAAGATGGCGGATCCCGGATGGCGGACGAAAACATCCAAATTCTATAATTTTTTATGAAAATTGGTAGGCAGGGGTTTTCAAGGGTTTTCAAGGGCGCGATAACGGATTCGTTATCAGATTTGCTGAATTCAAGATGGTGGATCCAAGATGGCGGACGAAAAAAACCAAATTCTATATTTTTTAATGAAAATTGGTAGGCAGGCGTTTTCGAGGGCGCTGATAACGGATTTGTTATCAATATTTGTTAGATATGCCGAATTAAAGATGGTGGACGAAAAAATCCAAATTCTATATTTTTTCATGAAAATTAGCAGGTAGGGTGATTGAACCAGAGAATGAACGCATAAGCCTTTTTTCCATTTCGATAAAGCCGTATAATTTAACTTATTACGAATTTCTTTATGAGTTAATTAGATCTTATGGAACAATGTTCACAGAATATAAAAAAAAAATATTTGAAGTGCCCTGTTCGCAAGGATTTTGTATAAAAAAAATTATAATGAACCAAATTACCAATTCCCCAGTGAATGAACAAAAATTCCAGTGAATGAACGTACAATAGAACTACTAATATTATATCATACTCGTGCGTTTTGAGGTTATGAAAAGCCTTTTCAACGCTCGTTCAATCACTGGAAATAGGTTAAAAAGCTGGACCAGTGAATAAACGGCCATATATCGCAAACAATAAGGGGTTTTTGACCAAAAATTCATTAATATAATTGAAGCGTAGCAATGTATAACGTTGAAAAAATTATTACATATCTTTTAAAAAGATTCATCCAGGTGATATGGAATATTCCGGTATTCGATGCACAGTCAGATGGTTATAACAACATGGCTGTCTCTTATGAATATGCGCCCCAAGTATGAAAAAAAAAAAAATCCGTAGCACCGCAAATCTTTCACAGCGTCAAATAATATCACTACTGGATGTTTTCTCAGAATTTTCACTTCATTATAAATACATTCTTTATAATAATAAAATCATATCTCTGCCGTCTAATTAAAATACTAAGCCTGTTCATTCACTGGTAGGTGTTCTTTCACTGGTTCAGTCACCCTATAGAGGTTTTCGAGGGCGCTGATTGCGAACTTATAATCAGACTCGTCGAATTCAAGGAGAAAGTGAAAATTTTAATGAAAATTCGCATGAGGAGGATCTTTTTTTCAGTAAAAATTTGTATGTAGCGACTCAACACGGACGTTTGCAGTTTGGACGTCAAAAAGATAAAAACGATATGCATTTCTTTGCCGTCAAAAAACTTTGCCGTTGCCCAGCTCTCACCACGAGGAAGTAAACGCAAAATCGAGCGCCTTCTGTCTTTTTTGACTTTTTTGAAATTCCATTATTGTTTTTTTTTTTTCTTTTTATAAATTCTTGTTTTTTTTCGCAAAGCAAAAAAAAACAAAAAATTATAAAAAAACACAAAAAATAAAATTCAAAAAAGTAAAAAAAGCCGAAGGCTCACGATTTTGCGTTCACCTCCTCGTGGTGAGAGCCGGGCAACGACAATGTTTTTGACGGTGAAGAAATGCATATTGTTTCTCTCTTTTTGACTTCCAAACTGCAAACCTCCGTGTTGGGTCACTACATACAAATTTTCACCAAAAACAGATCCTCCTCATGCGAATTTTCAGTAAAATTTTCGCTTTCTTCTTGAATTCGACGAGTCTGATGATGAGTTTGTAATCAGCGTCCTCAAAAACCCCTACCGGCTGATTTTCATAAAAAATATACAATTTAGATTTTTTCGTCCGCCATCTTCTATTCGGCAAATCTAATAACGAATCCGTGATCAGCGCCCTCGAAAACCCCTGCCTACAAATTTTCATTTAAAAAATATCGAATTTGGATTTTTTCGTCCGCCATCTTAGATCCGCCATCTTGAATTCGGCAAATCTGATAACGGACTCGTAATCAGCGACCCCGAAAACCCATGTGTACCGCTTATCACGCGCATTCCATTGGACAAGATGGTTTCACCCGTATGAGTGGAAAATACATAAAAAATTTCGGCTTCAAGCCGTCATATTGGACTCTGCCATCTTGAATTTCATGATTTTTACTTATGGATTATGAAAATTAGGGTCCATGAACGCAAAATCCTCACCCCCCAGAGAGCTCATCGAATTTCGATGAAAAAATGTCGGTTGAAAAAAATGTTGAAGCGAAATAATACGTTTTTTTTTATAAATAAACAAACATAATTTTGTTCGATTGCATTTTTTGTTAATTATAAGCACGGTTTCTGGAAGCTGAGAAAATTTTGAATGTGTAATGATTATTCATGAATTTTTTCTGGATGGATTTCATGCAAGGAATAGCCGCTGAAAAATACGACGAAAAAGTGTCCGTTCGGGACTTAATGGGTTAAGCCGTACTTGGCGCATCAGAAAAAAAAAAAAATCATATAAGAATCGAAAATTTTTAACAGAAGACATACAACATTTGAACCGGTAAAGAAAATGAATAAATGAAAAAAAAAAAACACTCACGATAAAATGTAAACGAACCGCTATAGAATACAATACGATATATGATACGGGCATACTCGCTTTGGACAGGAAATGTTCCGTCACCTCCGAAAATTTTAGAATAGAAACCTTAAAAGAAATTAATGAAGAAGTAATAACCTTCCTACTACCATTAAATCTAACATTTTTATCGAATGCAATAAAAATACTACATCCTTCTATTACACATAACGCACCTTATAAAATAATTGCAGATCGATCAGAGGTAAACAACGTAGGAGAAATAATTTAAAATTTAAATACGACGATGGATATTGACGATGATCTAATACGAACATACAATCATATCATAGGAAGTTATTTGCACAGTATAGTACCTATAATGATACTAATCTGCATATGAGGCATTCCACATCAACATGACCACTTCAAAACCTTAATATCTTGAATTTTTCTGCAATCGACGTATGCTATATTACTCGTTAAAACAAAAATATTTATTGTTACGTCCTGGGTGAGGACGACACGGTATAAGTAGAAAATAGAGGTGCCTTTTGTTGGGACCGGAATGCGCCGGTCGAGGATAGAGGCAAGAGTGCGTGATCGTGTGACGGTACTTACGTGAAACGTAGATTTTTCTTACTTTCTTTGGTAAAACGTGTGTTTTACCGTGGTTTTTGTTAGATGATTTTTTTTTTTGGCACAGCGGGTGTCTAGTTGATGAAGACGACGTTGTCGGTTGAGGTGTTACTCGAGTTGTTGCTGTGCTCGTACATTAAACAATTCTTCCCTGGAGCGAGTCGTTATTATTTTCGGGTTACCGCTTCGGCGTTTGCTCGTAAAAGTCTGAATGAAAAAGTTACCCTTCGAGTGTGTCCTATTTTTGGGTGGGACTCCTACCCGATAGGGTTTGTACCTCCACCACAGTGCGTGCATCTAGCGCACGGCTTTGTGGTTGGATGGTTAGAGTACAGGGCGTGCATCTGGCGCACGGGACTGTACCCGGAGGGAGGAAATAGTAACTGCGTAAGCACGTGCATCTAGCGCACAGCACTGCAGTTAAAGAGTGTGAAAAAAGTAACTACGTAAGCACGTGCATCTATCGCACAGCACTGCAGTTATGAAGAGGTGTTGGAAACACGTGAATTTTGGTGGGTGTCCCAATCGAAACTGAACAGCTTAAAGTATGTTCGTACGTTTTATCAATTGCTTTCCCGTATTTACCGGCCGAATCTGTCCTCGTTGGATGAGCGGATGCAGGTGTAACGGGTTATTTGAATGAGCTTGTCGAATCTTTTTAAATTTCAACAAGTAAATTACGGCTTTTATTTAAATAGTCCTCGACCAACCTCATTGGGGAAATCGGACAAGGAGTTTTCACAATTTTAACAATTTTTAGTTTTAAGCTGCTTTACACGCGGTTGGATCCCCGAGGTAGACCCGCCGATTTTTCCGATCGTTATTCGTTAATCTGTTCAACTGACTGAGTGCTCTGATTCTTAACTCTGTGAAGCCCATGACACAAGAAAAGCTGTGAGCCGTGTGCTGTTAACGGAACACGCATAGACTGCAGGCTTACTCACACACGGCCCCGACCAATCACCGGCGAGCCGCCCGACTGATTCGGTTGGACCGCTGAGTGACCATCGCTCGACGTTGCCTCACAACGGTCATAAATTGTTTCAAATAAACCCGCCGGTTTTTAACCAGGATATTGACAGTTGAAATTAATAAATAGTAATTAATAATTGTGTGTGAAGTGAGATTCGACAGTGGTTCCATACACTACAGCTGTAAGGTATGTATATACACAGTAACAAACATTTATAAATATTAATCGATAATGTGGTGGGACATGAGCTCTCACATCCCTAAACTCAGATTTTGACAGTTTTCGTAATATCAAAGGATTGTATTGAAGTACGAAAAAATAAAAATTGACTGTAGATATTTATAGATCTACTGCAATAAAGTATATCATAGATAACGTTTTACTTTTTTTCTAGTCAAGCATGGAATTTCTCCATACACTTGATGATGGAAACGACGAAAATTATGTAGATGGCTTATTGCTTGTAGCAGCAGTAGAAGGAAACGATAACCTGAACCCAAACCTTATTGCAGCGCAACAGGACGTTGAAGCAAAACAAAGCGATGCTCTTCCTCTGGAGTTGGTAGCCAACTATCCGATTATACACGACAAAACTCTGTCAGACTATGAGACAGGCTTTTCTTTTCTTTAAATTTCTTTACGTATAATCTTTTTCTTTCGAAAATTTCCTTGTCGGGGCCTTCACCCGGCGCGGCCTGGGTCGAAGCTGCCGGGGCTCAAGAATCGATAATTTACGACAAATAGTTTATTTATGCAATAGTTGGACGCCAGTTGTTTTTTCGAGAAACAACAACGATAAATTTCTGCTCAGTGAGTGAGAAAGGGAGTCGGACGACCCAGAGTAAGAAAGAATGAAGTAGGAAAATATATAGATAGGATGAAATGATTTCTTTACTTACAGCTTTGATTCGATATTTCGTTTCTCGTACTCTTTATTTAAACGGTTGGGCTTCTCGGGGATCGACTCTCGCAACGCTCTTGGTTGATGGTATTTACTATAATCGATTACTGATAAAATATACGGACGCACACAATGAGTTCTAAGACAGAACTTTTCTAATAACAAATCGAACCTCGCTCGTCGAGGGTTCGGCGCAGAGTGTCACACGAGCGCGTCGGGCTTCATGCCGGCAACCACGTGGCTTGCCGCGACGCATATTCGATTTGGCCTCCTGATTGGTCTAAGGGTTTTCTAATGGAAGTTTGAGCGCGCAAATACAAATTTATATTCGATAAGATTCTTATTCCCGAGGATTCCCGAGGAGTCCCGGGTAATTTGCTCCGACGGCAAGGCCAAATAGACATCTCCTGTCACAACTATAAGAATACAATAATGTGTGCGAATTGTTGGACAGCGATTGCAATTATTATGGAAAAGCCGGGTGTGTGTCATTATGTGTCAATTAAGATCGAAGCTATGTTTAATTGTTGTATCTGCAAATTCTTCATGTCCATTAGTTGAAAAATTTAAAATGAACTAAGAGAAAGTATTATATGAGGATCATTATTTATTTTCAGCACCGTATTGCATGAAACGATGGGCGCAACTTCGCGAAAGCTTTGGCCGTGAAAAAAAAAAAAAGAAGAGGAATCAAGGAGTGGTAGTGGAGCATCTCACATGCGAAGAGGATTCGTTTTGTACGAAGATATGCGATTTCTTGAAAAGCATATTACAAAGAGATTGTACGATTATTGAAATATAAATTATGTTTGCACGACGTCATTTTCAGTTTGTTTGTTGAAAGTCCAGTTTTGTTATATTTATTGATTGAGCTCTAGACTTTTGACATAGGATCGCGAAAACAGAACACTTCACCGAAAATATGCATATTTTTTTATTTTTTTCAATTCCAGAAAAAATTTTGCTGCATGATTTCAATTATTTTACATACACGGTGATACCGTGAGTGCCTTTAGATGAAAATAATTGAAATACTATTGCACAAGATGTAAAAATAAAAACAAAATAAAAATAACAGCCTTCCTGTAATAAGAAATGTTAACTTTCAGAAAATTCACCAACGTGCTACCTGCATCTTGGGCTGCACATTATCGCACTCCGTTGAAGTCAATGAATAACAATGTACAAACACAGATAACTTTGCGGTCATCACTGAAAAATAACATAATACCAAGAGCATCAATCAGTATACCCCTGGTTATTCCATCTCCAAGGTCTTCCACATTGGCAAATTTAACAGAAGCACCAAGACTTAATACACCCCCCTCAACACCATCACCACCTCTTGATATACCAGTACAAGCACCACCTCTGTACATGCCAACACCATCACCACCTGTGACTACATCAATGCTACCTTAATATATACAAGTGTTGACAACATCTCCTGACAGGCACATGTCATCATCTAGTACATCAACGTCTTCTTCGCACACGCTAATATCACAAAATATGTCATATCTCCCAGCAACGTCGGCGCAATCTTCTCAAACATCTTTGACATCCGTCATGCCAGTTATGAATGTGGGATCGGGTTCCGACGACGGGGACTACGGCCCTGACTCGAGGGTAGATGAGGCAGGAGGCCCTGACTCGAGGGTAGATGAGGGAGGGAACAGGAGTCAGTCGGTCTCCAGACGCGAGCGCGAGCGAGACGATCGTAAAGCGAGATCCTTGGCTATAGCGATATCATTTTATATCCATTTAAATAAATCTATTGTGTGCTTTCTTCTTTATCGTTAACCCTTGTGTTTCAATTGACTCTCCTTTCTCTCCCGGTCCCTACGTGAATGATTGCAATACTCGCTATTTTTCTCGCCCACAGTCAAATTCATCGTGGAGAAATGATAATATTATTAAAAAGAGTTTGCCGCCACCATGCAAACTTGCGAAGCCAACCGCTTGTTACAACAAAGAATTGAGTAAACCAAAGAAAATTAATACCATTGAATCCTCATTTATGAATCTCTCTTCGGCAATTCAAAATCATTTCACAAATCCGATTCGCAGAGAGACAGATAAAACAAGTATGGATAGTACTGATGCCGACGATCTCTTTGGTAATTTGATAGCGAGTGAATTAAAAAAATTTGACGAGCTAATTAAAACAGCCAAAAAAGCACGTATCCTTCAGATATTATATGAAAAAGAATAACTATTGTTGACTTATAGTCTTATTTATCATTTTGTTATTATTTAATTGTGATGCTGTCAATACCTGGGGAAAATTGTTTCTGTATGAATAGATACTAGTATAATTATACAGGTGGTTTGGAAAACGAAGTTGCTTCGGAGTAAAACTTCGGATATTAAGAATCTGGCAGACCTACGTATGCGTTCAGTTATAATAGTTTACAAATAATTTAAGTTTATCTAACTATAGGGTGCAAGTTATTTGAGCTACCAAAGATTTAATTTTGTATAACTTATTTTTTAGTATGTACTAGATCAATACGATAAATCTACAGAAGAACCGTGGTGAGAAATAAAGAATTACACATGAAATATTGCAAAAATTAAGTTTCACTCACATTTCATTTTTCACAAACATACAAAATGAATAACACGACTTTTAATGTGTTAGTACTTTAAATATAATTTTTAAGATGTAAGTTCATCGAGCATGTGTAATATCAATTACCGTTGTTTCTAGTCTGGTTTACGTAATCGTACTGCCAGGGTACCTCTCCTTGTGGCGTCAAAAAGTATGCTTTCAATGTATTTATCAATTACATCGCATTCTCAGGTGTAATATGTTGTGGAATATCGGGTATATCTTGTAAGTGATCATCTCTATCTCTCCACATACCGGAGTGCATGACTCCGTCCTCGTCCTCGAAGTCTGTATAGGCTGATGGGCAGTATAGCCTTCTCCGCAAAGCCAGTGTCTCATCCCTTGTTTTCAAAAAATTATGCAAGCATACTGATGCAAGGATAATATCATCAACAAATTCTGGATGCAAAGCTATAGGTTTTCTGAAAATTCGCCAACACGATGATAAAATGCCAAATGCATTTTCAATCGTCCTACGAGCTCTAGATAATCTATAGTTAAAAATTTTTTTTATCCTGACTCAAGCCACGTCCCGAGTATGGTCTCATCATTGTTCTGGATAGTGGAAAGGCTTCATCGCCAATAAAGAAACAGGGAGTACGTATTATCACTTCCTGGAAGTTCAGTAGTTCCTTCGGGTAGTCCAAGCTGGCCTTCCTTTAGTAGGTGTGCGATAGAACTATCACCAAAAATACCTGCGTCGCTGTTGCTACCCATCTCTCCAACGTGAATTAGTGTGAATTTATAGTTCGCGTCACAGGCCGCAAGTAAAACCACACTAAAGGTTTTTTTATAGTTATAGTATGAGCTTCCGGAATTTGGGGGTGCTTGGACATGCACGAGTACCTGGCAGACTTCTTTGATTGCAGCTCTGGCAGTTGATTCACCAATCCGATACGCTATTACAATAGATAAGATTTGGTCTTCCATAGCAAAATACCTGTATCAAATTAAAGGGGTTATAGGTGAAAGTATAATATTCTATACATATATAGCACAAGTGAAAAAAGAATGAAGTTTTGGTGGAAATTCTTTTCGCAACGTTTCGACGACAGACTTTTCGGTTCGTTGTTATTTAATCATCAATACAAAAATCATCACGACAGTCAAGGCATCTTACTACAAACACGAACATACCAGTGATAAGATGTCTAAATTGGCACGATAATTTTTGCCTGAATAGTAAAATAAGATTCAAGACGATGACGAGTCTGTCGTTGATATTTACCATCATAAATGAGTTGTTTTTTGATCTGATTTCGGAAGATCTATAAGTCAACAAAGGGAGGATACAAATTTAAATTGTGTATGTACCTTAGTGTCACGATGAGCCGTTCCTCAGGCAAAAAAGCACGGGGACTTGTCTTAGATAAATATGGGCGAACCATGTCGAGTAAAATGTCAAAGGTTGGTACGTCCATTCTTGTGTACCGATGAAACAGTACATTGTCTTCTCTTAATTCTTAATGAAGATTATTGTAATCGCCTTGATGGAGCCTGTTCTGGTTAATTGGTCTAACCCACCAACGCCGATTCCTCCATCCAGAATTGAGGCGTCTTCTACGTAGAATCATGTAAAACGAAATGCATTTATTACAGCTGCAAATAGCAACTCGACATCATCATCCACGATCTGCAATCACTGAAAATAATCAGACAAAAAGATATAAGTTTTGGATAGTTCCAGTAGAAAGGTCATGACACTAAAATTACAATAAATTGGGCTAGAAAAGTTTCATAATTAACACGTATATGTTTTGGTTTTTCTTCAAATTTTTCTCAAATGCATTGAAAAGTTCAACTGGCAAATTATCTACATGTTTAAATCTTTTATACAGTCAGAATAAACGAATTCATGACATTTGACAGAAAATATTTATTAATTGTTTCCCGATACTAAATTATTTTCCGATATTGTACAGTATTTTTAAAAATATATTAATTGTCCCATAGATAAGATATATCATTATTCTGCAAAAACAATTTGTGAAAACTTAAGGTTAGGGATGTGAGAGCTCCTGTTTCACCACAATATCTATGAATATTTATACATGTTTGTTATTGCATATATACATACCTTACAGTCTTGCTTGTATGGAACCACTGTCGAATCTCACTTCACATACAATTATTGATTACTATTTATTAATTCCATCTGTCAATATCCTGGTTAATAACCGGCGGGTTTATTTGAAACAATTGATGACCATTGTGAGGCAACGTGTCGCGCGACGGTCGCTCAGCGGCCCAACCGAATTAGACGCGGGGCTCGCCGGGGATTGGTCGGGGCCGTGTGTGAGTAAGCCTGCGGTCTATGCGTGTTCCGTTAACAGCATACGGCTCACAGCTTTTCTTGTGTCATGGGCTTGACTGTTGCTTCTTTTCTTACTCTCTACTCACTACTCACTCACTACGCATTACTACTGCCTGATTTGTGGACTGCCGGACATTATACAGTCCCTTATTTTATTGTCGTCGATGGTGGGAGATGTCGGCGCGTGAGGGAAGGATTTCTCTCACGCCTCGACATCCTGCTGACGATAATCTCCAGACTAATTTCCAGTTATTGCAGCTGGCAATTTTCCTATCAGTTTCGTGTCATTGATATTGTCCAGACTGATTTCTGACTATTGTCAGTGCCGGGATATCGATACTCACGAAGCGCACTTGTTGTTTATGTTGAGGCTCGTTCCTAGGTGATAAGCGTGGCTATCTTGTGCGAGCCAGCAAGGCGCTGATTTTCACCGATTTCCAGCATCTGCGGGAGCTCGGTGATAACGCGCGACATACGCCGGTTCGCCACTCACGCGCTTCCTCCCCGTGACGAGTCTCGTTCCTAAAAGATTAAAGTTTTTGTGCGTAAGGCGGGTGCACTCGGGCAATGAGGGCCACCTCTGGTCGTTCGTGTTTTCTCGTGATTTGAGTAGGACAGTAAATATTCTATATTTTTACCCTGGATCATATTGGTCCGGTTTTGAATTCTATACTAAAAGAATGTTTATGAAAAATTTCAAATTTAGGTGGGTATTTCAACCCAGGACGTTACAGATATGTATTAAATTTACGGTGGCATTGATAGGGGTGAAATTACAGAAAAATGCGATTTTTGCTTGTTTTTTCTCCCTGATTTTATTACATGGAAATAGTGTGTTCGAGCGAAAAATTGCTAAGGATCAATTTTGTTGTGTTTGGTGCAAGGATAACGAAAAAAAATTTTAGAAGGCAAGATTTTACATTTTTCATGTAAAAAACCTATTTTAAAAATATAAATCGATTTTTG
This sequence comes from Rhorus exstirpatorius, assembly GCA_963564615.1. Lineage (NCBI taxonomy): Eukaryota > Metazoa > Arthropoda > Insecta > Hymenoptera > Ichneumonidae > Rhorus > Rhorus exstirpatorius. The sequence goes on along the minus strand of OY751314.1, from coordinate 1,457,162 downwards.
AACGATTATGACAGTTTTAAAAAATTTGAAATATTTTTTTATGGATTCCTCGATTTTTTTCCAAAAAGAATACGTCTTTTTCCAGATAACGAAATTTAATCTAAAGGCTCAGCAAAAAAAAATGAAAATAAAAAAAAAATTATGCAAAATTTTAAATAAAAATGTTTTATATAACATTTTTATTCAATGTTATATATAACATGTTCATTTCATAAAATTTTTATTTCAAATTTTGCATAAAATTTTTTTTTCTAATTTTTTTTTCCTTGCTGACCCTGTAGATTAAATTTCTCCATCTGGAAAGAGACGTATTACTTTTGGAAAAAGTTCGAGGAATCCAAAAAAAATATTTCAAATTTTTTAAAACTGTCGTAATCGTCCAAATATCGATTCATATTTTTAAAATAGGTTTTTTTCCATGAAAAATGTACAATCTTGCCTTTAAAATTTTTTTTCGTTATCCTTGCAAGAAACACAACAAAATTGATTCTCAGCAATTTTTCGCTCCAACACACTATTTCCATGTAATGAAATCAGGGAGAAAAAACAAGCAAAAATTGCATTTTCCTGTAATTTCACCCCTATCAATCCCACCATAAATTTAATACATATCAATATTTTTGTTTTGAAGAGTACTATAGCATACGTCGATTGCACAAAAATTCAAGATATTGAGGTTTTGAAGTGGTCACGTTGATGTGGAATGCTTCATATACAGGGTGGGGCATTTAAAGTGTGACAGAGCAATAGCACTCAAACTGTTGATGATACTGAAAAAAGTTTCATATGAAAGTAGTTATATTGTTTGAAAAGGCCGACATACTGGACCATCCTATTATTTTTTCGGTGGAGGCGCTGAAGCTACGTCAAGGTCAACTCCACTTTTTTAAATGGAACCATGTATTTTTTTTTCCACGATATTATTACTGACTTTAAGACGAATTCAGTGACCTACAACACAAGGTCATTGTAGGCACGCGAAGTATGAAAATAGTCGAAAAATGATATTGAATCGAAATAATTACTTTCAAGGTAGGAGTCTCGTGTATACTTTTGAGATAGATTTTCAAGCGAATTTTCAAGCGGCACGATCCTCTTATGTTTGGCCAACCCCCCTCCCCGCTGTTTTCATTTCTTCCGATACCCATGATAATACACATCTACAGGTATTGTTTACATCGGCAGCAAGTACGCATTTTCTTTTGACATATCAGTTGCCTACAATGACCTTGTGTTGTAGGTCACTGAATTCGTCTTAAAGTCAGTAATAATATCGTGGAAAAAAAAAATACATGGTTCCATTTGAAAAAGTGGAGTTGACCTTGACGTAGCTTCAGCGCCTCCACCGAAAAAATAATAGGATGGTCCAGTATGTCGGCCTTTTCAAACAATATAACTTTCATATGAAACTTTTTTCAGTATCATCAACAGTTTGAGTGCTATTGCTCTGTTACACTTTAAATGCCCCACCCTGTATAAGTAAGACCCTGCCGACGCAGCAGAAAGTCTTCCCCGTGCAACGAAACGAAGAATAAATCCGAACGCAAAAATGACATTCAACAGAAATACGCCGCAAACGGGTACACAAAAAAAAATCAATAAATAAATAAGTAAATAAATAAATAAAATTGGGAATTCTATCGTATTACACGACTAAACGAGTATCTTGGGAAAATATATAGTTGTATCAAGTTTTATCTTAGGAAATAATGTACAAACAAAAATTGTAAGCCGAGAGACAACCATATGAAGTATTGACGCCGAAATTGGTAATTTCGTCTTCCTAAGGCGGGCGGGGTGTTGTGCCCCAATTTCAGCACGTAGAATTATATTCAACTTAGCCATTGATTCTGCAAACAGCAGTTTGAAGGTGACTTTGCAATTGTGCAAAGTCAGCAGTTTAAAGGTGACTTTGCGACACACACGTCGTCAAGCGGACATTCGTACGATTCCACCTCTCTAGAAAATTGAACGAAAAGTCATGGCAGGAATAATATAAAAAGGCAGTCTTTGGTCGGCAACAGGGCTGTTGAATTAAGCGAGCTATCTTTAGCAGAAGCTATGGTCGAATTGCAATCAGTCGGTCTCAAGGCAAAATAATTAAGAACATTGTAACCAATACTTTATCATTATCGAATAAACTAGAGCGTATTTTTGTAATACTCAAGTTGGAGATTGACTCAACTTTGACACTCACCCCCAAACCCGTCCTCGACGATTTCATCCCCACGTGACGAAATTTTCGGGCACAACATGTCACAATTTGTTTAACTAATTTGGTTAAACAAATTTATTTTGCAAAAATAATGTCAAATTCGTGACGAGCAACCCGATAAACATCGGAAACCACATGCATTAAATAATAATTTTCCATCTTGAAAGACAAATTTATTTTGAACGAGTCTTAATAAATGTAATTATGAACCACCCTATGAACTGATATAAACATCGGCCGTAAGAAAATTAATTTTGTACGATGTCAACACCACAGTAACCGAACTCAACTTTTGTCGTTTTCACCGAACCTCATCCAGAACTAACCATGAAATATTTTATGGTCGGGTTCAGGTTCGAGTTCCGTGTTTCCACCGCACGAGCGCTCACCCCAACCTGATTCGAACCTCCGGTGGAAACATAGTCACTGTTTGTGTCAGTTAAAAACGTCATTTATTATTAGGTTTCATATTGTGGACACAATTACTGAAGTTTCCAATATGTTGCCTAGAAGGTGTCCAGAAGTAAGCCCTTTTTGGCGGGAACGGAAAAACGGAGGCTATCCAAAAGTCATCGAACGGATGCTATTAAGCGGTGAACCCCATTGAGCGAAAATGTCATACGTAAAATATTTTATATCGGAAAACATCAGTCACACATACAAAAATAATAAAGAAAGGATATATTATGATAAATAAAGTGTCGAAGTACACACGTACCCAGTGAACACGTTTTATTACAATAATGAACATGGAAGTTGCATGTATTGTTGCATTTGTCACAATGCAATAGCTGCATGATATAACTGTTATGTAACATGAAAATAATATGTTACATATTATTGGTAATATGCAGATCATGTAAATGTTATGTAACGTTGTAGCATTACAGTTTTATAACTCACATTTGTAACGTTTACAGAACGTGCTTAATATAACAATTTTTATATGACATTCGTAACGTGCAGGTTATGTGAACGCTATATATAAAGCATCCCAGATAGAACATTGACATCTAATATACGTATATACGACGTCGCCATCGACGTCTGTAAGACGTATTCAGTACATATACTGAAGAGCTAAATGTCCGGCTAATATCTGTATATTTGACGTATATAAGACGTCGAAAATACATAAAAAATGACGTATATAAGACGTCGAAAATACATCAAATCTACGCACAGCACAATAATATTTTTAAAAAACATAAACAAAAACGAAAAACATTACTGGCGGTTCCATACGCATTTTGTCGTTGTTATAGGTCATAGAAGAGTTACACTGAAAAAAAAAATTAATTCTGCACGGATGTCTCGATAGAATTTTATTCTGCTTCGACGGGGACTCGAACCTGCGACCTACCTACTTATCCTACCTATCTTTCTAACACGCTACCCACTACGCTATCGACTGTTTATGAACTTTGGTAATTCATATCATGTATTTGACACGCCAGAGAACACTTTTGATCAGTTGTATGTTAGGAGCTACTCAAGGGATGGTGTTGGTCGCGTCGTCAACCCGTTTTTAGTATAACCATGTCAGTTTTTGAAGAAATTACAAAATTGAACGTGGTGAATCCAGTATGGTGGATCCCAAATTCTAAAAATTCCATAACTTATCTGATTCACTCTAACAATAGTCTTCGCAAAGAGAGATAGAACATAGTCTCTCTATTTTCTGTCTCACTCAGTTCTGCTACCATCACGTTTAGGACGGTAGACGGAGTCCATATATATACTATATATATATATATTGTAACGGGACGTTACAATGAGAGCATGACCAATAATCATAATGACTTATTTTTCTCACCAAATATCGGAATTCCTCGAAGGACCGAAATAGAATTTGATCCTTCGGGGAATTAAGATACGTCACGAGCATACCAGGTGCAAGAGCACCGAAAGCTCGGTGAAATTGCCCTACCACGGATCCATCGGCCAATCAAATCGCGGCGCCGATGGATCGCGATAAAGTATTTAAGAGCCTCGCGAGCAAGCCTCGCTCTCATTTTTGCAATAAACGTAATGTGAGCATATACCGCGTTAAGCTTTTGCTTAACGTATTTACTACCGGCGCTTCTCGCCACTTCACGAAAGTCAAAGACTTTCAACCAGACCATAGCTCGAAGCTGAGACTGACCCGACGTCTTATCATCTTCGAGGACAACCCGACCAGGACGCGAGCACCTTCGAGTCATCACCCACGACTTGTCTTTTTCAAGACAATTAGAAAATTCACCATCGAATCGCCTTTCTCAAGGCGATTCACTTATAACGTAATTGATTTGTCTTTTTTAAGACAAATCAATAAACAACTCGTGTTTCAATAAAGATTCCAGATACTAGGGAGCCCGTCGATAGTGAAGCCCTGAGCACTGCGCTCAGAAGTTGGATCTCAAGGCGGGTGCTATTCTCAGCATCCTAATAACCCCTAGTCAGGGCCCCTCAAACTGTGGAAAGCCCCGGTCACTGCGATCAGATGTTGGACCACAGCTAGAGGTACCTCTTGGTAGAAACCCGATTGTTCGAATAACGTAAGCGTGCTCTTCGAGCACGCCGATCAAGTCTATTAAATTCAAAACCACGTGGCGACGTATACCGACGCAACTCAGACGAATAAACCTCAATCGTGAAGCTCTCTCACGATTGAAACGAGACGCTGACACGTACAAAACAACGATGCAACAGAGTCTCCTTTTCTCCTTTAACAGTGCTACAAAATTAACACTTTAGACAATCTTCAAGTTCGAATCAATTCCGAAATTAATTACCTCATATATGAATTTCCCGTAACTTCCTTTTTTCATTAATGTCAATCGTTTTGCTAAACGAAATCTTTCAATCGTAAAATTTTGCTCCTTGAATATCTCGCGTCGCTTCACGACACGAACTAATAATTTAATTTTCGCTTCTCGATTACAGAATAACTTGTACCCAAAATCCATTGTCAATGGCCAATGATGAAGGGTCAACCAACGCGTAGCTTTTATAGCTCACAGTCGTGGTTAGGACTCTGAGGCCATCTCGAAAAGCAAATACAATTTCTTGGGCCTTCTGCCGTTCAGAAAAACAATAAAAAGCATCAATCTCATTTCCGGTTTCCTTCTCGAGTCCAGAACTCGAACTCTGTCTTCATTTCACCAACAGTCGACATTTCACGAATAAAATCTTCAACAGTGTTTGAGAAGTCATAAATTAAGAGCGAAATATTGTATTGCGCAATTACGCAATAGAATATTCTCGCCAGTAAATCTCAAACGTTTCAATATATATATATATATATATATGTATAGGTTCATGATTTCAATTCGGATCGCGCGCAAAACTTATTGCGCGCGATCTTTGTGTTATAATGTATTTATATAGTATACATCATATAATGTAAATAAAGTGTTATAAAATATATTTTAAGTGTAAGAATTTATCCATCCACTTATATATATCTCATATAGATCACTGACGTCTAATATACATATATTACAAATATACTGTAACGATATCGCCAAGCCCCCCCCCCCTCCCCTTTTTGTCTACGATGCTTCGGCGACGAAGTCAAGCGCGCCGAATCAACGCGTCGTGAGGATCCGGCTTGATAGTGGAGAGGGGACGAAGTCGAGCGCGCCGAACAGACGCTTCATGGGAATCCGGCCTTAACGGCGAAGAGGGGAAAAGCGCAGAGGATTCTGGGACAACCCTGGACGGGTATAAAAAAGGAGGGATTTCGGCCACTAGAAAGGCACTTCGCTCCGAGACCGGAGTAGAGAACGGGGCTCTCACCAGCCGTCTCTATTCTCTCTCGGAAAGACCCACGAAGTCAGAACGACACTGTTACTCTGCCCGACGACAGAACGCCATTATTAACCAAATCATTCAAGTCATTTAAAATTATATAGAATCAGTAAAAACATTAATTCATGGTGAATAAAACAAATAGAAGCAAGACTTTCCCAATCTAATTCCGAGTACTAGCGACGGATTTCCTTGGGATGACCTCGGATTTCCCGCAGCTAGTCTCTACCTAAATCGTCCGCTTTATTTCCGAGTTGCAACGACGGATTTCCTTGGGATGACCTCGGATTTCCCGCAGTTGGACTCTTCATTCCAAAATTAAAATTAATCTTATCTAACCTCAGGGAAAGTTAAATACGAAGCACCATAAGTAAATAAAAAAAAAAAGAATATTGTGAATAGATAATAAGTAAAGACAAGACTGTAAAAGAATAAACAAAGGAAAATAGAAGATTACAACGTATTCAAGTCTCTTTTCACCTGCTCCGTATATCAACGAAGCGCGAATTCACGCGTAGCGTGGAAATTTGTCACAAAGACAAAAGCGTACCGTTACAACTGGCGCCCAACGTGGGGCAAGTGCATAAAAGAGACTTGAAATAAATAAAAAAACAATTAACAATTTAAAATGGCCACCCAACCAACGGGTGACGAAACGGGAGAGATTCAGGATTCTGGAGTGGTGGAAAATGAAGTCGAGGAGATAAATACGGAAACAAATGTAACAACGACGATACCCGCTCCAGCACTAGCACAATGGCTAGATCCAGCGCTAGCCAATTTCGGCGATTGTCCTCGGAGAGAGGAATCAAGGGGAACAAAAGAATCAGTAACAAACAGGGGGGCGAAGACAAAAACCTCGCTCCCACATCCTAAAAAAACGAGGAAAGAAAATGAATAAATGGAGGAAACACTAACCAGCATCCTAGAAACCATCCTCGATTTGAAAATGAACACAGAAAGAATCGAAAAAAAAAATGAAAGAACGAGTGGAAACTCGAGTAAAAGAAATAGAAAACACATTTTCCGACCGATCGATAACAATGCAGGCCCATATGGCAAATGAGATGCACACAGCTACCAATTCGGTAAACGAACAAATCCACAATGTAACTCGGGGCTTACAGGAGGTTATGGAAAGAATCGCCGTGTGTGAGGTGACAGTTGCTCAACAGAGACTGAACCAAGCAAACATGGAAAAAAGGCTCCATCATCTCGAAATGCAACTCAACACTAACAAACCTAAGGAACAAAGCACGAGAATCCATCACGAAGAGGAGGAACACCAGAGGGAATATGAAGAGGGGCGAGAAGCGGCAGAACCTGCCGTGATGTACCGACCGAGTAAAATAAAGATAAACCCACCAACATTCGATGGCTCAGGAAAAACCAGGCCGATGAAGTTTATACGGGAATTCCGGCAGTACTGCGAGGTGACAAGACCATCATCCTCGGAATTAACTTACGTGCTGGGGCAATGCCTAGAAAAAACGGCAAAGGAATGGTGGGTTCTCGTAGAGGATCAAGTAAATACTCTCGAAGAACTCGAGAGAAAATTTTCTGAACGATTCTGGAGCAAGGAAGTACAAAGAAAGGTGAGAAGGAATCTCGAGTTCAGATATTTCGATAATAATAGCAAATTGCCAAAAGTAGATTATGCCACACGACTATTTGGAAGCGCCAGGGACTTGGTGCCTCCGCCCACAGATGAAGATATCGTTGGCGCGTTAGCTCAACATTTCTAAGACGAAATACAGGCAACTATCGTAGGCAGAGGATTCGAGACACTGGAGGAACTTATACGATTCCTCGGGAAAATCGATCAAGGAGGACCAATAAATGCCAAAAGAGCAAAGGAACCAAAAATCGATAGAAGCAACAACCCAGGGGGGGCAAAAACCATTCCGAGTACCCTGGAAACAACAGGAAAGCAGCAACGTCCAAGAAGAAGAGAACACAGGAATGAGAAGCAACGAAAGGATGCAAAGAACGTGGTATTCGAATGGCTCTCAAGAAAAAGGGGAAGAAAAAACGCGAAAAAGAAATCTCCCGTTGCAAACGATAAACATCGAGGAACCGCAAAAACCTACAACCTCAACGGCGGGAAACGCTTAGGCGTTGTACCCGCGAACAACATGAGGAAAGAGGCGAAAACTCGAGGTACAACGAAGATAAAAGGGTTCAAGGAAAGAGGGAAGACAACCAAGAGAACGGACAGAAAAGAAAAGAGAATGACCAGTCAGGAGATATCCTCAAGTGAGGAGGAGGAAGTGAAACCGATAAACACAATATTCGCAGATACAAAGGGAGTTCTTCGGGGTGAGGAGATCAACGGTGAGGCTGTACCACTAATCGAGTGTCCTGAAATATATGCAAAAATTGAAGGAATTTTAGTCACCGCATTAGTGGACAGCGGGGCGAGAATCACTGCAATCTCTGAGGAATTTTACTTGGAAAATCAGGAAACATTTAAAAATTGTCCGATTTTGCCAGTAACAGGAATAACGGTGAAAAGGGCCATTAAAGGTAAGTCGTGCAAAATAAAAACGCAATTAATGGCCACCACGGTCATCGGAAAGATAAAAACCTATGTGAGGTATTTAGTGATGCCGGGATTAATTAGAGATGTTCTACTAGGAATAGACACTCTACACCCTCTCAAAAGTCTGATTGACGTAGGGAATAGGACGCTCCGTGTCAAATATAACGAGTCCACTGACACAGTGTCCACAAAATCAAAATCTATAGCAGATACAATGACAGATGAAGGGACGTCAAACTCAAAAGACGCGGAGGCACACCACTCGAGAATCAGGACGAAAAAAATTGGCCACTACATACCACATGCGAGCCGAAAGACAAAACTCTACCAGAGTTCGCAATAGGAAAATATCCCGAGGAAGCCGCACCGAAATTAACGAAGGAAAAGTACAGTCGAATACAGAACCTAGCAGTAGAAAAAGAGAAAGAAGGAACTGAAGAAGAAATCGAAGAAACTGTGAATAAGGAGTCGGAGCTTACATGCGAGGAAAAGTACAATCAAGTACAAAACATGACAGTAGAAAAGGAACAAAAACATGAAGAAATAACTAAAAAAGAAATCATAAAAGAAATTCTCTGGAAAAAACGAGCAAGTTTGCAGAAAGAAACAGCGAACGAGTTTCGATACGCTCACGAACATGTCGATTCATCAGATGGATCAAACTACAAAGACCAGCTAGAAGTTCGCGAGCGAAAATTTTGGAGGCCAAACAGTCGAAGAAAGAAGATGGAAGGCAGAACAACAAAATACAATCGAAAAAAAAATGAAATACGGGGAAACTACTTTATATCGTTAAATATAAACAAAGAACTTATCCAAGGAGTCTTTCTTTGTTCAGGGGGGCGTTGTAACGATATCGCCAAGCCCCCCCCCCCCTTTTTTGTCTACGATGCTTCGGCGACGAAGTCAAGCGCGCCGAATCAACGCGTCGTAAGGATCCGGCTTGATAGTGGAGAGGGGACGAAGTCGAGCGCGCCGAACAGACGCTTCATGAGAATCCGGCCTTAACGGCGAAGAGGGGAAAAGCGCAGAGGATTCTGGGACAACCCTGGACAGGTATAAAAAAGGAGGGATTTCGGCCACTAGAAAGGCACTTCGCTCCGAGACCGGAATAGAGAACGGAGCTCTCACCAGCCGTCTCTATTCTCTCTCGGAAAGACCCACGAAGTCAGAACGACACTGTTACTCTGCCCGACGACAGAACGCCGTTATTAACCAAATCATTCAAGTCATTTAAAATTATATAGAATCAGTAAAAGCATTAATTCATGGTGAATAAAACAAATAGAAGCAAGACTTTCCTAATCTAATTCCGAGTATTAGCGACGGATTTCCTTGGGATGACCTCGGATTTCCCGCAGCTGAGCTCTTCCTAAAAACCCCTCCCAATCCCGAGTACTAGCGACGGATTTCCTTGGGATGACCTCGGATTTCCCGCAGCTAGGCTCTACCTAAATCGTCCGCTTTATTTCCGAGTACTAGCGACGGATTTCCTTGGGATGACCTCGGATTTCCCGCAGCTAGGCTCTACCTAAATCGTCCGCTTTATTTCCGAGTTGCAACGACGGATTTCTTTGGGATGACCTCGGATTTCCCGCAGTTGGACTCTTCATTCCAAAATTAAAATCAATCTCTTCTAACCTCAGGGAAAGTTAAATACGAAGCACCATAAGTAAATTAAAAAAAAAAAGAATATTGTGAATAGATAATAAGTAAAGACAAGACTGTAAAAGAATAAACAAAGGAAAATAGAAGATTACAACGTATTCAAGTCTCTTTTCACCTGCTCCGTATATCAACGAAGCGCGAATTCACGCGTAGCGTGGAAATTTGTCACAAAGACAAAAGCGTACCGTTACAATACATGTAAATGATATATATACGTGATATACGTATATTTTACGTATATTATACATTAAGCATTTGACATCAAATTGTATACATATATTATATGTATAAGGAACATCTACTTGACGATAGAAACGAAGCCAACTGCATTGCTGTCAAAATCACGTATTATATACGTATATTGGACGTGTGTTTTTCAACAATATCTCCGTGGAATTTTGTACATTTCATATACGTATAATATTCGTTCACTATTTTTCGGTTGTAATTCCCGGATCTGAAGCTATAATTGTATATAAAAATATATAAATAATCAATGTACGTATGTACATTTAATATATATATGTATAATGTATATGCTTCAGATCCGGGAATTACAACCGAAAGATAATGAACGAATATTATACGTATATGAGATGTACAAAATTCCACGGAGATATATTGTTGAAAAACACACGTCCAATATACGTATATAATACGTGGTTTGACAGGAATGCAGTTGGCTTCGTTTCTATCGTCAAGTAGATGTTCCTTATACATATAATATATGTATATAATTTGATGTCAAATGCTTATTGTATAATATACGTAAAATATACGTATATAAAATTCTTTCACTACATCAGTTAAATAGCACCACAATATACACTCAATAAATGTATAATATACGTATACAGTCCAACCTCCCAATAAGAAACCAAAAGCCCCCAAGGGGAAGAGTTTTTCCTAGAATTCGGATACCCCCACCAGGCGCGCGCTCCGCACTCACTACCTCTGTCTGTCTCTCTCACTCTTTTCCCCGTGCGATCCTCTCGATAAGAAACTCTCGAAAGAGTTCCAATTTGTTTACATCGCCCATGCAAAAACGCACACACACACTCACGCACGCACGCACACATTAAATTACACTACAATGTTAACTCTATTTTGCCCGAATAATCTCTCCCAGGCTGGTTTCTTTACCAGAGGTTCGCGTACAAAATTCTCGAGCTCGGAGCTCGAGTCGTAGTGGGGGAAGTGCTTGAGCGCGAAACTGGGGAAGGTTTTTTATTGCCGGGTTTCTTATTCGGAGGTTGGACTGTAATATAAGTCTATCATAGACGTATACATATCATATACATATATACCTAAAATATACGTATATTATACGTCAGTGGTCTATCTGGGATTGTACCGTTACAGTTATATAACCGACATTTGTAACGTTGACATGACGTACTTGTAATGTGATAAGCATGTCATGTGAAGGTTATGAACACGTTGTAGCGTTACACTTGTATGATCTGTAACGTTTACGGAACATGCTTGTAACAATTTTTTATATAACATTCGTAATATGCAGGTTTTGTGAACGATACAAAGCGTTATATCGTTACAATCGTATAACTGACAACTGTAGCATTGACATAACCACTTGTATCGACATTTATATGACATTTGTTATAAGCATGTAATGAGAAGTTTACCAACGCAATTTAGCGTTACAGATGTACATTGTGACAGGATTTTTCCTACCACACTTCCTGATCGGGCATATCACCCGTACCTTTCGTGCCGGACAAAAAGACTAAAGAATTGACCACAAGCAAAGGGAAAGTTCGAGTCAAAGCGTTGGGCGCCAGGTACAAAGTACCGCCGGTTGTGGACCGACTTTTATTTATTTGCTTCGATAAGAATCCCGGAATTGCGTAGGGCACGAACGAACGGGTGAGGCGAGATCGAGGGCAACTCGACTAGCTCAGCTCACCTGAGGGACGAAAAGGTAGAGGGGCAGGGTCAAAGTAGAGTGACAATAACTCGGAACTCAATATTAATACCTCCTTCGAGGATTTATTCAAAATCATGCTTCAATTTCATGTTCACAATGGTTCTTCGGATAGTATCCGATACATTTGCCAGGTCCTTCCTTAATTATTGATTCGATAAGACAAAATATGCTATAGTAACGACACGGGTAGACAATAATGCTAAACGAAAATTTACCGAGGTAGTAATCATTAACCGAGGTAACATAATTGCGCTGTAACGAATAAATGAACGAAATAAAGATAGTAAAATTATTGCGACTAAATGACCGAGGTAAAGGTAGTAAGACTATTGTGAATAAATGACCGAGGTAAAGACAGTAAGACTATTGCGACTAAATGACTGAGCTATTAATTGAACATGTGCGTGAATTTACCGAGGTAGTAATAATTAACCGAGGTAATATAATTGCGCTGTAACGAATAACTGAACGAGATAGAGATAGTAAAATTATTGCGATTAAATGACCGAGGTAAAGGTAGTAAGACTATTGCGAAGAAATGACCGAGGTACAGATAGTAAGACTATTGCGAATAAATGACTGAGATATTAATTGTAGATTTTCGTGAATTTACCGAGGTAGTAATAATTAACCGAGGTAGTAATAATTAACCGAGGTAATATAATTGCGCTGTAACGAATAAATAAACGAAATAAAGATAGTAAAATTATTGCGACTAAATGACCGAGGTAAAGGTAGTAAGACTATTGCGAATAAATGACCAAGGTAAAGATAGTAAGACTATTGCGACTAAATGACTGAGATATTAATTGAATATTTGCGTGAATTTACCGAGGTAGTAATAATTAACCGAGGTAATATAGTACGCAGACGGAATTCTATAAGAGTCGAAATAGGCATCGGAAATACGGAAAAGATGATTACTTATGGCCTACCCGGTACACGAAAAATATGATAAATTATACGAACGAAATAACGCACAATAATTCGACGGATTTGCACGAGACTCTGGCTCTCCGCGCTCGGCGAGTATATGCCGCGAGAGAGAGAAAAGATAAACAAGCGCGGCACGCGAGAGCGTACTATTGTCTCGAGCGCGAGGCCTTGAGCCCGCAACTTGATAGAAAGAAATGCTCAACATACGAAATAATATTTCACCGATTATTTTACTTAATTCAAGTAAATGCGCGAAGTCTAATTAAAATTACTAAATGGTGACGCGCAAACTTAATTACCGAAAGGGCCTAATTTATTGGGCAAAAATACGATAGGCAAAAGATTCAATAAATTCGACACTTAATTGTTCAGACCAGTTCGGAGGAATTCTCTTCTCGCTCATTTCTCTAGTCCAATTCTTCAGTCTCAATTACTCAAACTCAATTAAATACTCAAAAAAAACAATTATTCACGACCACGATCGCGAGACTATCGCTATTGACCGTGGTCGCTACTCTTCAAAATTAACGCATGATGGACAAGACGAGAAAAGAATTCCGAATATTAATGCAGAAATAAGCGTGCGGAGAGCTGGGCTCACCGAGTTCCTCCGTTGTCCGGTACTTGAGCACGCACCACTACTTCTCGCTCCTCGTTCGACTCCCGAAAAATTACGACTGCTCTAATGATCCTCAATAATCGATCGACTTACCTCGGTGGCCCACTCTCTCCTCGATTCGCGCGCCCCACTCTCTCGCATCGCCCCGCCGGTGTCTCATCTCCCTACTTTCCTTAATTTTCTCGCTTTCTTCGTTGAGTGACGTGTGACGGTGACGAAGGGGCACCCCTCCCGCACCCGAAACCGTGTGCGAGCCTCTACTCGCAGCTATGATATGCTGCCCCTCAATCGCCCTCCTCCTGGGATCCCGTGGATGATTACCAGCAACGGGGGAGACCTCCCTCGCGTAATCAAAGCGTCCCTTGATTAGGCGGTGGGCCCACAATAAACGCCACCAGGCAAAACAGCACCGCGTTGCTGGCTCCGTCCCAAAGATCCCCTTAAATGAGGCGCCGAATCTCACGGTCCACGCTGACTGAGGAGGCAGTAGGGGAGGGTGCAACACCAAGGTTGCGTAGTCAACCGGAGCGGGTGACGCTGTATATTGGTCCAATTCCCAATGTCTCCGTTGGCATCCCTATCTCCCACGAATAATGATGGCGAATATTCGCCTGCGTAATGAGCAAAGTATCGCTCGAACCCTCCTGGGCCAACGATGCACGGCTCGGCCACGAGCAAGACGCCCCCGCGACACGTCACCGCCACTCGCGAGTCCCATGTTATTCCTCACCGGCGAGTGAGCTCGAGAGCGGGACACGGAATTTCACTCTTTATATGGCAGAAATAACTGCTGGTCTTACTCCAAACTATAAGATTAAATTCTTTCTATTACTTTAACGAACATTTTGCCCAATGAATTATTCGACAAGCTTTGATGCAGGTACTAAACTAAACTAAACTAAACAGGTAGTAAACTAAAACAATAAAACAAAACTTATCCTAAAGTGAGTCGAAATTCTCCGGGTTATCTATCGATGAGCGTCGTCGTAGGGTCGTAAACCCGATCCCATGGTCGACACCACTCCGTGCGGGTGGCGAGGCAAAATGTCACGTCACAACATATAACTAAGATTTGTAACGTTTACGGAACATCTTGTAACACTTTTTATACAACATTCGTAATGTGCAGGTTATGTTAACGTTATGAAGCGTTGTAGCGTTATATCTGTACAACTAACATTTATCACACTAACATGTATGTATATATTGAGTCATTCCACGTCAATTCACGTGGCCATCGGCCAGACCTCCTCGGATTCAGTTGACGAATTTTCTTTGGGCATATTTTAGTTAAAAAAAGGTAATTTTTTTCAGATTTTTATCGCTTGTTTTACCCCATAAAATAACTTTTTTTCCCATACCTTTTGAGTAAAAAAAAATTTTGCCCAGGTTTAAAATTCTGAAAATTTTTCCATAGAATCTAGAAATAAAATAAGTATTTTTATCGCAGTTACAGAGCGGGCCGAGAATACTTTCTATTTTTTTTAAATTAAATAAAACAAAATGATTATCAAAATTTTGAAAAATTAAAAATGTCAATGATATTTTACTGTAGAGAAAAAAAGAAAGAAAAATGAAATGTCTCTTGGTAAAATTTTTGTTTCCCATATTTTTAGCATTTTACCATCAAAATTATCTTACTTTTTGCTTTACTTTACCTAGCTAATAGTTAGTTAACGCAGTAGCTAAACGCCCTTAACACGCACGCACACACACACACACACACACACACACACACACACACACACACACACACACACACACACACACACACACACACACACACACACACACACACACACACACACACACACACACACACACACACATACACATACACATCTGGACACTTATTTCAAGTATTCGGAAAACTTTAAGTATGCTGATATAAAAATCACAATTTTCTTTCATGAAGACAAGGCTTCCCAAATGAGAACCCAAAATACATCGATTTTCGTACATTTTCATCTGTAATTGTGTTTTTTCAGAAGATGTGGATCAGCCTGACGTTGTTGCTCTGTGCTTTCAAGCTCCGCGGAGCTTTGTCGCAGAGCAATTATGCGTCGCACGGAAATAGCATCGAGTATCAGCCTGGGCTGCCACCGAGCACAGTTCTCGATGGAAAAGTAACCAAACTCGATGACATACAGCCAATTATATTTCTCAATCGTACAAAGGCATATTTGAACTGCGGGCAAGGCAGTATGGAGGTGGAGCTAAAATTCGAGGAGCCATTTTATGGTCTTGCGTACGCTGATTTCGATCGCAACACCGCTTGCATGGTCAAGGGGCGTGGGTTGAATCACACAATTCTTGAGCTTCCCTTAAAAGGTCTCGATATCGTTTTGTATTCGTACATCTAAGAACTACTTTTTCATCTTTCTTTAAATATTTTAAAAATATTAACCAATAAACATCAATAAATGGATACAACGATTTAATGGTAATCCGTAATTCATTTTTAATTCTCCAGGATGTGGAACTAAACAAGATGCACAGCGTGTCTTCACTAACAACATAGTGGTACGATTTCATCCCGGCCTCGAGATGGATGGTGACGAGGTTATCACAATAGTTTGCAGATACCCACCTCCGGTAACACCGAAACAAGACATAATTGGAGCGGGACCATAGTAAGTTGTTCATATACTGTGAATAATTTTTTTCTCGCTACATCGTAATTCATTAATTTTTTTTCGATTTAAACAAAATTACAAACTATACGTTAAAAGTGGTTTTCAAATTTCGAAACCGATTACACTACCTCGGCACAGTTTGATTATCCACAATCTATTTCCTTATACCTTTACCGTAAGTACACTGGAACCAGCAGATCTATTATGTCTTACTCGGAAATTGGTCATTTGAAAAATTCATATAGTAACTGGTCGTGGTTTTACGTCAAATAAACTATTGTAAAATATAACGTTCAATTGTTGATACTGTGAGCTACGTACTATTAGCTGATAAAGATGCTGTGATTAAATTTTTAGCCGTGGCATGGATACTCCGGTACTGCTCCCAGACTCGGAGCCACCACTTAAGGGCTTTCAAATTCTATTGACGATTTGTGCTCTTCTGTTCCTCTCATTATTGTTGCTTGGTCTTGGATGCTCATATCTCTGTATGAAGAGACGAAACGTACGAGTTGTTCATCGCCAGCAATTTGGAAGTGGCACAGGATCCGAGATTACGAAATTATCAGGCTCCTCACTTGGAAATATATCCATGTTTGAGGGACTGAAGATACCGAGAGCGCACACATTGCTTCACGCAGCGCCTTCGTCATCCGGAAGCGAGGTAAATTTGGTCATCGATCGTTCTGATACATTGCCGAGCGATTATCCGAGCGAGAGCCACTCAGAGGTGGGCATAGAGGCAAGTAGACGTTTTTATTAATTTATGATATAACTGAGCATGAAGAGTAAGAAACTTGAGAGAGAATACTGAAAATTGAATGTGCTAGAATAAGCCCAAGTTCATTTCAAAATTATTATAATTGAAGGAATTTATCACATTCTCCGACAACCTCGAAATGGCAAATTCTACTTTCACCGAGATGATCCTCACGGAAAAAATTTATATGCGAAAATCATATTATACCATATTATATATATATATATACTAGGGGTGCGTAGGGCGCTACGCGCCCTCACTCAGGTTTAGGTTTGGGTTTTGGGTTTGGGTTTGGGTTTGGGTTTGGGTTGGTCATTCTTTTCAAATTGGACACCCGGTATAAGCTCAATTCCTGAAACAGCGGCGGCGGTGGCGGCGGCGGCGGCGGCGGCAGCGGCGATATATCTTTATATTATAGAGAGATATATATATATATATACAGGGTGAGGCAATAACTATTAGCAGTAGAAATATTTTCTACCTTGCCAGACTCACGCGAAAACTTTTCCTACAAAAGTTGCATGGTTCGTAGGGGGTCATCAAGTGGTGGCTACGAGGTTCATCTAGGTGGAGGTGCTTCGAGCATTTCAAGGTCACTTCCGTTTTTTCAAATGGATCCACTATTTTTTTTCTTCGTAATTTCATCGAGGAACTATGGATAAGTTCACACACCAAATTTCGTCATGATCAACCAAGATTTAGCATAAAAAGTGGATCCATTTGAAAAGTGGATATATTATGAGGAATTTTTCAATTCTTCGACTCAGAAAACTGAGCTCAATTTTACAAATTACTGAAAATATAATGACCCGAATTCGATATCCCAATCTAACCAAAATACGTAATATCCGACTATTCGAGAGTTAGGCGCCAGGTAACTCGATAGATAAAAATTGAGTCAGTACAGAATGCCGGCTAAGCTCACCAAAAACGATACGATTATGGTAGAGGGGCGGGATCCTTAGGTGAAAAAAAACGACGCGGTGCTTCGGGAAACTAATTTATTTTTAATCGATCCCGGCGATCACCCGCACTAATTGCGACGGGGATGTACAGTGAGTTCAGCACTGTACAGTTAAATCGTGCTTAAACTTAGCTTTACAAATTTAACAAAATGAATACGAGCTCCCGAGAGCCAAAGACACGAAATAATCAAACTGTGGGCGATTTACATAGGTAACCTGACTGAAATAGACAAATCCGGCGGACACGCCGATTTATAATACCCTAACTTACAATAATACGATAAATTCAAGGATAACGCGTCTCTTTCAACGCGACTTAACGATAACCGAACGAAATAGCTATGACAAATCAACATTCACGCGCATTTTCCACAAGAAATTACAGGCTCGCTTAATATAATCGGCTCGAGAAAACGCAAGGGAATATAACCGGAATTCACAGAAAAATTAAGGCGCAATTTATGCGCTTTTTACGTCGTCCTGAATTACAGAAAATCCGAATACAGTCGGACCTCGGGCACTGACTGAGCTCGAGCACAGGAGCCTCGGGCACTGACCGAAAGACCCAGCCTTCTTACTAACCAATGGGAATAAAGCACCAGGCCCGTATCGTGCGTATATCGGTTCCCTTCACTCCTTGAAATTATAAATATTTTTGTTCATGGGGGTTCTATATTGTAGCGCCACTGTGGATTCCGCAGTGCCCGAGTAACAGCTGACGTCAGTGCCCGGGGTCAGTCAGTGCCCGAGGTTTGACTGTACTCGAATTCAGGAATTAGGTCAAATAACGTAAGCCTAATCTGACGCGCGAATATCGTACCAACTCCAGATAGCCGTAGATTCTCCGATCTCCACAGATTACACAGATAACCAAAGATAACCGTCGATAACCGAGAAAACCGAGATACCGATCTCACCGGTAGCCAAAGGTAACCAAGATAACCGAGATCCAAGATCTCACAGGTAGCCACAGGTAACCAAGATAACCGAGATCCAAGATCTCACAGGTAGCCAAAGATAACCAAAATCACCAGATCTCAAAGATAGCCAAAAGATAACCGAAATCACCAGATCTCAACGATAGCCAGAAGATAACCGAGATCACCAGATTTCAGAGATAGCCAAAAGATAACCGGGTACGATATTCGACGCTCAAGACCGCCACGAGAGAACCAGATATGAAGCAAACCACACAAAGTGGGCCACTGAAAAATCGTGTGATCTCGAAATATTATGAAACATTTTTTTAAAGGTTATTCGAGTGTCAAAAGCAAGCTGAATTTTTTCAAATTTTTAAATCTAATTTTACACCCCCAAATTTGGATATCAATTTTTGTTTTTTTTTTTTGTTTTTTTTAAATCCATTTTACATATAAAACGATCCATTGCACAAAAAAAACACCTTAACATAAAATTTAGGTTTTCGAATATACTTTATAATCTCATCTATTTTGAAGCTGTCCAGAAGTCTCTTCGTGTATTTTCCAGCAAGACGAGGCAATAATATTTTTTTTCGTCGAGTTCGCCCATTTTTATTTTCCTCTAACTTTGAGAAAACTTTCGTTGATTTCATAACAAACCACAGAAAAATTGGCATGGTGGAGAATCCATATCTTCCAAGTGTTTTCTAAGGCTAACTGATGAAAGCACTTGCTACTTACGACAAATATTCGATGTTATCCAACGCCCCCATTAAATTTATTGGAAAAACATTGAATATACATTATTTACCGTGTATCACCGTGGGGATCAAAGTCAAAAGTTGGGACCTCACAAAATACCTTGGTATTTCCGAACAGTAAACTATTTACACATACATTTACACAGATAATGATATTAACATTTTAGATAAACTTATCTAAAAGATAAATGTATCTAAAAGATAAATTCATCTAAAAGATAAATTTATCTAAAAATAGATATAGAATTTATCTAAAAATAAATTTATCTTTTAGATAAATTTATCTAAAATGTTATAAAAAAATTGATATTCAAATTTGGGAGTGTAAAATCAGATTTGAAAATTTGAAAAAAATTCAGCTTGCTTTTGACACTCGAATAACCTTTGAAAAAATGTTTCATAATATTTCGAGATCACACGATTTTTTAGTGGCCCACTTGGTGTGGTTTGCTTCATATTTAATCGCACGCGAGGCGAATTTGTAACGACACTCAACAAAATATGTGATGCGATAATCACGAATAAATGAATGATATTCAATTACCGGAATAATTCACGAGAGCCGAAATAATCACGGAAAATATAATACGGAATAAATGCCTGAATGATACGATAATATGAAAAGATAATACAAAAGAATAATACAAAAGAACCGAAAGAGTGACTTGATAATGAGGCGATAATCTCATTCGCGGGCACACACCCACTCGTATACTACAGAATTACCAAAATCGACATACGATAAACCAAACCAAACCAAATAAAAGAGAAAAAGCCACACGGCTGACACGAGTGAATGAGTTTATCGCCTGTACAGTAAATATGGAGCTGGGTCTCACCAAGTATCTCGATGTTAGGGGACGAGTCCGAATCTCGAGTCTTCCGGTCTTTGCGCGGAGCACTTGAGACGACGCACTTACTCTATCTTACTTAAGAAACGTCTATACTGTAAGACTGGTCGGGAAGAAGTGATTTTCGATGCTCGATCGTCGCTCTCTCGGGGTCGATGCTCTCCCCTCTTTTCGGCCCTTGGCGCTCTAGTTGTCTCTCCTAGCGTCAACGCTGCCCCTCGACGTCCCTCTACGCTAATTGGAGGTTCCGCTTCTCTCCCAATTGGCTGGAGTCCCTCGCGTCCGAGAGCTTTGGCGATTTGGCCGAGGACGTGATAAGGGCGCGGAATTCAAACGGTGTAACCGAACTATTGGGCTGAAATCTGAAAAACACTCTTTGCTCTGCCGGCGGTAATTACGTTGCCTCGCGGGTATCTTCCCCGGGGATCCGGTCACCGACTTAGATGGGGTCAGGGTCCTACCCGTGGATGGCGGTGGCCACCGACACTGTCCACGTGGGCCCCAGAAACCTAAAGACAACACTGTCACCTCACCCATCTTCGCCAGTCCCATAAACCCCAACATAAAGAGGCACCGGAGGTGATCCGGTCCGCGATACCCGCAATAACAACAGGCTGGTCCAGCGCCAGGCTGGGAAGTCGTGGGAGGAGGGTGACAGTAATATTTCGGCCCATTTTCCAGCTCGCTCCCTGGCATCCAGTACCCGCGGGCGCAGATTTTATGCGACCCGCCTGCATTAATCGACAAAACTCTAAGTCAAACATACTTACCAAAAATAACCTAAATCGGCGAGGTGATCAGCCTCCTGACAACACCAAAAATAGACAACCAGCCAAATATTCAGGTAACCGTGAGCCTTAATAGACGCTAGGTAGCCATTATTTGCCGAACTTCAGGTAACCATCACGCGAGCGACTAAATACGAGACTGCACTCCAAAACATAATCTTTACGGAATAAAATAAACTGAATTATTTTATAAATGACCAATTCTATATTTTACTGAAATTTATACGGAGATCCTTTATCAAATTGAACAATTATATTTTATTAAAACAAATGACTTGAATCCGTAGCAAAACAATGACAAAACACTAAAAAGGTGACCAATTCCCGATCATAAGGTAACCGATCTTAATTTACCTTGGCGTAAGAGTCGAACGTGCGCCGTCCCAAGGTCGTAAATCCAACCTCCTGACCGCACACAGTTCACGCATGTGACGGGGTACAAATAGTCACGTCACAATATATATATCTCTCTATAATATAAAGATATGTCGCCGCTGTCACCACCGCCGCTGTTTCAGGAATTGAGCTTATACCGGGTGTCTAATTTGAAAAGAATGACAAAACCCAAACCCAAACCCAAACCCAAACCCAAACCTAAGTGAGGGCGCGTAGCGCCCTACGCACCCCTATATATCTTTCTATAGTATAAAGATATATCACCGCTGCCACCGCCGCCACCGCCGACGCCGCTGTTTCAGGAATTAAGCTTATACCGGGTGTCCCATTTGAAAAGAATGACCAACCCAAACCCAAACCCAAACCCAAACCTAAGTGAGGGCGCGTAGCGCCCTACGCACCCCTAGTATATATATCTCTCTATAATATAACGATATGTCGCCGCTGCCGCCGCTGTTTCAGGAATTGAGCTTATACCGGGTGTCCAATTTGAAAATAATGACCAACCCAAACCCAAACCCAAACCTAAACCTAAGTGAGGGCGCGTAGTGCCCTACGCACCCCTAGTATATATATATATATTGAAACGTTTCGAGATTTTATGTGTTAAATATCGAAAGTTTTAAATATTTTATTTCGATCTGAGAGCTGAATTCGTGTTCTGGACTCGAGTAGTCAAAAAGAGATAGCCGAAAGATTAATCCTTTAAATGTAATTTGAGAAATTAATACAATTGATGTGTTACTTTTTGTTGTTTATGTTGTTTACCTCAGAATATGTTCACGCTTAGGGTATGGTGGCCGGAACTATTTCATCATAGGCATTGTGACTCTATTGTTGAACGTTTTGCTGCTCAATTAATCAACAAAAGAGTTATATGGACTTGGCCGGTCCAGACGGCTAATTAATGAAAAAGAGGTTAATTTAGGAGGACACGTTTATTGAGATCGAAGATTACTGGTCCTTTGGTAATCTCGAGATTTAAGTGTGAAATTTTGTTTTTGTTTTCTTTACTGAAGCTAAGTTAAAAAAAGTTGGTTTTTATTCAAGGTTTTGGTGTTTAGTTGCTAATGCCGAGATCTAGGTTTTTCTATAAGAAAAACCTATACTCTAGGCGACTTATTCTATGTTATGTCGTACTTTCTCTAGCTCGCGTTGGACGCTGTGCCAATACGAATTCGAGATCGTGCGACGGTAGTGAGCCGGGCCTGCTCAGGAGCACGAAACAAACAGAGCGGATCTTCCTGTAAAAAGTATGGTTTGATGGCTTGAGGGGTTCCTAGTGGATATCTGTGGTTAATTACTCGACGTGGGTCGAGTCGTTAGCACAGTTGTTAGCTGGGGAACTTTTACTATGCGCTCGATGCAATACGAGTACTATAGTAAAGTATGCTAACTAGGATGGAGACTTTGGCTATGCGCTCGACGCAGTGCGAGTACTATAGCTAAGTATGCTACTAGGTAGGAACTTACTCAGGCAATCGTGCAATACGATCACTTCGCAAGCGAAGGGTTTAGAGGAAGGTCCTAATGCTAGCGTCAGACGCGATGCTGATACTAGCGCTTAGAAGTAGAGGTGTTCGGGAGTGAACGGTAGGATAAGGAATGGTTGAATGGTGATCGTCCGTCGTTTGCTCGGCCTTTTATACCCGTCGTGGCTGTGGTGTCTCGCGGTGGGGCCGTGAGTCATCAGCGAATCTTGTTTGCTCATGCGCAGGATTATTATTGTTATTTGTCCACTACTGTCGGTGTCTTTGTCAGGTACTATGCGTCACGTTCTGATCTCTATCGATCGTGATCTAGCGAGTGTTGGTAAGTTAGAGTACGCGGGAGTTACCCTCAGTAGATGCGTCGCTGTGTGGGTAATGCGCTCAGTTTATTACGAGAAAAAAGGAGGGGGGGGCTTCGTTCCGTTACAATATATATATATATATATTGTGACGGGACGCTTTTCAGCGACACCCCTCAGCTCAATAAATAAAACAGAGGACATCGTTACATGTCAATCACGTGTTACACACGTGATCACCATCTAAAGTAGGTCGATCCGATTACCCAAAAGCCAAATTTAGCAGAAAACCAATTGGCGGAAAATCGTTACACACATTGTCGATGCCCCACTCGAATACTGATCACTAATCGAATCGTTGCTGTGCTCAGCACTCGATAAACTATTCAAGGACCACACGAGCAAGCCTCGCTCTCATTACGTAGTCATCACTGATGAACATCATACGTGGCAGACGTACTCTGCTAAAATCCTTGTGCTCGCACATTCTTGATGCGAGCTCGCGATCTTCACCTCGACGCGAAGCCGTGATTAGACCCAACGTCTCCTATTCGACTTACAGGCCAACCCGACAAATAAACACCGACGATCTGAGGTCCCCAACCAAAGATCCATACGGCTAAAGAAGAGAACAGTAAAACGTAGAACAATTCGATCATTCAATAAAACTTCCAGTACTAGGGAACATGTAGGATCGGGATAGGGGCTAAATAATACACCACAGATTTTATTACAGCGTACGACTTTATTTGTACGGACGGCGTACCATGACTGACTCCTGAAAGGTAGCCAAGGCAATTGTCTCCTCCCTACCATAACTCTCTTCTCCCAGTGCCGTAGCCGCGCGAGGCTTTCAACCTTCACCGGCGCAAAAGAAAAACAAACACCAAAAAAAAAATGAGCAAGTAGCTATATACCTATATATCTATACATGTGTACCCTTTCTGAGGTTTTTTTTTCAAAGAAAAATAAGTCGTCGATTTTCTGACTATACTGGAAATCGCTTAACTGTCCGCCGTTTAACTGTCCCCTTCAACTCTTTCGCCGCCACACGGACTTTCACACTCACTAATGTCGCCCCCCCCCCCCCCACTCTGTTACGAACTTGTCCTGACACGAGCTCGCACCCCTCCCCTGAGCACAGCCTTAGAGGCCCGCTGCGACAGCGTGAGGGAGACGGTTAACTGTCCGATTTCCTCTCCGATCCACCCTAAAGCGGACAGTTAAGCGATTTCCAGTGTACTATGATAACGCACTAGACGTCGATTTTAAACCTCCTTCGCTCGCTGATTAGCTAGTCTATCGGATCTGCGCGTTTTTATTTGTTCGGCATCGTCGGTCTTCCCAGTGCCGTCGTGTTTTTCTTCGAGGAGATCTTGATTGCAGTTTTCGATTTGATTCACATGACGTTTCCAGATTTGTCCCTTAACATCCACCCCGTAGGTTATTCCGGTACCGATTCCTCAACAATTATCACTGGGATCCACTTTTTTTGTTGTTGCGAAAGTCTCGAACCAAAACTTTCTGTCTGATTTCGAATTTTTCGATTCTCGTGCCTCCGTAATTCTTCTTTTGATGTTCTTGTGCTTTGTTGACTATTTCTTCGTTCGGATTTGGTCTTAAGAGGGAGAATCGGTTTCTTATCTCTCTCCCTAACAGAAATTTCGTGGGACTGATTCCCGTCGGTTTGTGTGGGGTGACCAGATAATCGTTCAAAAATATATATAAAGCGAGTGCAGGGTCTTTTCCGCTTTCAATCATCCTTGTCAACCGAGATTTAAACGTACCTACGAATCGCTCCGCTGCGCCATTTTTAGCTGGGAAATACGGTGGAGTGAAGCTTTGTCTGATCCCTGCGTTTTTGCAAAATTCTCTAAATTCGCGCCTTACGAATGTTCTACCGTTATCTTTAACCAAGTGTAGGGGGTATCCGCAGTAACTGAATAACTTTTGAAAAATCCGTATGACTGTTTCAGCCGTGATGTTTTTTACAAAGTATGCCTCAGGCCATTTAGAAAACGCGTTGACTATCACTAGGTATATTTTATAAAAAAGCGGCCCTAAGAAGTCTGCATGGAGTCTGTGCCATGGCGTGGGTGGCTAGACCCACGGGGTGAGTGGTGTTTTTGCTGCAGAGCGCGCGTTCTCGAGACATGGCAAACATCCTTTCATTTTTTCTGGATACTTTCATCCATTAATGGCCACCACACATACGATCGCTTAAGTTGCTTCATGGAGACTATCCCGGCAAGGCTTGCGTGTAGCTCTCATAATACTAACGCGCGCATTCTTTCTGGTATGATACCCTATGACCTCAAAGGATAAGGCCTTGTTCTATCGAGATCTCGTTTTTTCGATGGCAGAACGGTAACAGATTTTTATTATCTGGGTTTTTTCTGGACAGCCATCTGCTGCGAAGCGAATCACTGCTGCTAACGTTTCGTCTTTTTTTGTTTATAATTGGATTTTTTTTTACAATTGATGTAATTGGAATCCATTTATGGAATTGAGGCTTGCGGTTTGAAAATTTGACCTAATGCCTGAATCTCTGTACGCAATTCGAAATTTCGTCCAAATAGGTATCGATAGAATTTCGTAAAGCCAAATACGATTCATAATCCATCTCTATCCAGTTGGTGCTATTTCTGTTGTCGCTCGTCTAGTTTCTTGCTTGTGAAAGCAATAGGGCATTCGATGCCGTCAGCGCATTTGTGCGATAAAACTGCTCCTAATCCGATTGGAGATGCATCGTATGTGAGAATCACCGGTCATTCGGGGTGATAGTGGACGAGGACCGGAGCTGCGCATAGCTGTTATTTTATTTTTTCAAACGCCGTCGAACATTCTAAAGGCTAAGTCACCTGGTTTGTTTTAGCAAATCGCACATTAGTGCTAAGATTTTTGTCATATATTTGATAATGTCTGAATGGTAATTTACTTTTCCTAAGAAAGACCGCAAGGTAGTAAATGAATCGGGCGCTGGCGCTTCCAGGATCGCTTTTACTCTGTCCTTAAGGGTGTGTACCCCTTCTTTGTTGATTTTGAAACCGAATACTACTATCTCTTTTTTGAACTATTTACATTTTTTTTACATTCAGTTTAAGACCTTCCTCTTCAAACCCGATTAATATTTCCTCTAGAATGGCCAGCATTTCGGTTTCATTTCCTGCCACGACTACGATATTGTCTATGAAGACAATATCGATATTGTCTTACCTTTTGAGCATACGCGATTGGAAGTTGAGGAAGTTTTTGACGCAGTCTCCTCTGAAATACCCTTGGCCCTGTGTTAACTCTGCACGGGAGATAATTGTACGCGAACAAACCGCGCTTAGTCGAAATCGTTGTGAGCAGTTTTGGTTTTTCGTCAAAAGGTGCTTGGTGGTACGCTTCTCGTAGATCGAGCTCCGAAAAGATTTTTCCTTGTTTGCACACCGCTAAGATTTCTGGCCACGTTGGCAAAGGATAGTGAGCTATTTCCAAACATTGATACAACGTTATTGAATAGTCGCCGCATAGGTGAACGCTTCCATCTGTTTTTTGGAGAGGTACCACCGGTGTTCCCCCATCACTGAATTCTATGGGGAAGATTCTCTTACCGGCGAGAAGGCGATCAATCTCTTGCTGAACTTTCTTTTCTAAAGCTATCGGAATTGTTCGAGGAGTACAAAATTTTGCTTTTGCGTTTTATTTAAACTTTAGGCCTATCGTCCCGTTTTTTAATGTGCCCCAGTCAGGAGAAAGGACTCCGGGGTGTCTTTGTTGTAGTTTCTGCACATACTGGGTGCCTGTTTGAACGCTCTTAATAGTGTCCTCTGGCGTTTCTGATGCTTTAATAATCTGCGACCAGATCCCGAAAGATTCTAACAAATTTCGCCCTACTACGGCTTGCCCTTTTTCTACTATTTCTATTTCTAAGTTCTTGCGTAGCATTTGTTCTCGGTAGCAACGCGACTCGGTTGCATTGTACCTTTCCTCTTGTCTGTTTTTTCTGTTTTGTCTGTTTGATTTCCGAATCGTCGTAATTTCGCAACATTTTTTTTTCTCCGAGCTAACTCGTGCCGAGGGAAATTTTTTTCGAATAAATCTAATGGTATCGCGGTAATCATCGCGCCTGTATCCATTTCGAGTTGTATGGGTGTACCATTAATCTCGAACGTTAAGAAAAACGGTTCTATTTTTGTAGAGTTACTTAGCATAGATTTGACTTCTTTGAGTACCATCCTGCTGTAGTCGTCTTCTGCGTCGTCCAGTTGCAATCCTGATAGCTGCTCTTCTAACATAAGAAGTCATTTTCGTTGTGCTCCTCGGTTATTGTTTTGATCCTCGTTTGGCGTGATTTATTTCGGAACATTTTAAAGATGTGTCCCTGTATTCCATATTCACTACAGTATTTTCTTGCTAATGTACACTTTCTCTTCAGATGTCCCCGTCGACCACAACAATGGCATAGGGTTTGTTGTATACTGTCGTTCCGTGAGACTTGTTGTCTTTGGAATCTCGGTACGGCCTTCTATCGCTTTCGACTGGCCGAGATAGTATGGATTTCACTGTTTGCCGATGTCTCGCTTGTCGATGGCTGTGTTCCTTCGTGTCCCTGTGAGCTCACTGCTCGGCATTCCTCCGTCAACGTTTCCACAATCTCGATAGACTTAGCGAGCTTCACCATTCCCTCTAATGTACGGTCCGTAAATGTAGCTAACTTGAAGCACATTGTTGTTGATTTAACTTCTTCGCACAATCGTTCTCGCATTCTATCGTCACTGTCGGGAAAATTGAACTCTTTTGCCAGTGTTTCGAGAGCCTATACATAATCGTGTATCGATTCGGTTTGGAGTTGTTTTCTTTGTTTAAGTTCTAGCCGCGCTGCGTGCTTCGATTTTAGATGTAGATGATCGTAGAGTTTTTTACTTAACATCTTAAAGTTGAATTTTGAACTGTCCGTCGGAGAATCCGGCGCACAGAGGTCACACAAGGTCTCAAATAGATCTGTTGAAAGTTTCGTAATCAATATTTGCACTCGTTTTTTTTTTTTTTCATCTGTTATTTCACTTAGTTATATTAAGCTTTTACTTGGATTGCATAGGCCGTCAAGCTTTGATTATTTTTGAAGGACTCTATAGCTGTTAAGTTCATAGACATTTTTTTTATGCTTTGTTGTACCGCTGCGTTAACTTCCGCCTCTCGCTGAGGTCCGCTTTCGTCTGCCGTTACTGTGATGTATTCCGAAACACTTTTTCTTAATTTATCAATGTCCTCTCCGTCACTGTGTTCGATTTGATAACGTGTGAGCGCTTCCACCAATTGTACTTTGCTAATATTGTATAACCACGTTTTTTTTTAAATTATTTTTGATGGCTCCCTCGATCGCGTCCCAATCCATTTGTGGGTAATTTATAAACTGAGAAACGCACGTTTTCGTATCCCATCCTCGTCGTCAATTGTAGGATCGGGATAGGGGCTGAATGATATACCAGAGATTATATTATAGCGTACGACTTTATTTTTATGGACGGCGTACCACAACTGACTCCTGAAAGGTAGCCAAGGCAATTGTCTCCTCCTTACCACAACTCTTTCCTCGCAGCATTTAAGCAACTATGATTTTTGCTTCAATTTTCCATACGTGGCGACGTGAACCACCGCAATTACGACATTTCTCAAATCACGTGACGATGTGCACAAACGTGATTCAGACCAACAGCAACCCACGAAACGATCTGTCTTGCACAAACTCTTTCCTTCCCCACAATTAACATTCTGACCAAATTAATCACGTTAACCAAGTATTTAACGTAGAGTCAAATCCTGAATTAGCTTACCTTCATTCTTAAGACCTGTAACCTGCTTTTTGTTAATTTCAGTCGTCTTGCTAAAACGACAAAAGTACAAGTCGTAATTATTGCTTCCCTGTATTTTGTGTTCGCTTCTCAAAGGATCTTATTATTTTATTTTGCTTCACGAAATGAAATAATTTGGACCCCTTTCCATATGGATGGTCCATGATAAAGGTTCCATGATAAAGGGTCAGCCATCGCCTAGTTATTACAACTCAAGAGCATGGTTTGTACTCTGAGGCTATGAAAAAAAAAAAAACAACGAAAGGACAAAGAACAAAATCAGTTTCTTGGCCATCTGCTACATAAAAATCAACAATCCTTATTCCCAGCTTTCCCATCAAGTCCAGCACACAAACTCTGGTATCGTACCGATAGAATACACAATATTCAAATGAAAATAAAATTTAATCTTCTTCGAGAAACACGGTAAGAAAGCAGGTAATATTATTTCGTTTGGTTACGCAAAATAATATTTGCCTCACTGACAATCTCGAATGTTTCAATATATATATATATACTGAAGGTTCGGACGGTTTACCGGGCGAACCCTGGCGAGGTATCAAAACAAAACACAAAAAAAAGACGACGCAATGGACACGACAATTTATAAGAGATAATTTCAATATTATATTTCGTGAGCAATAGGCTCTCTGTACAAGCGAGTGTCCCACAGCCGTCAACACTCGAAATTTCACAAGTAAAAAAAAATTTATAATACTCAGTTAGAAATATCACGATAGCTTAGCGCAAAGAAAAAAAAATAAAAAAGAACTAGGGAGAACGCAAAGAAAAAAAAAAATTTATCAGGAATGATGCTCTCTCGCCGATGCGCAATTAATGTTTGCAAATAAAATATGAGTATACGTTGGGCACCAGCCGACAATGATCGGCTAATAATTCGTGCTTGCACTCTAGAATAATCCGGAGGAACAGAAAAGGAAAAAAAAACAAAAAAAGGGGGAGGGAATCGTCCTCAGGGTCGACGGGTTTCCCGGCTCGCGGGCCTCTTAATTATAACCCATGTCGGGTTTTTACTATGGAAAAATAATCAAGCTATCTACTACACTATCTAACATGCAATGATAAGAAAAAAAGTTACGACAGTGATAAAAACAACGAAAGAACTGTCCGAGGAAAATCGCGGAAGTGTAAAAACAAGAAAAGAAAAAAGGGGGGTGGGGGGATCGCGCTGCGTCACCACACGCTCACGAAGTTATACAGAACAAAAAAGGCTAAATTATCGTAAAAACAGTATGTTACGAGAATGCAAATAATTTTGTAAACTTTCTTTCTTACTTTCTTTCTTACTTTCTTTTTCGATGACGGGAGTCTCACACGTACTCGTTCGATGAAGACCCATGCTCGTTGGCCAATATGGCTGTCACGCCTTCTTCTCTCTCTCTCTCTCTCTCTCTCTCTCTCTCTCTCTCTCTCTCTCTCTCTCTCTCTCTCTCTCTCTCTCTCTATTTCTCAAGCCACAATTAACGATAAAATCTGATTCGATATAATACTACTACTTTTCACTCGTCCAAACTCTCACAATGCTCTTGCCGAAGTGACGATCTCGTCGTCTTCTTCACCGGGGCAGCTCGTGGGAAAAAAAATTGGGAAAATTTTGAAGGATTCGGGGTCAGAGGCCTGCGCAATATAGATGTAGGTCATGGAGGGATAAATAATCGATTTCTAATTGGGTCATCGATGTCGCCATCACCGACGCACGTGCCTTCGATGATTAATACGCCATACAGTGCTGCCAACGATGGCATGTGACGGTCAACCCGGCGACAAAGATCACAGGGGAGCAGGGTGGGGGCTCCCTGTGGACACTGGCTTTCGTCCTGGTGTTTGATCTGACGTTGCGTGCTCTCGGATAGATTTTCGTATAATTCTCATCAATTGATTTACCGACCGTGCCCTCACAGCTGTTCTGGTTCTCTTGATGATGTATCCTTGTGGTGTACCTTGGTGTACCTTGATGCACCTTGGTGGTGTTAGTGGAACTGATGCTCCAGTGCATGACCTTGAGCGATAATCGTCTTGACTGCTCGTGTTTTTTCATTGTCCGCAGCGTTTTCCGGATTACTATAGGGCTGAAGTTTAGGGTGAATGGAAATTATTAAAGAAACTGTAGGACTCGATGCGAGACACCAAGAGAGGTAAAAGAAGAACGACGAGGGACGACGGTGCTTAATAGTTTTGCAACTTATTCGATTTTTACATTTTTTGAGTATACGACGTGTGGTGGCGGACTTCGATGAGGCTTATGCCTCGCCTGTGACACCATGTCAAAATAGGTTTGTTCATATATTTAAGTTAGGTTTGAGTTAGTCATTCTCTTCAAATTCGACACCCGTTACATGACCCTCATATAGGTTTATTTGTATGTTTGTGTTAAGTTTGGGTTGGTCATTCTTTTCAAATTGGACACTCATTATAAACTCGATTCCTGAAACAGCAGCGGCGATATATCTTCATAATATACAACGATATATATATGGGATATTCCATCCCAAGTGTATGAACCCGTGACCCTCACCCTCTCGGATTTGTTTCATTATTTTTTCTATGATTACATTGAGTCTAAAGGGTACGTTCAAATTTTTTTAGATTTTTCGAAATAGCTGTTTTTGGAAAAAAAAATTTCAAAAAAAAAACATCTTGATTTGGAAATATGAAAAAATTTCCAAAAATCCGTGATTGTGTGCAGAACACTTTAAGCAATCACCCAGAGTGGGGATTTTTTTATCTCTGTGTTTTTCACGTTTTTAACGTCGAAAAAATTCCGAAAATTCAAAAAAAAAATCTCCCCACTCTGGGTGATTGCTTACATATTATTATTCTACATATTATTCTACATATTATTACAGATTTTTGGGAATTTTTTCATATTTTTGAAAAAAGGCACTTCCCTTTTTTTGAATTTTCGGCATTTTTTCGACATTAAAACCCAGTGAACACGTTTCATTACAGTAATATAACATGGAAGTTACATGTAATTGTCACAATGCAATAGCTGTGTGATGTAACTGCTACGTAACATGCGAATAATATGTTATATATTATTGGTAATATGCAGGCAATGTAAATGTTATATAACGTTGTTGCATTACAGTTTTATAACTCACATTTATAACGTTTACAGAACAGGCTTATAACACTTTTTATATAACATTCGTAATGTGCAGGTTATGTGAACGTTACAAAGTGTTGTTCCGTTACAGTTGTATAACTAACATTTGTAACATTGACATAACGTACTTGTAACGACATTTATATAACATTCGTTATAAGCATGTGATGTGAAGGTTACGAACGCGTTTTAGCGTTACAGCTGTATAACTAAGATTTGTAACGTTTACGCAACATGTTTGTAACATTTTTTATATAACGTTCGTAACGTGCAGGTTATGTGAACGTTATAACGCGTTGTAGCATTATATCTGTATATAACTAACATTCATTATATCAACATGTAACGGATGAAAAAATCAAAAGCATTTTGAACCCTATTCAAATTTTCATTTCTAAAGCAGTATAATGTACATACATTTCAAATGTTAAATATATTGTTTAATGTGTACGTATAATCATAATATGATTATTTATGTCCTAATATAAAATAACATATGTATATAATATTATGGCATTTTTAGAACTTTTGTTCCACCATATTGGATTTGCCACATTCAATTTTGTAATTTCTTCCAAAACCGATATGGTTATACTAAATAAAGTGTGGAAGACGGGACACCACCATCCCTTGAGTAGCTCCCAACATACAACTGATCAAGAATTCTCCGGCATGTCAAATCCATGATATGAATCGTCAGAGTTCATAAACAGTCGATAGCGTAGTGGGTAGCGTGTTAGGTAGATAGGTAGCATAGATACGAAGGTCGCAGGTTCGAATCCCCGTCGAGAAGAATAAAATCCTATCGAGAAATCCGTGCAGGATTTTTTTTTTCCAATGTAACTCTTCTATAACCTATAAAAATAACAAAATAAGTTGATGAAATAGAAAGATTATTTAATAATAATCTTTATTTCATCATATTATTTTAGAATATTGCATTTATATAACTTTTATGAATTTTGTTACATTACCTTGCAACATAACTATTACATACCGGGTATATAACACATTATATAACATGTTATATTGCTGAGTCGGAAATGGCAAGTTACATGCAATTTACATGTAACATCCAGGTAATATTACTTGTAATATTCGGTTATGTTGCCGTTACATTGCTGCAATATTACTGTGTTTACTGGGAAGCGTGTAAAACACAGAGAAAAAAAATCTTCCCACTCTGGGTAATTACTTACAATGTTTTACATACTATCACAGATTTTTAGGAATTTTTTCATATTAAAAAAAAAAAGTTTTTATTTTATTTTTTTTTTAAATTTTCGGCATTTTTTCGACGTTACAAGCGTGTAAAACACGGAGAAAAAAATCTCCCTACTCCGGGTGATTGCTTACAATGTTCGACATATTATCACAGATTTTTGGGAATTTTTTCATATCATTAAAGAAAGGTGTTTTTCTTTTTTTGAATTTTCGGCATTTTTTCGACGTTAAAAGCGTGTAAAACACAGAGAAAAAAAATCTCCCCACTCTGGGTAATTTCTTAAAATGTTCTACATATAATCATAGGTTTTTTGGGAATTTTTTCATATTTTTTAAAGAAGGTGTTTTTTCAGCAAAAATATTTTTTTTTTCGAAAACTATTTGGAAAAGTCTACAAAAATATAAGGTACCCTTTGGACTCAATTTAATCATAGAAAGAATAACGAAACAAATCCGAGAGGGTCAGGGTCATGGGTTCATACACTTGGGATGGAATGTCCCATATATATCGACAGAAACAAACCTATGTAAGGCCCAATTCTATTGCAAGGGCGCGTAGCGCCTCTATTGCTCAGGCGCTACGCGCCCTTGCAATAGAATTGGGCCTTACATAGGCAATATGATCCCCTAGTATATATAGTTCTATATTATAAAGGTATATCGCCACTGCCGCCACCGCCACTGCCACTGCTGATTCAGGAATCGAGCTTATAACGGGTGTCCAATTTAAAAAGGATGACTGATCCAACCTAATCCAAACATATAAACAAACCTATATAAGGGTTATGTAAGGGGTGTCCAATTTGAGAAGGATCAGTTTGGACACACCTCAATAGTGAGAGCGCGTAGCACCCGAGCCATACGAAACCCTAGTATATATATGATTCTATATTATAAAGATATAACGCCGCTGCTGCCGCCACCACCGACGCCGCTGTTTCAGGAATCGAGTTTATAACGTGTGTCTAATTTGAAAAATATGATCAATATGAACCCAACTCAAACCCAACCAAAACATATAAACAAACTTATATATCAATTGTGAGGGCGCGTAGCGCCCAAGCTATACGAATCACTAGTACATATAGTGTTCTATATTATATAAATATATCGCCGTCGTGAGCGTCGCCACCGCAGTGTCGAGAACTTGGTCTTGGATTTGGGTTTTCGTTATATAACCTAAACCTAAACCTCAACCCAAACCTAAACCTAAACCTAAACCCAACCCCAAACCCAAACACATCGATTTTGATAGTTTCATATGATATCGTTCTATATGATTGTTCTATAGGATGATTTTCACCCAAATCCTAACTAAATCCAAACCCGGACCCAAACTTATCTATTAGGGTGGTCCTTAAAAAAGGTCATTTTGGAATTTTGACCGTCCCAACCGAAGATCGGGTTCAAATAATTTGGAAATAATTCCCTTATTTTTTTATATTTTCATCTCAACTCTAATCTGTGCCCCCAAGGCGGTGGATTTCCGCCAACCCTTTCAGGGGCACACTAAATCTACGCAACCGATTTAGATTAAATTTGGTTTAGGGAGGTTTCTTGCCTCGCTGTTTACGAATCTGAACTCAAAATTTGCAAATTCGAAATGGTGGGTTCAATATGGCAATATCAATTGACTTTTGGCGGTTTGGTCTACCATATTTGATCGGTCACTTCGTATTTTTAAATGTTGAGTTCAGATTCGTATTCGGTGTCCCAAGAAACTCCCCTACACTAAATTTCATCGTGACCCGGTCGGTAGATTTGAAGTGCCCCTGAAAGAATTGAATGAAAAAATCCACCCTCTTGGTGGCAAGGGTCAGACTTGAGATAAAAATCTGCAAAAAATTAGGGATTTACTTATGAATTATTCGGAGCCGATGTAAAAAAAAACTGCGTAAAAGATCAGCTGTCCATCTAAATGGGTAGGGCCCCTGAAGACTAACTTTATCCCATTTAAATAACATGCGTTTTTATGATACTCCCAGTTTCGATTTTTTATTACATTCTGGAGACTGGAAAAGTTAGGGATTGGTATATCTCTTGTATAATACCCTATGCAAGCCTCTGAAAATAACCGGAAGTTTCTCGGATGATTCATTATAACGCTTTAATTAAGTTTGTTTGATAATTATGATCATTCATTATTTGATATTAATAATAATTGATTATTTGATATTCAATATCATTGATTATTAATATCAAATAGAATTGCTTAAAGCGTAATAATGAAACATCCAAGAAACTTCCAGTTCTTTTTAGAGGCTTTTGCGTATCACGGAGAAACCAAAGCAGAGCAGAAACCCATTCACACATAAAGAAAGCGATTGCAGCGCGACACCAGGATATATTTTGCCCTTTCAAACTGACGAACGATATGTCGACATAACCATTAGCGTGTGACGCACTCATATCTCCGCTGTC
This sequence comes from Rhorus exstirpatorius, assembly GCA_963564615.1. Lineage (NCBI taxonomy): Eukaryota > Metazoa > Arthropoda > Insecta > Hymenoptera > Ichneumonidae > Rhorus > Rhorus exstirpatorius. The sequence continues at coordinate 1,420,958 of OY751314.1, read as the reverse complement.
TATGCGCAAATACTATCAGCGTGCGTTTACACGGACTTATTCTGTGCCTGCATACGTTTATTGCAGCACGATCGCAGCCAACGTTACAGATCACATGCGCGCGTATATGTTGAAACGTTTGAGATTGTCTTACGAGAATATTCTATTGCGTAATTACGCAATACAATATTTCGCTCTTGATTTATGACTTCTCAAACAATGTTTTAGATTTTATTTGTACAATGTCGACTGTCGGTGAAATGAAGACAAAGTTCGAGTTCTAGACTCGAGAAGGAAGCCGGAAATGAGATTGATGATTTTTATCTTTTCTCTGAACGGCAGAAGGCCTATGAAATTGTATTTGCTTTTCGAGATGGCCTCAGAGTCCTAACCACGACTGTGAGCTATAAAAGCTACGCGTTGGTTGACCCTTCATCATTGGCCATTGACAATGGATTTTGGGTCCAAGTTATTTTATAATCGAGAAGCGAAAATAAAATGATTATTTCGTGTCGTGAAGCGACAGTAATGGATTGACATTAATGAAAAAAGGAAGTTACGGGAAATTCATATATGAGGTAATTAATTTCGGAATTGATTCGAACTTGAAGAGTTAATTAAAGTGTTAATTTTGCAGCACTGTTAAAGGAGAAAAGGAAGACTCTGTTTCATCGTTGTTTCGTATGTGTCAGCGTCTCGTTACGATCCCGAGAAAGATTCTCGATTGAGGTTTATTCGTCTGAGTCGCGTCGGTACACGTCGCCACGTGGTTCTGAATTTAATGGACTTTGATAGGCATGCTCGAAGAGCACGTTGACGTTATTTAAACAATCGGAGTTTCTACCAAGAGGTACCTCTAGCTGTGGTCCAACATCCGGTCGGAGTGACCGGGGCATTCCACAGTTCGAGGGGCTCTACCTAGGGGTTATTAGGATGCTGAGAATAGCACCCGCCTTGAGATCCAACTTCTGAGCGCAGTGCTCAGGGCTTCACTCTCGACGGGCTCCCTAGTATCTGGAATCTTTATTGAAACACGAGTTGTTGATTGATTTGTCTTGAAAAAGACAAATCAATCACGTTATAAGTGAATCGCCTGGAGATAGGCGATTCGATGGTGAAGTTTCTCATTGTCTTTAAAAAGACAAGTCGTGGATGATGACTCGATGGTGATCACGTCCTGGTTGGGTTGTCCTCGAAGATGATAAGACGTCGGGTCAGTCTCAGCTTCGAGCTGTGGTATGGTTGAAAGTCCTCGACTTTCGTGAAGCGGCGAGAAGCGCCGGTAATAAATACGTTAAGCAAAAGCTTGACGCGGTATATGCTCACATTACGTTGATGGCAAAAATGAGAGCGAGGCTTGCTCGCGAGGCTCTTAAATACTTTATCGCGATCCATCGGCGCCGCGATTTGATTGGCCGATGGATCCGTGGTAGGGCAATTTCACCGAGCTTTCGGTGCTTTTGCACCTGCTATGCTCGTGACGTATCTCAATTCCCCGAAGGATCAAATTCTATTTCGGTCCTTCGAGGAATGCCGATATTTGGTGAGAATAACAAGTCATTATGATTATTGGTCATGATCTCATTGTAAAGTCCCGTTACAATGTATATACTTATGTGTACTGTACATATACAGGGTGTATACTAACCTACTGATCATATTATAAGTGCAGGGTAGAGCGTCGAAAACGGAGCAGAAAAGTCCTTTTCGAAAATTTTGTACAATTAAATTTGGTGGAGTCATTAGCGATTTAACGTCAACCAACGTCGACCAATGAGCACTCGATCAAAAAGAAATTTAAAAACGTTGAGATAGTGGGATGGACGACCACGGTAGAAGCGGGGTTCGTGAAACAAAACGCCCGCACACCCACACCGTTGAACACCACACGGACGCGCGAGAGCGAAACAAATAAACGCGGGGCGTGCGGCAATGTTCATGCACGGAAAAAATATTGGGCGAGCGACTGCACTACCTTGTGGTCGCGCAGCGCTGCCGCACATTCGGTGCGGCGGCATGACGAGTTACGGGAGGGCACGTCCCCTTCACGCCGGGCGATCTTACGGACAAAATTTCGGGTGGGCCGGGCGCCGAACAGCTACGGCCTCACACCCGAAAGCGCGGAGCGTTGTGCGACCACAGTTTGGTGCCGCTGGCGTCTCCTTGCGGGTAGGCTGCCCACCTTCGTCGGTGTGGCTGTGGTTCTAAGGGTCTGGTTACGCACCGTTCCCAATATTCGGGGCAACCACCGCCCCGCAGTTTCAGTACACGAGGCGATGCTATTTAGATATATATTGTTATGAACATGGAGAGTAGCCTAATAAAATACACAGGATAGAAGAAACGACAAGCGAGCTCGTCATTGACAGAACTGACGAACTGACGATCGAACCTTCAGTTGTTTAAGAGTCTCGGGATAAACGTCATGATGTGCGGCCGTACTGTGATAAACGATCGGGGATCATATTGTGATTAATAAACCCGCCCCGAAAACAAATATCCGCGTTGTCATTTCGTTACAATATATATATATATATACTAGGGGGGCTTCGCCCCCCTGCGCGCTTCGCGCGCCAACCCCCCGTCTTGTGTTTGTGTCAGTGGTTAGAGAAAAACATTCTGGAAAGATGTTTTGAAAAAAAATTGTATATATTTGTGTTTATTGGGCTTGGGATATGAGTTTGGGTTGAGTTTGGGTTTGATTGAAATATGGATATACCGATATATCGATTACTGAAACGGTTCAATATATAGATATATCGATTTCTGACACCGTTCAATATATGGATATATCGATTCTTGACACGGTTCGATATATCGAAATATCGATTTTTGACACATTTCGATATATTTATACTCGATTCGATACATCGATATATCAATTCATCAATTCTAGACACAATTCGGTATATCGATATATCAACTTATCGATTCGACGTATCGATATATCAATTTATCGATTCTTGAAACGATTCTGTTTTAGGTTGAGTGAAGATTCGCCGCATTTGAATAAAAATTTTTTTTTTCCTTTTATCGAATTTATGATGAATAATTTCTGGTAAAAGTACTATTTCATTACAAATTCGATAAAAAGAAAAAAAAAAAATTTTAATTCAAATGCGGCGAATCTTCCACTCAACCTGAAATTCTCCTCTTTTTACATACATTTTTTTTCTACCTGAACTAATTATTTCAGGTGTGGCCCGTTGGTAAATCAAAAAAATTTCATTATATATTCGATGAAAAGAAAAAAAAATGTTCAACTCAAATGCGGCAAATCTTCCACTCAACCTAAAATAATCATGTGTTCGGATAGAATTTTTTTTTCTACCTAAACTAACTATTTCAGGTGTGCCCCGAAAAATTTTCATTATAAATTCGATGAAAAGGAAAAAAAAAAATTTTAACTCAAATGCGGCGAATCTTCCACTCAACCTAAAATTCTCATCTTTTGACATAAATTTTTTTTCCTACCCAAACTAATTATTTCAGGTGTGGCCCATTGGAAAATCAAAAAATTTTAATCATAAATTCGATGAAAACGAAAAAAAAAATTTTTAACTCAAATGCGGGGCGAATCTTCCACTCAACCTAAAGATCTCATATTTCGACATAAATTTTTTTCCACCCAAACTAATTATTTCAGGTGTGGCCCGTTGGAAAATCAAAAAATTTTCATTAAAAAATTCGATGAAAAGGGAAAAAAAAAATTTAACTCAAATGCGGCGAACCTTCCACTCAACCTAAAATTCTTATCTTTTGACATAAATTTTTTTTCTACCCAAACTAATTATTTCAGGTGTGGCCCACTGGAAAATCAAAAAATTTTCATTATAAATTCGATAAAAATAAAAAAAAAATTTTTTAATTCAATTGCGGCGAATCTTCCACTCAACCTAAAATTCTCATCTTTTGACATACATTTTTTTTCTACCTAAACTAACTATTTTAGGTGTGGCCCGTTGGAAAATCGAATTTTTTTTTTAAACACCCTAGTATATACATAACATGTATATACATGAAAGGAGATGGAATTCCTATTATATCAGACTTTCAGATAGGTCGAGTTGAAACGGAATTCCCGATATATCCGGTTTTCAAATCGGTCAAGTTGAGACGGAATTCCCCATACATTAGGTATTTAGATAAGTTGAATTGAGACGAAATTACCCATATATCACGGTCGATTTGAGATGGAATTCCCCATATATCAGGCTTTTAGAGAGGTCGAGTTGAGATGGAATTCCCCATATCAGGCTTTTAGAGAGGTAAAGTTGAGACGGAATTCCCTATAGATCAGGTTTTTAGATAAGTCGAGTTGAGACGGAATTCCCCATATATCAAGATTTCAGATAGGTCGATTTTAGATAGTAGGCGGCAATTGAAGTGGGCCAATGTTTTTTTTGTTGATTTTGACGAAACTTAGACCGATTTCGAAAAATCAAAAATATACATTCGAGTAAATTTAATAATCTTTCGAATGAGACTAGTTTCGTCGTGATCGATTGAAAATTGGCTGCCTGCGAGTAGATTTTCCGGATCGGTGTAAATCGGGGTCTGGCGTTGGCGGGTTGTGCACACCAGGATTGATATTTGCCGATACCGAACAGCTTGGTAACCCATATCAGTCGAAAGGTGGTCTCACGGCGGGCTCAAAACCCCCCCTGTAAGCGAAAATCGGATCACTCCCGGAGGAGATATGGACCCAGGAAGTCAGAACGGTTTTTTAAGTGTTACGCTGGAACGCCTCGATCGATTCCGTGGAAACTTTTCGCACAATCGTTTTTTATCATGACCTCACAACTCTCGTAACAGTTAATGCGATAAGTGTTCGCGTAGATGAGATCCAGGTATTTGGCGAGTGCACGCCCACGTTCATCGACATTTTTTACATTGAGAGACTTGGGCGACAGAGTTGAGACTTGTGTAATATTGAAGGGGAAGGCTCAACGATTAAAATGCGTGGTCGTACAATATCGGAAATGACCTCAATTAAAAATGACACGCCGTTGAAAAGTGAGAAGGAAATCGCCAAATCCCGCGATCTCAGTTCAAAGTTGCCCGTCGATAGTCATTTGTCTCAACGTCAGATCGCACGCTGATTTCAGCTACTGTTTATCGCTTATCCATTGCTGTGACTGCATCGAAATGTTTCGTAAAAATAATTAATAACAATTTATTGATGAATAAACAATAATCAATGGATTAAATAATTTTTATGAATTGAACTTTTTCTTTGAATGAGGAAACGAATTATGAATTATTAATAATCACAAATTTTTCGGTGATCTATAGCTTGTGTCCTCTCTCAAGTTTCACAAACCACGGAAAATAATTTTTACGTCACAAAAAATGCCAGTGCAACAAATCAATAACACGGTCAATTTACCGAGAATGAGTGACCATGGGATGAATGATAGTTATTTTTTTTTCGTAATTTGAGAACCTCGTCAAATTTGCGAATGCAGCCAATAAACAGCCTGGTCAATTTGACAAATAATACTGACCATGAAACTAATGATGATTATTTTTTTCTTGATTCGTTCGACTCGTCAAAATTACGAATGCGATAAAACGATAGGCTAATTAATTTGGCGATCAAGACTCATCATGAGCACAATAAATTATTTACATTTTCATGACTCGGCCATCTCGTAAACATTACGGATGCAATAAGCCATTCGTTCACTGAGTCTAGTGATGTCCACTGACGACGGAAAAAATAATTATTTTTTCACGGACTCCATTAAGAATACCTGGTCAGTAATTGACTCGAGAAGCTCGTAAGAACTTCGAATGGTTCGAATCGGTAGCTTGGCCAATTTTTAATTACGGGAAAAAAAAAAATTTCACTCTAGCCGTGTTCGAAAACAATGCGGCAAACCCAGTTTACAATTGAGCTAGCATCACCACATTTCAAAAATGATGTAATGAAGCTGAAAACGAAAAATTGTAACGCAAGATTTTTTCCCTAATTCATCGCTGTCGAACGACATCGTTTCCGCTTCCCAAGAACCACACCTTCCCCCGGCGTTCGACCCCTGACGATGAAAAACCAACCTGCTTACGCAACGATTCAAAATTCAAAATTTTATCGACGCGATAATTATCCGCTGATTTATTACTGCAGCATAACGTCATTTCCGCATTCCTAGAATCACTCTCTCCCCCGACATTCCACCCCTGACGATGAAAAAACAACCTGTTTACGCGACGATTCAAAATTCAAAATTTTTTTGACGCGGTAATTTGTCGCTAATTATTCGCTGCCGAATGACGTCGTTTCCGCATTCCTAGAATCACCCCCTCCCCCGACATTCCACCCCTAACGATGAAAAAACAACCTGTTTACGCGACGATTCAAAATTCAAAGTTTTTTCGACGCGATAATTAGTCGCTAATTAATCGCTGCCGATTGACGTCGTTTCCGCATTCCTAGAATCACCCCCTCCCCGACAATCCAACCCTGACGATAAAAAGACAACCTGTTTACGCGACGATTTCGAATTGATTGATAAATTAATTAATTATCGCGTCGATAAAATTTTTATTTTTGAATCGTCGCGCAAACTGTTTGATTGTTCATCAGCAGGGGTTGATTGTCGGGGAGGGGGTGGTTCTAGGAATGCGTAAACGACGTTATTCTGCAGTAATAAATCAGCGGATAATTATCGCGTCGAAAAAATTTTGAATTTTGAATCGTCGCGTAAACAGGTTGTTTTTTCATCGTCAGGGGTGGAATGTCGGAGGAGGGGGTGGTTCTAGGAATGCGAAAACGACGTCATTCGGCAGCGATTAATAACCGACTAATTATCGCGTCGATAAAACTTTGAATTTTGAATCATCGCGTAACCAGGTTGTTTTTTCATCGTTAGGGGTGGATTGTCGGGGAGGGGGTGATTCTAGGAATGCGGAAACGACGTCATTCGGCAGCGATTAATTAGCGACTAATTATCGCGTCGATAAAACTTTGAATTTTGAATCGTCGCGTAACCAGGTTGTTTTTTCATCGTTAGGGGTGGAATGTCGGGGGAGGGGGTGATTCTAGGAATGCGGAAACGACGTCATTCGGCAGCGAATAATTAGCGACAAATTACCGCGTCGGAAAAATTTTGAATTTTGAATCGTCGCGTAAACAGGTTGTTTTTTCATCGTCAGGGGTGGAATGTCGGGGGAGAGAGTGATTCTAGGAATGCGGAAATGACGTTATGCTGCAGTAATAAATCAGCGGATAATTATCGCGTCGATAAAATTTTGAATTTTGAATCGTTGCGTAAGCAGGTTGGTTTTTCATCGTCAGGGGTCGAACGCCGGGGGAAGGTGTGGTTCTTGGGAAGCGGAAACGATGTCGTTCGACAGCGATGAATTAGGGAAAAAATCTTGCGTTGCAATTTTTCGTTTTCAGCTTCATTACATCATTTTTGCGATGTGGCGATGCTAGCTCAATTGTAAACTGGGTTTGCCGCATTGTTTTCGAACACGGCTAGAGTGAAAATTTTTTTTTTCCCGTAATTAAATATTGGTTAAGCTACCGATTCGCACCATTCGAAGTACTTACGAGCTTCTCGAGTCAATTACTGACCAGGTATTCTTAATGGAGTCCGTGAAAAAATAATCATTTTTTCCGTCGTCAGTGGACATCACTAGACTTAGTGAACGAATGGCTTATTGCATCCGTAATTTTTACGAGATGGCCGAGTCATGAAAATGTAAATAATTTATTGTGCTCATGATGAGTCTTGATCGCCAAATTAATTAGCCTATCGTTTTATCGCATTCGTAATTTTGACGAGTCGAACGATTTAAGAAAAAAATAATCATCATTATTTTCATGGTCAGTATTATTCGTCAAATTGACCAGGCTGTTTATTGGCTGCATTCGTAAATTTGACGAGGTTCTCAAATTACGAAAGAAAAATGAGTATCATTTATCCCATGGTCACTCATTCTCGGTAAATTGACCGTATTATTGATTTGTTGCACTGGCACTTTTTGTGACGTAAAAATTATTTTCCGTTGTTTGTGAAACTTGAGAGAGGAAACAAGCTATGGATCACCGAAAAATTTGTGATTATTAATAATTCATAATTCGTTTCCTCATTCAAAGAAAAAGTTCAATTCATAAAAATTATTTAATCCATTGATTATTGTTTATTCATCAATAAATTGTTATTAATTTTTTTGACGAAACATTTCGATGCAGTCACAGCAATGGATAAGCGATAAACAGTAGCTGAAATCAGCGTGCGATCCGACGTTGAGACAAATGCCTATCGACGGGCAACTTTGAACTGAGTCGTGGGATTTGGCGATTTCCTTCTCACTTTTCAACGGGGTGTCATTTTTAATTGAGGTCATTTCCGATATTGTACGACCACGCATTTTAATCGTTGAGCCTTCCCCTTCAATATGACACAAGTCTCAACTCTGTCGCCCAAGTCTCTCAATGTAAAAAATGTCGATGAACGTGGGCGTGCACTCGCCAAATACCTGGATCTCATCTACGAGAACACTTATCGCATTAACTGTTACGAGAGTTGTGAGGTCATGATAAAAAACGATTGTGCGAAAAGTTTCCACGGAATCGATCGAGGCGTTCCAGCGTAACACTTAAAAAACCGTTCTGACTTCCTGGGTCCATATCTCCTCCGGGAGTGATCCGATTTTCGCTTACAGGGGGGGTTTTGAGCCCGCCGTGAGACCACCTTTCGACTGATATGGGTTACCAAGCTGTTCGGTATCGGCAAATATCAATCCTGGTGTGCACAACCCGCCAACGCCAGACCCCGATTTACACCGATCCGGAAAATCTACTCGCAGGCAGCCAATTTTTAATCGATCACGACGAAACTAGTCTCGCTCGAAAGATTATTAAATTTACTCGAATGTATATTTTTGATTTTTCGAAATCGGTCTAAGTTTCGTCAAAATCAACAAAAAAAAACATTGGCCCACTTCAATTGCCGCCTACTGTATATCAGGCTTTTAGATAGGCTGATTGCAGATGGAATTCCCCATATATCACGTTTTTAGGTAGGTTGATTTTAGACGGATTGATATATCGATTTATCGATTTATCAAAAAACAAAATTCGATATAAATCAATATTCGATATATCGATATTCGATATATCGATTCATATCGATTCATATCGATATATCAATACATATCGATATATCGATACATATCGATATATCGATACATATCGATATATCGATACATATCGATATATCGATACATATCGATATATCGATACATATCGATATATCGATACATATCGATATATCGATTCATATCGATATATCGATACATATCGATTCGATATATATCGATACATATCGATTCGATATTTCGATACATATCGATATATCGATTCATATCGATATATCGATCTATATCGATTCATATCGATATATCGATTCACATCGATATATAAATTTATATCGATATATCGATTCATATCGATATATCAAGTTGAGACAGAATCACCAGACAGAATTATCAGGCTTTTAGAAAGGTCGATTTAGACGGAATTTCCCATATATCAGGCTTTTAGAAAGGTTGATTTTAGACGGATTGATATATCGATTTATTGATTTATCAAAAAACAAAATTCGATATAAATCAATATTCGATATATCGATATTCGATATATCGATTCATATCGATATATCAATACATATCGATATATCGATACATATCGATATATCGATGCATATCGATATATCGATTCATATCGATATATCGATACATATCGATATATCGATTCATATCGATATATCGATTTATATCGATTCATATCGATATATCGATTCACATCGATATATCAATTTATATCGATATATCGATTCATATCGATATATCAAGTTGAGACAGAATCACCAGACAGAATTATCAGGCCTTTAGAAAGGTCGATTCAGACGGAATTCCCTATATATCAGGCTTTTGGAAAGGTCGATTTTAGACGGAATTTCCCATATATCAGGCTTTTAGAAAGGTTGATTTTAGATGGAATGTCTCATATATCAGGCTTTTAGATCGTCGATTTTAGACGGAATTCCCCATATATCAGGGTTTCAGGTAGGTTGATTTTAGACGGAATGCCCTATATATGAGGCTTTTAGATAGGTCGATTTTAGGCGGAATGCCCCATACATTCTTGACACGGCGGCGGCGGCGGCGGCGGCGATATCTTTATATAATATAGAACGATATATGACCGTTAAGATTTCTGCATCTGCACTTTCAAATGTTTGGCCAGCCAGAACTACAAAAATACAATTCGGGGACTGAAATGTCCAACAAGGTTTTTCTGTATCTTTTTACACTCTAAACGCGGATTTTTTCAGTTAATTTTTTTTTCGAATTTGAAAATTTTTTGTTTGTATTAATACTTTGGCTCGCTGCACGTCCTAAACCATGAATCGGGTAAAAATGTTTTAAGAGAGACTCCTGTTTCTTTTCCAATTCTCTAAGTGCGGATTTTTTCAAAAAATGTTTTTTTTTTATTTGAAATTTTTTTTTGTATTAATACTTTGGCTCGCCGTCAGTCCTAAACTATGACTCGGGTAAAAATATTTTGAAAGAGACTTCTGTTTCTTTTCCAATTCTCTGAACGCGGAATTTTTCAAAAATAATTTTTTTTTAATTTGAAATTTTTTTTTTTGTATCAATACGTTGGCTCGCCGTCAGTCCTAAACTTCGACTCGGGTAAAAATATTTTGAGCGAGACCTTCGTTTCTTTTCCAATTCTCTGAACGCGGATTTTTTCAAATAAATTTTTTTTTTTAATTTGAATTTTTTTTTTTTTGTATCAATACGTTGGCTCGCCGTCAGTCCTAAACTTCGACTCGGGTAAAAATATTTTGAGCGAGACTTCTGTTTTTTTTCCAATTCTCTAAACGCGGATTTTTTCAAAAAATTTTTCTTTCAAATTGGATTTTTTTTTTTTGTATCAATACTTTGGCTCGCCGTCAGTCCTAAACTATGACTCGGGTAAAAATATTTTAGGAGAGACTTCTGTTTCTTTTCCAATTCTCTAAACGCAGATTTTTTCAAAAAAAATTTTTTTCAAATAAAAATTTTTTTTTTTGTATCATTACTTTGACTCGCCGTCAGTCCTAAACTATGACTCAGGTAAAAATGTTTTAGGCATTACTTCTGTTTCTTTTCCAATTCTCTAAACGCGGATTTTTTCAAAAAATCCGCGTCTAGAGAATTGGAAAGGACACATAAATCACTCACATAACATTTTTACCCGAGTCGTAGTTTAGGACTTACGGCTTATGGATACAAAAAAAAATTTTCAAATTTGAAAAAAAATTTTTTTGAAAAAATACGCGTTTAGAGAATTGGAAATTAAACAGAAGTCTTTTTTGAAACATTTTTACCCGAGTCATGGTTTAGGACGTGCAGCGAGCCAAAGTATTGATACAAACAAAAAATTTTCACATTCGAAAAAAAAAATTTTTGAAAAATCCGCGTTTAGAGAATAAAAAGATACAGAAAATCCTTCTTGGACATTTTAGTCCCCGAATTGTGTTTTCGTAGTTCTGGCTGGCCAAACGTTTAAAAGAGCGGATGCAGAAATCTTGACGGTCATTTTATATATATGTATATATATATATATATATATATATATATATATATTGTGACACGGCGTCACATTTATCAGCCATAATGCCCGTCGAAGTCCGTCACCACACGCAAACCGTCCCCATGTACATTAAATTTAAGGAAATAATTATAAGCAGCAAAATTCACACATAATGCCTCATCGTCGTCAAGCGTCGTCTCTCTCCCCCTTTCACTGCCAACGTCGTCCCATATCCATAGCCTACGAGCCAGCACAGCTGATCCCTCTCCCATGCCATTGACCCTCGAATACCCTTCCCCCCCTTCCCCTCTGCCACACGTAACCCCTCGCCATCAAACAGCCGTCCCAGGATCGGGAAAAATATATCACCAGAGACCCGGACGACGAGCCAGGAGGCAAGCCAACACCATCGCCGTGGCCACAGAGACAGACATGAAGATAACAGCAAGGTGACGGCGGGTGAGGGAATTCCCCACGTAATCAAGCGAACCCTCGATAAAAACGACGGGTTCGGGCGAGATCATGGCCCTCACCTCAACCGTCACCAGGAACATCGTCTGGCACCCGTGAACTCCCTCGTTTCGAATTATCCCGTGCGAGGCGAGGAATCGTGGTGCCAGAAAAGATTACAGAGAGCATCGCCGGCCCTGTGTGCCACCAACGGCCAATCATTGCCGAGAGAGAGGACCCTCGTCGTCGTCCGGGTATAGTCATCAGCCAGGAGAGCGGGAGTTGCGTCGCGGGTCGCCGAGGGCAGCACAGCACGGATCATCGATTATCGATCTGCTGTCCTGCGCAACGCGCTCGTGACGTCAGCTCCCGAATAACCAATAATCTATCGATCCTCTATCCCCCTATGACCCAATTTTCCATCGCGCATGCCCTTTCCCCCCAAATTACCCTTTTTCCGAGTCCCACGAGCAGAGAGACGACGAAGAAGAGTCACTTCGACGTGAGCCCTGGCATAGGATAAACGCATTATTGTATCGAGCCATTTTTCTAAAGATAAAAGATCCATTGTAAGAGTGAAGGAGAGATTGCGAGAGAAGACGAATTTTTACGAGAAGCTACGGCAACCCGTTCGAACGAGCAGCTACGGCGACTCGTTAGTAAGAGACGCTGCGGGAAACCGTAAGACGAGAAGCTTCGGCAACTCGTGAGTGTGAAATCGAGAGCTTCGGCAAACCGATTGTACGAGCGAGCCCTACGACAAGTCAAGGATCGAGAAGAGTGAGTCGATTCCATTTTCCCCGATTTTACCCTTGTGAATTGCATCTCGAATTTTTACATTATTTTGCGTATCATTTCCCCCCTTTGTGCTGTATAAGTTCGTGCGTGTGGTGACGCATCGCGATCCCCCGTTCCAATAGAATCGTTGTCGGTAATTGCGTAATAGTGCTTTTTCCCCCTTTTGAGTTCGATTTATATCGCCGTTGACGATAGCCCGACACGGGCAATAATTAAGAGGCCTGCGAGCCGGTAAACTCAGCCCTGAGGATTCCCGACTAGTAATACAGTTTTCCTTTTTTTATCTTTTTTTTTATCATTTAATCTCCATTGCGTGTACCCCGTCTTTTTGTATCGAGAATCGTCGTCCGAGTGACGGCTGGCGCCCAACAACATACATTATATTTCCTATTTTTTTTGAATAAATCAAAATTTGTTTATTTTTTTTTATGTTCTTGTTTCATCTCGTTTTTTTTGAATTTGTTCCCAACGAAGATCAGGTGCGCCTGATTATCGTCCGGCCACGTTAAAAAGGCCGTGACAATATATATCCAAATATTGGATATATATATCTAAATAGCATTGCCTCGTGTGCGTTCGTATACTCAAGTCTGGACGCGCCTTTGCGTTCACCTCCGGATCAACTCGGGGCGACTCTTTTCCCCCTTTTTGAGGCAGCAGCGTTCCCGAAAACACAGGCGGCTAGCTTGCCCGACAGGACGGGGACCTGCGCTCTCGTATATAGTAATTCCGCCGCACCGACCGTGCAGTAGCGCTGCGTGACCACGATGGTAGTGCAGTCGCTTGCCCAACATCCCTTCCGTGTGCGTCACCAACATTTTGGGACTACAGCCACACCGACGAAGGTGAGCAGCCTGCCCGCAAGGAGACGCCAGCGGCACCAAACTGTGGTCACACAACGCTCGGTGCTTTCGGGTGTGAGGCCATAGCGGTCGGGTGCCCGGCTCACCCGACATTTTTTCCGTGAGGGAAAAAATATTTTTCCCAAATGGGAAATTTTTCCCATACTTGGGAAAAAATATTTTTCTCAAGTATGGGAAAAAAAATGGCCTGAGATTTAAAAGTATTTTCGAGCATCTGACTAGCAAAAAGTAGGCTACGAGTTGAAAAGGTCGTTTCAAAAAATGATTCGGGGACGATTTCCAAATTTGGAGTAAAATTTAATTTTCCCATACTTGGGAAAAAATATTTCCCATAGTTGGGAAATTTTTCCCATACGTGGGAAAAATTATTATGCAATTAAATATTTAATTAATCTTCTGAACCAGAATCATAACCCGCCTGTACAATGAGTTTTTTTTCTAATAATTCAAGACTATCCTGGACAGACTTGCCGTTTAGATTTTCGCGAAAAAATGTTTCCGGTGACTGCCTAGAGAAGATGCAATTTTTTTTCAGTTCTCCGCCTTTTTATTATTTTTGGTCCTAAAATAAAACGATTTTGTCGAAAAAAATTTTTTAAATACCAACATTTGAAAAAGACACCATCATAAATAATTACCAAATTTTTTTATCAATTTTTACTCATCATTGCGAAAAAATTATTTTCCAGCTTATTCTCGTCATTCGTTTTTATTCTCATAAGCTAGGCCATCGCGTCAAGCATGAACATTGCCGCACGCCCAGCATTTATTTGTTTCACCCTCGCGCGTCCGTGTGGTGTTCAACGGTGTGGGTGTGCGAGCGTTTTGTTTCACGAACCCCGCTTCTACCGTCGTCGTTCATTCCACTATCACAACGTTTTCAAATTTCTCTTCGATCGAGCGCTCATTGGTCGACGTTGGTCGACGTTAAATCGCTAATAATTTCACCAAATTTGATTGTACAAAATTTTCGAAAAGGACTTTTCTGCTCCGTTTTCGACGCTCTACCTTGCACTTATATTATAATGTGTAACGATTTTCTTTATTTGACCAAATAAAGAAAGCAGAAATAAATGATTATGATGGTTATATTTGATATTCACATTCGAAAACCCGATGAATCTCGAGTTGATGCTTTGTACAATCTACAAAACAAATACCTTTGTGTCGGCGATACGACGTGAAATTAGAGGGCAAATCCTCTCTAGGCTCGAGAAGCGAGATAAAAGAAAATATCACATAGTTTCTTTTCACAGGGCACGATAGTCCTTAAAGTTTCATATAATACAAAAAAAAATATACAAAAAAGAAAGAAATTCGCAGGCGATGGGTGAACGTTATTATGTCGAGTTTCTTATTCTCGTATGGATACGATAATCCTATTCTTATTCATATATAAACTGAGTACATGGATTCGGTGAAGAATTCTTCGTGAAATGGCTCGAGCGCGGATGAGTCACGCTATACTCATCGCACGCCTTCAAACGCTTGATCTCGAGAAATAATAACAAGCAAAAAACAAAGGTCGAATCATCGACTAGGATCGCAATCCGTGGCTTTAACGTATGTCCTCGAACATATATGGGTTCACGATGTCCGCAGACGATCGAAAGATAATTATGATATAATCAAAAAAAAAAAAGAGAAAGAAATAGTATATTGTGCACCTAGGGCGTAAAGTGGGCTTTTTTAGACCGAGTGTGGAATTTGCAGTACAAGTCGAAGGCGAGCTAGCACGAGTCGAAGGTGAGCTAGCACGAGTCGAGGGTGAGCTCGCACGAGCCGAAGGCGAGTGCAGGAGCGAGCCGAAGACGAGTGCGTCTGCGAGCCGAAGACGAGTGCGTGTGCGAGCCGAAGACGAGTACTGCAAACACACGAGGTAAAAAAGTCCACTGAGCCCTTGGTGCACACCATATTTTTTGTAATGCATGTATAGATTTCTGTGTTTTTGGGGTTATGGGTTTTTTGTGGGGTTCTCTGGGATTTTTTATGGGGTTTTATAAGGTTTTATAGATTTTTTCAACAGGGAAATACAATATCATATATTGTATATGTACGCACACGGTCGTTTTTACGAATTTCAGAAAGCGGGCTATAATGAAAATAAGCGGGCTATAATAAAAATAAGCGGGCTATAATGGATTCATTATAGCCCGCTTATTTTCATTATAGCCCGCTTATTTTCATTATAGCCCGCTTTTTTCATTATAGCCCGCTTATTTTCATTATAGCCCGCTTTTTCGAGCCGGTCAAAAAAGGGTCACTTTACGCCCGCTTAATAGGTACAAAAAACGCAGAAATCGTGCATGCGTTACAAAAAAATATATATCACTCAAAAAGAATATCGAACTATAACGCCCGGATCGAGCGAGAGTCCCGCGTAAGGGCGAGAATATCTTATGACGTGATATTTTTTACCAAAAATAAATAAAATAAATATATATATATATCTATTACGCGATATGAATTTAAGTTATTATGATACGAATTCGCTCGTATTCGCCACGAAAAAGCTCGGGGGATGATAATCCCGGAAAACGGTTATTTGATCGCGCGAACGCAATTACGTAATCGGAGGACTTAGCTGTCTTGGACGTTGGGCCTCGATGAGCGTGAATAATCGTCGTTCAAGATGGCGTCAACTGGGCTCGTACCGTCGCATGCCCGCGTCTCTCGATCTCTCTCGCTCTCATGCCTTATCCTCCGATTCTCGTTTCCTCGGCGTGGCTTGATTGCCCGGAATAGAATCGCGTAGAAATTCGTATGACGCCTCGGCGCGATGTATCGTTCGGAATACCCCCCGCGGGAGGGAATGTGTTGAAAGCCACGAGTCTCGGCTCGAGCATTAATTCTCGTTCTCGTTCGAAAAAATCGTCGTTCCAATCGACGGCCCATTCACGCACGGTGCTGGAATAGACGCGCGAAGAACAGACAATCGCGTCGAAACATGTCTCGCGATATACGACGACTGTGTGATAGACTGGGTGATAGATTGTACAATACCTGACTAACGAATGCACTCTCACGTGTCTCGGTGAGGGATATGTTCACGATGAAAGAAAAAATATATATATATACAGATATACACGAGCTTGACCCGCAGGGAGCTCCGCTCACCGAGACGACGCCGTGCTGACTGGGAGGAGGCATTAGGCTAGATCTAACGGATCGATTCGCACAGGGCAAAGGGGGGGTACCCACGTGGGAGATGCCGGCCGGCGAAGCATAGCCGGAGTGTCGCCATCGTCGATCTAATAGATCGTAGGATCGATAGATGGCAGGACGAGTTCCACTGAGCCTCGTCACCGTTACAAATGTAGGATTATAATATTCATGTAGCAACTCTCGAGCCACACTGTAGTGCGACTGTCAACTGTCATGATGGGTTAAAGCGCAGTGAAGGAGAGCGAGAGAGTCAGTCCGTTACTGTCCTTATGTGAGCAAGATCACACGCGAGCGCAAGAAAACTATTTCAAATCTTTATATTATTGTAATAACACAATAAAACTTGATTAATCCGTTCAACACCTCGACTACGTCGCAATTATTGATCGACCATCCAAAAGATACCTTTATTATCTTACAAATCAGAAGTGGGATTGCACGAGGGAACGGTGATTACGTAAGAAAAAAAAAAAAAAAAAGAAAAAAAAAACGTGTGTAACGGTAACGTGGCTCAAATTGACGACAGTTTACTGATGTGATTTGAATCGACATTGGACTTATGTTTATCGTGCTTATGTTAAAACGAGATTCCATCTCGTTCAGAAGAGGAAGAAAAGAGAAATAAATGTATGTGGTATTATGTGCTGGGAGCCTAGAACATTCGCTATCTGTCATTCTATGTGACGTGGAACAAAGGAAGCACCGTTTAAAAAAAAAAAGTTTGTTGCTAGGATGCATCGTGACGAGATTATATGGTCGCTCACAACAGCTGAACGTTTCGAGCTTTTATGGTAATATCGTCTAGTTTTCGACACATAAGTACGTGTAGTCTACCAAGGGTGAATTGTGATCGGTACTAAAAAAAAAAAAAAATTAAAAAAAGAGCGTATTACGTGGCGAATCGAAATTTTTTTTTTTCGGTGAATTGGTGGTCCGTCGAAGTGAATGACAATGACCGCGGCGAATTCTTTTACGACAGCACAACTCAAGGAAAAGTTAAAAGATCTCGAGCTACCAACAACTGGAGCGAAGGCGGAATTAATTGGCCGATCAATGGCAGCGGATCCAGAAGGTGATTGGATGAAAGATACGGACAAGCAGGAAACATAAAATACAACGAATATTTTGGACAAAGAGAGACCAAGAAATGTCGAAAACGATACCACCCAACTGTTAATGCGAGAATTGGAAATCATGCGTCGAGAACGAGATTTGGCACAGAGAGAGTTAGCTTTCGTTCAACGGGAAAGACAACAAGAAGCTACAATGCAAAATCAAAATTCGGGCAACGAAAATGTAAACAATCAACAAACTCATCGATTGGGCGAGAATGCAACACATCATCAGCTGCGAGCGGATGTTAAGGGTATCGGCGATTTATTGGGCGAGTTTGATGGAACAAACCGCTACTTTGACGAATGGGAAAAACAAGTCCGTTTACTGAAACATCTATTCGTCGTTGATGATGCTATTATGAAAATAATTATTAGCGCTAAACTCAAGGGCAAAGCAGAAAGGTGGTTTTGTTCCAAGTCAGACTATACTGAAATGACACTTGACGCATTGCTCACTGCAATGAAGGACGACTTCGATCAACGACCAAAAAGAGTAGATCGTCTAAAAAAATTCGAAGCAAGGATGTGGCAAGTGAACGAATCATTTAACGATTATTATCACGAGAAACTTATTCTCGCAAACTTGGTGCCGGTCGAAGAAACCGATTTAGTAGAATATTAAGTTGACGGAATTCCAGACCGAGCACTGCAAAATCATGCACGAATGCACGACTTTAGTTCAGTTCAAGAAATGCTCAAAGCCTTCCGTAAGATTCCTCTTACGACAGACACGAACCAGAGAGTAAAACGAGACTTTCAACACGGAGAAAAGATATCGACAGGAAAATCGGATGCTAAGTCGGAAATTAAAGTAAAGAAAGAACCCGATGAAAAGAAAATCGTCCGATGCTACGATTGCAATAAACAAGGACACATTTCGAAAGACTGTTCACTTCCGAAGAGAGAACGTGGCTCGTGCTACGACTGTGGACAAATGGGTCACATGGCGAAAACCTGTCCGAACAAGGATGCGAAGAACAAGACAGAAGTTAACAACGTATACGAAGAACCAGTAGAAGAAACTAACGTGCAACACAGAAGAGTGGTAACCTACGAGATTAGAGACTCTAGTTTGCGACAAGTATTATGTTTAGACACTCTCCTCGATACAGGTAGCGCGGCCAGTTTCATCAAAGAGCGATTTATCGAAAAAGAAAAACTTCTACCACTAGATGACTCAGATCAAGAATATTTTGGCTGTAAAAGAGTACAGGTAGTATTGTCGGGTAAGGTTTTCTCGCAGGTAACGATAGGGAGTACAACGAGAGAAAGGTCAGAATTTATGTTGTGCCGGAGGATACGATGATAACATCAGCGCTACTGGGTAGAGATGTGTTGCAAAAGTTTGGTATGTATCTGACATTTTCAGAAAATGACGAAGCCGAGCGAGAAATATTGAATATTGACGTAACCGGAATGACAGAAAGCATAACCGATACTCTCGAAATTGGTTCGGATATACCTCACGAGGCAAAAGCCGAGTTGAAACAAATTTTTCAGGAAGAGTATGTAGATTTCCAGAGGCCACCGGAGCCGAAAATAAAAGACGAATTGAAACTATGATTAGAGAATTTTCAACCGTTTCATTGTACCCCGCGCAGACTCGCTTGTGATGAGAAAGGTAAATTACAAGTCATACTCGATAATCTTCTGGCGAAAGGGTATATACGTCCGAGTGATTCTGAATTCGCATCGCCAATCGTGCTAGTAAAGAAAAGGAATGGCACCGTGCGTATGTGTGTGGACTACAGAGTCCTAAATAAAGCGACGGCAAGGGATAATTACCCTATGCCTCTAATTGAGGACCAATTAGAAATACTGAACGATAAAAAGTATTTCACGTTATTGGACTTGAAAGATGGTTTTCACCACGTGCATGTCCAGGCTGATTCGATCAAATATACTTCGTTCGTGACTCCACTAGGCCAGTATGAGTGGCTGAGAATGCCTTTCGGGCTACGTACGGCACCGGCAGTCTTTCAGCGTTTTATCAATCGTATTCTAAACGAGTTTATGAGAGCCGGCGATATGGTGATATACATGGACGATATATTGATTGCTACTAAAACGCTGAAACACCATTTAGTAGTGATGAAACGAGTTTTTAGAACGATGGCAGAAAACCTTCTGGAGATACGAATCGACAAATGCTATTTTCTTCAAAAGAAGGTAGAGTATCTTGGATATTTAGTATCCGAGCAAGGTGTACAGCCAACACGAAGAGGGGTGGAAGCTGTAGAAAGATTTCCTATTCCGAGAAGCACGCGAGACGTGCGAAGCTTTCTTGGGCTCTGTTCCTATTTTAGGAAATTTATCGAACACTTCTCGTCGATCGCCAAGCCTCTTTATGATCTAACGAAATCGAACGTAGCGTTCAAATTCGAGAATGTAGAATACGAGGCATTCAAGAAACTTAAGGCCAAACTTACAGAAGCTCCGACACTAGCGATCTACAGTCCGAACGATACGACTGAATTACATTGTGATGCAAGTTCGGCAGGCTTTGGGGCAGTATTAATGCAAAAGAAAACGGACGGCAAATTACACCCCGTATTCTATTTTTCGAAACGCACCACCGAGAACGAGTCAAAGTTACACAGTTTCGAGCTAGAGACGCTTGCGATCATTTACGCCCTTGAACGATTTCGCATTTATCTTCAGGGCTTACGATTTAAGATTCTTACTGATTGTAACGCAGTTACTATGACCTTAAAAAAAGGGACGTGAATCGAAGAATCGAGCGATGGGCAATTATATTGCTTAATTACGATTACCAGATAGAGTATCATGCCGGAACCCGCATGCGACATGTAGATGCACTTAGTCGAATGGTGGGAGTAATCGAGGACAATCCGTTCGAATGGAACATAACGATATGCCAAGGGCAGGATAAAAAAATTGTTGAGATTCGTAACAAATTCGAGCAATCTGAAGACCGATTTTACGAAATGCGAAATGGACTCGTATACCGTAAACATGGAAGTAAACTGCAATTTTATGTGCCAGAGCAGATGGAACGCAACATATTATACAGGTATCACGACGAGTTCGGTCATCTCAGCACGGAGAAAACAGCACAAGCAATTCTTGAGAATCATTGGTTCCCAAACGTACGAGAAAAGGTGAATAGTCATATTAAGAACTGTCTTAAGTGTATTGCATATTCACCGGTTAGCGGCAAGGTCGAGGGGTATATTCATTCGATTCCGAAGGGAAACGTGCCTTTTGATACCTTACACTTCGACCATTTGGGGCCAATAGACAGAAAACGTTTGATAAAACAACATCTGTTGGTTGTAATTGACGGATTTACTAAGTTTGTAAAATTATACCCAACAAAGACGACTTCCAGCAAAGAGGCGATCAATTCTTTACAACAATATTTCGAGCACTATTCGCATCCGAAAATGATTGTTTCCGATAGAGGAAGTTGTTTTACAAGCACGGAATTTGAAGACTTTTTGAAGAGCAACGATATTCAGCATATCAAGATTGCTACAGGCTCCCCACAGGCTAATGGGCAAGTGGAGAGGGTGAACAGAACGCTAATTCCCATGTTGGCTAAGTTGTCAGATGATTCGCAAAGGTTGTACTGGTATAAGGTAATATCCAACGTCGAGTACGCGTTGAATAATTCGATCAGTAAATCCACTGGTGAGACGCCGAGTCGATTATTGTTCGGCGTGAATCAGCGCGGAAAGTCGATTGATAAATTACGTGAATATTTACAAAACGGACAGGACCAGGAACAGTTCAACTTCGACAAAGTCAGAGAGCGTGCATCTGACAGGATATTACGATCACAAACGTATAATCAGGAACATGCGGATAAGAAGCGCAAAATCGCGCATGAATATTCGGTAAATGATTTGATAATGATAAAAAACTTTGATAGTACAGCCGGAGCCTCACATAAGCTCATGCCAAAGTTTAAAGGACCATACAAAATTACAAAAAAAATTGGACAACGATAGATATATGATCACGGATGTAGATGGTTTTCAGAACACACAACGACCTTATAGCGGGGTATGGCAAGCAGCTAACATCCGACCATGGCGTCGAGTGGAAAATAAATAGAGCAAATTCCTTTGTAATAATTTTTGTTTCAGTCATACGAATGATAAACAGAGACATTTCCGCCGTAATAAATCCTTTAAAATTAGTATTCTGTCGAGGGCGCCAGAAGGTCAGATATGGCCGATTGTAGGATTATAATATTCATGTAGCAACTCTCGAGCCACACTGTAGTGCGACTGTCAACTGTCATGATGGGTTAAAGCGCAGTGAAAGAGAGCGAGAGAGTCAGTCCGTTACTGTCCTTATGTGAGCAAGATCACACGCGAGCGCAAGAAAACTATTTCAAATCTTTATATTATTATAATAACACAATAAAACTTGATGAATCCGTTCAACACCTCGACTACGTCGCAATTATTGATCGACCATCCAAAAGATACCTTTATTATCTTACAATAATATGATCAGTAGGTTAGTATACACCCTATATATTAAAATGTATCTTTTGAGGAGCAGCACTGAAAAACGCCGTGTAAGCAGGCACAATCCCGTTGTGTCATAGACGAAGAGAAACAAAATGCGGCAGGAATCTTGTTTAGGAAGGTATGCATCGTAGTGTGCGCGCGGTGTCTGCCCTCTGAAGGTGCTCTTCATGAACACACAGTGTTTTGTTTTGCTTTGGTTTCTCCGTGTAGGGTATTATTCAAGAAATGTGCCAAGTCCCTGATTATTTCAGCGTACAGAACGTGATGATAAAAAATCGAAACTGGCAGTATCATAAAAACGCATGTTATTTAAATGGGACAACGTTAGTCCTCAGGGGCCCTTCTCATTGAGATGAACAGCTGATCTTTTAAACAGATTTTTTTTACGTCGACTCCAAAAATTTAAAAATAATTCCCTAATTTTTTCAGAATATTATCTCAACTCTAATCCGAGCTCCCAAGTGGGTGGATTTTCCCATTCAACCCTTTCAGGGGCACATCAAATCTATCGAACGGGTTAAGATGAAATTTATTATAGTGGAGTCTTGGGACGCTGAATACGAATCTGAACTTAAAATTAAAAATTCAAAATGGCGGATCGAATACGGTGGACGAATACCCAAGAGTCGCTTGATACCGAAATATTGTAACCACGAATTTGAATTTTTGAATTTTGGAGCTCAGATTAGTAATCAGCGACCCAAGATACTCTCCCATACCAAATTTAATCTAAAGCGATTGCGTAGATTTGGCGTGCCCCTGAAAGAGTTAAATGTGGAAATCCCACCCCCTTGGGGGCACGGGTTACAGTTGAGATAAAAATCTGTAAAAATAAGGGGATCATATTTGAATTATTTAAAGCCGATTTTCGGTTAGGGACGGTCGAAATTAAAAAATTACCTTTTTACCCTTTGCTCCATGGTGGGTCACCCAGTGACCCACCTTGGTCTTATCATTTTTTCATTATTGAAAAGACTTTTTAAGCATTTGGAGTCGGGTTTTTTACTTTGATTAGATTTATTATACCTGTACCTTTGTTGAAAACATACGTTTGACTCTTAAAATTTATTTATTCACTTGTTATAAATTAACAGTTACTCAAAAAACGCTGGTTTTATGGAAAAAATTCATTTCCACTTCGGAAACAGCACTCAATTTCACAAATCTCGGGATATCGCGGTGTTTAGGGTCGCTGATTACGAATGTGGCATCAGGTTTTTAAAATTCAAAATGGCGGATCCCATATGGCGGACGTCAAATCAAAAAATGGTACCAATTTTTCGGAAACTCTGTACTGAGGGGTTTTTGGGATCACTGATTACGAATCTGGCATCAGATTTTCACAATTCAAAATGGCGGATCCTATAGAGCGGACGTCAAATCGAAAAATAGTATTAATTTTTTCAAAAATCTTTCCTTATAGGTTTTTGGGGTCGCTGATTACGAATCTGGCATCATATTTCCAAAATTCAAAATGGCCGATCCAAAACGGTGGACATAAGTCCGGAAAATGTCATTAAAAAATGTAAAAAAAAGCAAAAAAAAAAACGAAAAAAATAGAAAAGAAATGAAACTGGATTCCCGCCACGTCCTTGTCGTCAGTTCTGGGTAGCGATAAGAGTGAGAAAACTGTTATGGCTACCAGAATTTTCGACTACACAGACTTCATCCTCTTTCGACTGTTTTTTATTTCTTCTTTCGACTGCAATTGACTCCATCTTTTCTACATGTATTATATCATAATTTTAGTTAATTTTAGACCCTCTATTTTCAATTTTGAAAACTTGAGGTTGACTTCGTAACTGAATTTGGAAGATCTGATGTCAAACTCGTAATTACTGACCCGAAAAACCCCCATGAATACAGTTTTGGGAAAATTGATGACATGTGTTGATATGACATGTACCTTATTAGGTCGACCATGTTGAATTCTGAAAATCTCATGTCAACTTCGTAATCAGCGACCCGAAATACGGGGGAAAATTAAGAGTTTTGGGAAAATTGATGTCATTTATCGGTCTTATGTCCGCCATTTTGAATCCGCCATTTTGAATTTTGGAAATATGATGCCAGATTCGTAATCAGCGACCCCAAAAACCCTCGGGGAAAGAGATGTAAAGAAATTCATACCATTTTTCGATTTCACGTCCGTTATATAGGATCCGCCATTTCGAACTGTGAAAATCTGATGCCAGATTCATAAGCAGTGACTCCAAAAACCAGCGAGTGCAGAGTTTCGGGACAATTGATATTATTTTTTATTTGACGTCCGCCATATTGGATCCGCCATTTTGAATTGTGGAAATCTGATGCCAGATTCGTAATCAGCGACCCCGAAAACCTTCGGATACCAAATTTTATTAAAACCGGTGCAAATTAAAAATTCGTGGCTGAAAGGGTTAAAGACCACCCTAATATATATATTAGGGTGGCCCTTTAAAAGGTTATTAACACGAATTTCTCAATTCATCTGCTCAGACAACTGAACTCAATTACCCAAATTACCCAAAATTACAATGATCCGAATTAAACAACCCAATCCAACCAAAATCCGCAGCACCTGGGTATTCGAGAGGTAGGTGCCAGGTGACAATCGAATCTCGCTCGCCACCACCGTCCAAGACTGATTGGCTCATTTATTTTTCGCTCCCGATAACCACTAAACTCGATAGATAAAACTGGAGTCCAGTACAAAATGCCTACTTAGCTCACGAAAAATGCGATAGTCGTACAAGGGCGGGATCCTTAGGTGGAAAAGACCGACGCGGTGCTTCGGGAAACAAAGTAATTTATTTTGAATCAATCTCGGTGATCACCCGTACTTATTGTGACGGGGGTGTACAGTGAGATCGGCGCTGTACAATAAAAATCGTGTGTGCTATTAGAATAACAGATTTTCCATACTTAATACGAGCTCCCGAGAGCCAACGATACTAAATGACCTAAATTGGACGTATTACAAAAGAGAATTTTAATTCCACACAAGATTTGCATGATTCACGGGCGCTAAACGCCAAACTGAATAACAATTAGCAAATAGTCTTGAAGCGCAACTTAACGATAACCTAACACAAAATACTATAATGAACTCAAATTAAACGCGTCTCAGTCAACGTGAATTAAAGATAACCATACGAAACGTACCATACTAAATACGAATTAATGGTTTATCTTCCACAACAAACGCAGGTTCGCTTATAACACATAGCTCGATAAAACACAATTGAAGATAATCGGAAAGCATACAAGGAAAATTAATTCGCAATTAATAAGCTATGACGAGGCCTTGAATTGCGGAAAATCCGAACACCAGAATTCTGGAACTATTGCCAGTAATGTAAGCTAAATCTGTCACGCGAATATCATACTACTTTAAAATAACCGGAAAGTCTCCGATCTCCACAGATCACACAGGTGACCCAAACAGATAACCGAGATCGTCCGATCTCACAGGTAGCCCAAAAGATAACCGAAATCACAAGATCTCACAGATAACCGGGTACAACATTCGACGGTAAAGACTGCACGAGATGGCCAGATATTTATTCGGACACAAGGCGGGCGCGTAACGATAAACCAAAAGAATATGTGATGCGATAATCATGAATAAATGAATACGAATTAGTAAATTACCGGAAAGATTACAAGAGCCAAAATAACCGCGAAAAATATAATACCAAAATAAATACCGGAACGATACGATACTAAAAGAAAGAGTGAACGATAATATGGCGATAATCTCATTCGCGGGCACACACCCACTCGTATACTGAAGAATTAACCAAAATCTAAATACTATACTTTACCAAACCGAACTAATTACCAAATAAAAGAGAAAAAGCCTCACGGCTACAACGAAAGAATGAGTTTATCGCCTGTACAATAATACGGAGCTGGGTCTCACTAATTATCTCGATGTTAAAATTGATGCTAAAATTATAATGATGATCTCGAATCGCGAGGTGTCACAGGTATTCGCGCGGAGAACTGAGACGACGCACGCTACTTAAATACTATAAGAAAACCGTCTAAGCTCGAGGACTCGCTGGGAAGAAGTGATTTCCGATGATCGATCGTCGCTCTCTCGGGATTGATGTTCTCTCCTCTTTTCGGCCCTTTGACGCTCTAGTTGTCTCTCTTAGTGTCACCACTTCCTCTCGTTGTTCCTCTTCTATAATTGGGCGTTCCGCTCCTCTCCTAATTTGCTGGAGACTATCGCGTCCGAGAGCTTTTCCGAATCGGCCGAACAATTAGTTGAAACCTTACTGAAAATACCTTTCGCTCTACCGGCAGGATTTAAGTTGCATCGCATCGCGAGTATCTTCCCCGGGGATCTAGGCACTGACTTAGATGGGGTCAGGGTCCTGCCCGTGGATGGCTGTGGCCACCGACGCTGTCCACGAAGGCCCCAGAAACCTAAAGACAACACTGTCACCTCACCCATCTTCATCAGCTCCATAAAACCCAGCATAAGGGGGTGCCGGAAATTATCCGGACCGCGATACCCGCAATAACAGGCTGGTCCAGCGCCAGGCTGGGAAGTCGTAGGGAAGAGGGCGACACAGTATATTGGCCCATTTTCCAGCCCGCTCTCTGGCATCCTGTACCCGCGGGCGCAGGTGTAACGCAACCTGCCTGCGTTGATCGGCGATACTCCAGGTCGACCATAAATAACGAAAAATAAACCTAAATCGTCGGCGAGATTATCAGTATTCCGACACCACAAAAATAGATAACCAGCCAAAGGTTCAGATAGCCGTGAGTTTTACTTAGACGCTAGGCAGCCAATATTTGCCGAGATTCAGGTAACCATGCCGTGAGCGACGAGATACTAGACGGGACCCATAACATACTCTTTTATTTAAGAAAAATAAACTAGACTGAAAAATCGTATACTTTACTGAGAACAAAATGAAGATTCTCTACTAAAATAAACAATTATATTTTACTAAAAAAAAAGGTGACTCGAATCCGGACTTAAGGAAGTTCTCTCGGTACCTATAGAGTCAAAACAAAAAGTTTCCTTCTCATGACTCACGTAGTATTTGATGTGGCAACGTCGTTTTTGTTGATGCGTGTGTGCGTGCGTGTGTGTAGCTGGTTATAACCTGCAGCTGCAGTACAGTGACAGTTGGTGACAGTACGTTTGACTTTTGAATAGGGCGACTTTTGAATAAACTTCAATTCTCAAACGTTGCCACATCTCTCTCACAACATATGGAAAGCTACAATTTGTGTTTTATATTTGTTTATTACTCTTTTCATAAGCACCTTTTGTAAATTTTCAAAACAGAAAAATGATTCCTAATATTTTTCCTTTCTTTTGTGTAAGTTTCATTAAATCCTGTCCATCAATTACGCAAATACGAATGATAAAATATACCCGATTCACGATTTTCCCTAAGAGCCTGTGTTGATTTAGTCAAAACACAATGACTGATATCCCGATCCAGAGGTACCCTCAACACACAAAAATTGGCATGAGCTATTTTTACATCTTAATCTAATATTCTGCAAAGTTTCATCAATTTCTATCCATTAATTCTGTTTTCGAGAGAACTTCCTTAAATAAAGAAAACGATGAAATTAATACCAATTGCCGACCTTAAGATAACCAAACGTGAATTTCCATACCGCAGCAACCGATAAACCCCGCAATTAAAATGACAGTCCGAAAGACTTGACCATCCTACCTATATGTTTTTTGGGTCGCTGAACCCGAATCTGGGGTCGGTTTTGTCCCATCAGGCTGCCTCAAGGTCATTTCAAGGTGAAACCTAAATAATTCGTCGCAGTAAGTTTGAAACCACGGATCCATGGGTTTTTGGGGCGCTGAACCCGAATCTAGGGTCGGTTTGGCCCCATAGAGCTGACCCAAGGTCACATCAAGGTCAAATCTACAGAATTCATCACTTTCAATTTCTTATGTACATAAAATAAATTACATACGTAAAATGTTGCATCCTTTCTTAAAGGGGGACAGTACTGAAAAATTCGAGCAAAATAACAAAAAAATCCGTTTTTTGTTTTTTTTTTTCCGAAAAATGTCCTTGAAACCTTCCTCCATCTATAAAAAATATCATGGTGGAGAAAAAAATTTTTTAAGGTGATTTTGAGCCCCGTAAACCAAAAAAAGCGTTATTCGCGTCATATTTGCTATACTAACGCCTCCACCGGTCGTCAGCGTCGTGAATAATTTGTGCAATGATCAATTTGTGTTATACTTTTCCCATCTGTAATTTTTGTTAAAATAGTGCTTTTATTCAAAGAGTATACCTAGGATACATTGTATCCCCCCAAAAACACCATAAATGGTATACAAAAAGTTGAGACAAGTACATTTCCTTGCATCGAAAAAAATTCGGATTGAAAAAAAAAATTCGAACGAAGTACTTGGCGAGTTATGTAAAATGACTGTACGGACTACCTGTTACGAACTCACCAAGTACTTCGTTCGAATTTTTTTCAATAAAAAATTTTCAAACAATACATTTTTAGATTAAGTCCCTGAGTCCCGTTTCAAGACGTTTTCGGACGTTGTGACCTCCTTATAAATGGTTAATAAACAATGTGAGCAATAAAAATGCTGGATGTACTTGGAAACTGTGAGTTGGATGATTTGAAATTATTTGAGAACTTATTGTGAGGATTTATTTTACAACTATTTATGTTTGACATATTTTTGTAAGGAAAGATAAAACGATGCAAGGAAATGTACTTGTCTCAACTTTTTGTACACCATTTATGGTGTTTTTTGGGGGGATTTGGCTTCTTTTTGCAAAGGATTATATATTAGACCGGGAGATAGTGGAAGGATTTGGTAAGTCATTTCTTACAGTATGGCGCTTTTAGGGGGGTTCATATACGTAATAAGTGAAAGGAAAATGATGTTGTTACCGGTGGTGCGCGGGACGCAATTGCAGAATAATTAATTGAAATTGCTCGAAAATCCGGAGGTGTCAAACAATTTCTTTCACAAAATTTCTTCAATTTATCGGTATTTTAACAAAAAAAGATCCGGCGCTCGCTATATGCCATACTTCTCCGGTGGGTGTTTAGGCCCGCCATACTTTTTTGAAAATGTTTATTTTTTTTTTTTTTAATTTATTTCTTACAGGCTGATTTTTTTTTAAACAATTGTTTTTTATTAATCTTGTACGAAAATCACCACACCATACCATTCCGACGGTCCAAAATACCCGCCATACCCCCTCAAACATGTCATTTTTCAAAATTCGGAAAAACTATTTCTTTCAGTATGGCAGTTAAATCGTGGTCAGTTTATGATACAGCGAGACAAAATTATATTCGCCATACTTCTAGTGCAGTACAAGAGTGGTGCCATACTTGAAAATTGGTATTTTTTAACCGTTTTTAAAACACGCCTATAGAAACCGTAAAATTATTTTTTACAGTATGGCATAAATGAAATCAGATTGTTCCAATACGATTATAAGTTAACAAAAATACGCCATACTGTGACCATGGTACGAAAGACCGTGATACGCACGCTGCTATGTAAAAAAAAAAAAAAAATAAAACGATTTCTTACAGTATGGCATTTTAATTTTCGGAAAGTTCATAAAAAGTATGATTCAGGAAAATTATCCCATACTATGGTGTACCTGCGTTAGAATTTGTATTGAGGAAGACAGTTCGAAGACGTTCAAGCGTAGAATATTATATGACATAACACGTTATTTAATTAAAGAAGAATGTCCCTACACAAAACTTTGAAATTTAGTATTTAGGTTCCTGACATATCAAACTTTCAAAAAAAATTGGTGCCATACTGTAAGAAATTGTTCAAATGTTGCATAAAATTTTACACTTATTTAATTACATTGTACGTATATCACCCACTCTACAGGTATGGCATTATAACAATTATGATTCTAATCATAAAAACAACTACTAGACCAAATTTTAAGGTGAAAGAAATAGTATTCGAATTTTGAAAAATGACATGTTTGAAGGGGTATGGCAGGTATTTTGGACCGTCGGAATGGTATGGTGTGGTGATTTT
Organism: Rhorus exstirpatorius; assembly: GCA_963564615.1. Lineage (NCBI taxonomy): Eukaryota > Metazoa > Arthropoda > Insecta > Hymenoptera > Ichneumonidae > Rhorus > Rhorus exstirpatorius. The sequence goes on along the minus strand of OY751314.1, from coordinate 1,390,461 downwards.
CGTACAAGATTAATAAAAAACAATTGTTTAAAAAAAAATCAGCCTGTAAGAAATAAATTTAAAAAAATAAACATTTTCAAAAAAGTATGGCGGGCCTAAACACCCACCGGAGAAGTATGGCATATAGCGAGCGCTGGATTTTTTTGTTGTTAAAATACCGATAAATTGAAGAAATTTTGTGAAAGAAATTGTTTGACACCTCCGGATTTTCGAGCAATTTCAATTAATTATTCTGCAATTGCGTCCCGCGCACCACCGGTAACAACATAATTTTCCTGTCACTTATTACGTATATGAACCCCCCTAAAAGCGCCATACTGTAAGAAATGACTTACCAAATCTTTCCACTATCTCCCGGTCTATATATTTTTACCATGTAACTTCTATGTGAAAGCTTCGAATGGTGACTGCTCTGCTCAGGCTAGAATTAAACAATTTTTGAGGGGATGAATTTCGTCTTTCCAAAACATTTCGTCATGCGATGGTTTCATTATTTTACAAATTCAGAGGCCCCAATCTAGCAACTAAGACATTAAATATCATTTGCATTTCGTTTATTAGATCCTTAAGGGGGTCAGGTACCGAAAATTTCACATCTAGAACCGCTAACGGTAGAGACTCGCTAATTTTGGTCTTGATATCATTTCTCATATCAAAATACCTCACATTGATAAAATTTCGAAAAATTAATTTTTTCCACGTGTTTAAAATAATTTTTTTCGAATCCGTTAAGATAGGTATCGAAAATCCCATCTGCTTGATTGTTCATTGTGACCGTAAGAATGTGTAAAAAAATCTACAACCCTCAAAGTTCAAAATTGTAGGAGGAGATACCATTTAAAGGCACAACAATTGTCCAAATGTGTGATAAATTAATTGGTAGAATATAATAAGAAGAAAATGGATTCCATGGCCTGAATAAAAAAAATTCTATGATATGATCAAGAAATAAAACTTTACCTGGACGAAATTATATAACAACACTTATCACAATGAATAATCTAGCAGATGGGATTTTCGATATATCAACGGTTTCGAAAAAAATTATTTTGAAAATAGGGAAAAAATTAATTTTTCTAAATTTCTGTCGTGTATTGCCGAGACACATGATCGCGGCGATCGTCCGGCAGTCGCGCTGTGGCACTCGCCGGCAGCAGCCGCGTTATCATTGCTATTGTAACATACCTGAGACCAAATAAAGTATGGAAATTCCAACCTGTCATTATTGATTCCGGACATAACAAATGGCGACGAGGAAAGAAACGAACCACATATATTGTGCACAATAAAGAGTGAAAAATAACTGTCAAAAAAAAAAAAGTGATGAGTGAAGAGTGGGACGAATTCGAAGGGCACGAGGAAACAGGAAAAACTTCGTGGATTTATGAGCTAACAAAAGAAACATTAATTAAAATTTGTGAACATTACAATCTTGAAACAGAACAATCCTGGAACATTGAAAAATTTCGTAAAACTGTGTCAGATTTTGTGAAAGTGCGAGCAGAAAAAAGAAAGGAACAAGAAGAAAAAGAAAAAATTTCGAGCTCCATACCATTATCTACAGCAATACACGGAAAAACACCGAATGACGTCATGGCCCCAAATATAGGTAAGCTCACTCAGTTCGAGCCAGAAAAACAAACATGGACCGACTATATCGAACAAGTGGAATTTTATTTTGAAGCAAATAATATATCCACCGAAGAAAAGAAACGGGCTACTCTGTTGACAGCAATAGGAACGAAGAACTATGCAATTATAAAATCACTCTGCTCACCAGTTGCTTCGAAAGATATAGGATACGGCCAAATTATTGAGAAATGTAATTCACATTTCGGGCGAAGCATAAACGAACTTTTAGCCAGAATACGGTTTCACAAACGAGACCAACAGGAAAATGAAACGGTCAAAGATTTTGTTCGCGAAATACGAAAGTTAGCAATAGATTGTAAGTTTTCGGGGCCAGACGGAAAATTACCGATGAATATTATGTTACGCGACCGTTTCGTGGCAGGCATACGAAACGAGGAACAACAAAGATATTTGTGTCGATGTCACGAAGAGTCGGTAACAATAACAAACCCGGATGGCTTATCGCTAGACAAAGCGCTCGAAATAGCTTGTAATACGGAATCAGCTGAACAACAACAACAAATAATCAAACAGTCTGATACGGAATTTATACATAATATTTCAAAAAATAAAATAAGCAGAAAAAAATATGTTAACGAACAACAAGCTCGAAACCCATGCTACCGCTGCGGCTACTCAAATCATCCTCAGGACAAATGTTTCTATAAAAATGAAAAATGTACCTTTTGCAACAAAGTCGGGCATATAATCCGAGCGTGCACAGCCAGGCAACGATCAAAGGAAAATCAGCCTACAACAAGTACATCAAAGCGAGCTCACCAAATAGAAGAATTTCAGGTAACAAACGGAAGATGACGACGATATATTCACGTGTAATTTTACAGTCCAGTCGATGCACGGAAAGAAAAACAATGACGAATTTCTCGTCGACATTTCCATAAATTCGAAAACTTGCAAATTCGAAGTAGATAACGGAGCTCAGTGGTCGCTCATAAATAAACAAACGTACAATAAAATATGGCCAGAAAAGGAACCAACCTGGTTAGATAAACAGATAAAACTATACGGATACGGAAGAAAACCGATCGAAGTAATCGGAATCAAAAACGTAACTGTAAATTATAAAAACGAAGAACTTTTACTACCGATAGTGGTAACAAATGAAACCCCAAAGACCGAATCTATTGGGAAGAAATTGGTTTGCGAAATTGGGAATAGCAATAACCGGAATCAACAAAGTGGGCAAAGAGAATAATAGTAAGATGAACATACTGAAAGAATTTCCATCTCTCACTGCAAAAACTCTGGACGGTCATACAGGAACACCGATTCATATCGAGTTAAAAGAAGACGCTCGCCCAAAATTTATGAAAGCAAGAAGAATACCGTACGGGCTACAAGAGGCAGCGAGGGACGCATTAAATTCAATGGTGCACCAAAAAATGCTGACACCTGTAGACCAGTCCGACTGGGCTACACCAGTACTATTTGTTAGAAAATCCAACGGAAAAATCCGAGTGGTCGGGGACTACAAATCTACAGTAAATCCGGAAATCCGTGAATCCGAATACCCTTTACCTACAGTCGAGGAAGCGTTAGCGACACTAAATGGAGGAGTTTTTTTCTCACAAGTAGACCTCCGTGACGCATATAAACAAATACGCGTCCACGAACAAACCTAAAAAATCCTCACTATCAGCACGCCGGGGGGCTTATTCAACGTAAATCGACTACTTGATGGCATCACTGCAGCTCCACGAATTTTCCAAAAATTCATGACAACGATCTTGTCTGGAATACCTGGAATACAAATATATTTAGATAATGTGAAAATACAAGGAAGAAATTTAGAAGAACACAATCAAAGATTAACAGAAGTCTTGCGCCATCTACATCAATCGAACCTCCGAGTGAACGTCGAAAAGTCGATATTTGGCGTTAAATCAATGGATTTTCTAGGGCATCAAATTTCCACGGAGGGCATTGAGCCGGTAGAGAATAAGGTAACGGCTATAAAAAATATGAAAGCCTCAAAAGATAAGCGCGGGTTGCAGGTTTTCCTGGGGGGAATAAACTTTTACGCAAGATTTATTAAAAACAGAGCTATAATCGCGGAACCACTCCACCGACTGTTAGACGCTGATGCAAACTGGAAATGGGGAGAACAGGAACAAAATGCCTTTGAAAAATTAAAAAGCCAATTAATTGGATCCGGAATACTGATCCATTTTGATGACAAATTACCTATTGTTCTCTCGGCTGACGCATCGCCAATTGGGGTAGGAGCTGTACTAGCACATAAGCTACCGGATCAGACAGAAAAACCGATAGCTTATTTTTCAAAAACTCTAAACAAAACCCAACGAAAATATGCTCAAATAGACCGAGAAGCCCTTTCGTTGATACAAGCAGTAACTCACTTACCTCAATATTTATCAGGACGTTCGTTCGTTTTGCTCACAGATCATCAGCCACTCTTGGGAATTTTCGAGCCTAGGAACAGAGACTCCGACCAAATCTCACCCAAATTAAAAAGGTATAAAATTACCTTGTCGGCTTACAACTGCAAATTAAGCTATCGGCCAACTAAGAAACACGGTAACGCTGATTTTCTGTCCAGATTACCACTAGAAGAAGAAGTAGAGGATGAAGAAAAAATCGGCGATGTTCTCATGTTGGAAGGAGTGACGAGAAATCCCGTATCCGCATCAGAAATCGCGAATGAAACCGACAAAGACGAAGTGCTAAAACTCATAAAATTATGGATAACCACCAAATGGCCAGAAAATAAAAAAAAGAAACATCACGCCTTTTGGTTAAAGAAAGACGAAATGTGGGCTCGAGGACAGTCATACCAAAAAAACTGCAGCCAGACTTATTAAAATACCTGCACGCGAACCACCCAGGAATTGTCGCCACGAAAGCGAATGCACGCTCATATGTATGGTGACCCGGCATAGACAAGGAACTCGAAGTTATGATAAAAAACTGCGATCAATGCCAGGAAACATGGGGCAACCCACCGAGAGCACCAATACAAAAATGGGAAAGCCCGGACAGTCCCTGGACTCGATTGCATATTGATTTCGCAGGCCCGTTTCAAGGTCAAACTTTCCTCATTGTTGTTGATGCCTACACAAAATGGACAGAAGCATGCCGCATTCCATCGACGTCATCATCCTACGTAATCCGGGAACTCCGACGGTTATTCACTTCGTTTGGCCTGCCCGAAACAATAGTGTCAGATAATGACACATCCTTTCGATCACAGGAAATGCAAAGATTCTGCAGAGCAAACGGCATCGAATTTATATTCATTGCGCCGTATCACCCATCCTCGAACGGACAAGCCGAGCGGGCCGTTCAAACGACAAAACAATCTCTGAAAATATTGAAGGAAGGCGACTGGGAGACAAAAATCAGTCGGTTTCTCTTTAAACAACATACAACGCAATCGACATCCACAGGAATTTCACCAGCAGAAATGATGTTTAACAGAAAACTTCGAACAGCCCTCGACGCATTACCGCCTCGACAAAAACACCGACCACAAATCACAAAGAGCACGCCAAAAGGAGCTCGACGATTGCAAGTCGGAGACGATGTTAGAATGCGAACACATAAAAAAGAGGGCCCAAAATGGACAAGAGCAACAGTCGAAAAGAAAACCAGCCCCCTATCCTACGAAGTACGAGAAAAGCATACAGGAAATGTGCACAAACGACATATTGACCATCTAAAACACGTTCCGAAACTTACCACACGAAAAATTAATCAAGAAGAGGAAACAAAAGTGGCCCCAGAAAAAACAACAACAAAAAAACATAATTATAATTTACGAAAAAAATAGTTCACAAGGGAAAATCTCCGAATTGTCATATTGACTTGCCTACGAAACTTATTATTGTGATTTTAATTTTTTCTTTACATTTCATTTTCTAAATACGTTTTATGTATTATTAAATCATATCTAGAGGGGAGGGGTGTCGTGTACTGCCGAGACACGTGATCGCGGCAGTCGCGCTGTGGCACTCGCCGGCAGCAGCCGCGTTATCATTGCTATTGTAACATACCTGAGACCAAATAAAGTATAGAAATTCCAACCTGTCATTACTGATTCCGGACATAACAATTTCATGAGGTATTTTGATATGAGAAATGATATCAAGACAAAAATCAGCTAGTCTCTACCGTTAGAGGTTCTGGATGTGAAATTTTCGGTACCTGACCCCCTTAATAAGCTTAGCAAACTTCAGAATGTTCCATGCGTACAACATCTTATCAATGAGGTATCCCGATTTTTGAGAATGCTCGCATGACCTATCCGAACAACTTTTTAGTATTTGATTCTTGATACAATGCACCATCGCTAAGATATAAAATCATAGGCATCGCTCTTCGATAGTCTGTTTATAATGTTGAGCTTTATGTTTTTTTTCTTAGCGATGGAATGGTAAAGCTTTGTTTGTACAGATACCAACTGAATGCAGACTCAACCCGACCCACGTAATTCTGCTCATAAAAGTCACACGCATAATTAACTGAACACAGAAAGATTCGACACATTGCACTGTAAAACAAAAAAAATGCCATAAAGCGACATGACCCAGACAAACTCAGCCTATAATTAAATTGGTGCAGAAAAACCCAATGCGCCATCGGCTTCCTCCAATTAAACTGGACATATTGCCAATTCAACATGGAAAAACTCGATGCATCACCAATTCGACATGCAAAAACTGCCAGGGCATGCCATCACAGAAAAATTCTCCCTTGGCGTAACTTGCCACAGCGAAACTTTTGTGGCACAGCTCGGCCCGCTCCAACTCTACACAGTCTAACGGACTATGGTTGCGTCTGTTGAGAGTTGAAGCGGACCAAGTTACGCCGCATGAGAGTTTTCGCTGTTTGAAACTGTACCATGGGAGAGTATATCTCCATCGAGATAGCCCGTAGGAGATTTTTTGTGCGTTGAGTTGGTGATGCGTCAAATTTTTCTATTCCAAATTGGTGGTACTTTGTGTTTTATTGTAGCAAGTTAATGGCGCAACGAGTTTCTTTTTATCAAGTTGGACATGGGCCAAATTTACTGGGTCAAATCCCTATATGGGGAAATGTTTTTGTGACGGCTTAGCGATGTAACTAATTTTTCTGTGTTTAGTTGATGACGCATACTATTTTTCTGTCTAGAATTGCGTGAGCTTCTCTGGTTTGCATTCAGATGAAATCTGTGATAATAAGGCAGTGCAGCTGGGACTTTGTATGATGTCAAATAGAATACTCGGAGTTTATGGCGTAGATCATGTGCGGATTAAAAAACGTTAGAAGAGCTCCGGCTTATCGATAACAAGCAATGCTCACGGAACCTTTTGAAGTCCTGATGATCCTGAGAGAGGGAAGAGATACAAAAAGAAAATATTGAATCGAAATTACACGATGCAAAGAACTTATGAAGTTCACTTGGAATTTAAATATCATTTAAAGAATAATTAAAGTGTAATAAACAATGTTAAAAATAAAAATGCTGAATGTATTTTGATGTTTGTGGAAAAAAACGCAATTCTGTTTCATTAATACTTTAAACTTTATTTAATTAATAATCAATATTTATTTTTCGAAATACACCAATATAACCTCTTAATTGGGGAGTCATATCACTACGAGAACGCACATATAAGTATATAATTTTTTTTTTCACCGGTTCTATCCGAAAATGATAAAATAATACTCTAAAACTGTTTGTTTTTTTTTTTTAATTTATTTTTATACTTCACTTTCGTAATAAAACCTCTGAATTTTCATCTCAAAGTAACGATAAAAAAATCGCGTAAACGACTTTCGGAAATGCCGAAGCACAACGAGGCAGCTTCGTTAACCAAAAACCAGAGATGAGTATATAGTCCAGTCAAATGTATCGAAAGTGAGAAATTTTTTCCGTAGAATTTGCATTTTTGACTGAAGCTAGATGGTTGGATACTAAAAGTAACCTCAATGAAATTTCGTTCCTCAACCCGCCCTTACCCCCCGAAATAGGGGTTGAAAACTTAAAAATCGCTGTATCTCGAAAACTGATAGCCTGATCGAAAAATATTTCAAATGAAAATTGTTCAGGATAATAAAATACATATAAAGTTCTCTGACGTCGAATTCCCTATTTTCGATAATAAGGGCAGAAAAACGATTTGAAGATTTCGGTTTGACGCGCAAATGATAAAACTTTAGAAAATCGTAATAAATATTTAATCGTACATTTTTCAATTTTTTTCAATTCATATCGAATCAGGGAGTTCCTCTAGATTTTTTGATATTTTTTTTTTTTCCGTTATTTTTTATTTATTACTGTTTATTTATCGTCTTGAAGTTACATAATTTACTGTTTGAGCGCCACTGAAGAGAGAGAGACATTCATATGTCCGTACGGCTCGCACACCGGGCTCGCAGGCAGCCACACTTCCCCTACTTTACTGCGCGTGTATATATATATACATATATATATAAACCGAAGCGTCGAGTGTGTCTCAACCGTCTTTGGGAGAGGAGGAGAGACAGTGCTATATAAAGCACTGTGCAGAAAGAGACAGGCTATATATATAAAACAGCGTACGATATTATACTCCGGCGCGCAAATACGAATTTTATGAAAACTGTGATGAATGGGGAAAAATGGTATGAAAAAAGTAGTAGGGAATAAAATTTTGTTCAAAAAAGTCCCCGATGGCATACATTTAGATATCATGGTTTAACCACGAAACGCAATTAAGGATGTATCGGACGTACCTTTTCAATCAAAGTGACTTTCGTCGACAATATTGCATACTTTATGATAAGATAAAAATCGGAAAAAATTGAACCACAATAAATACGATGAGAAGATAAATTTTGAATAATAATATTGCCAAAAAGTTATAAATGAATTGTTTAAACAAAACATTGTTCAACAAATTTGTAGGGAAAGTTTTTTTTACACGTGAAATGAATTCGTTGATTATTCTGACTGCACATGAATTTTTTTTTTTATTTCTCATCATTTTGAAATTTCGGTTTTCGAAAATTTTTTAATTTTGAAAAATGAAGGAAAAATCGTGAATTTTGTACATGTTTTTGTAAAAACGTTGTATATTACAATTCAGAAGTTTCCAGGACATTGAACGAATAGTTTCGTAAATACAACCTTAACAAATTTCCGAAAAACGAAATTTCAAAAATGATAAGAAAATTAAAAAAAAATTCATGTGTAGTCAGAAAAATCAACAAATTCATTTCACATGACAAAAAAAACATCCCCTAAAAATTCGTTAATTAATGTTTTGTTTAAAGAATGTATTCATAACTTTTGGGCATTATTATTATTAAAAAGTAATCTTCTTATCGTCTTTATTGTGGTTGAATTTTTTCCGATTTTTATCTTCTCATGAAATGTAGGCAATATTGTCGACGAAAGTCACTTTTGGTTTAGAAGGTACGTTCGATACATCCTTAAAGTAGCAATCGTACGATTTCCCATCTAAATGGTTAAATTTACTTATATCTATGCATTTACCATCAAAAGTAGTTAAAGTTACCAATCGTATAATTAGCTACACAGTAAAGACAAACACTGAATTTAATAAGGTAATTGTCTAGATTGACTACTTTTCCGAATTTTATTGTTTTTTTTTTTTTTTTTTTTTCGACAAAACCCTTCATTTAGGCACTAACAATGATAAGCAGGTGGGGGAGCAGGAAAAAGTTGAATAAATAAATAAATAAAATCAGTTTTTCCATTTTATTTTGAAAAGTGTTGATCTCAGAGGAAAATTTTCGGAACAAAAGGCGTAGCTTATGGAAAAATTGATCTTTTATGTTGTATACTTTTTTTTGTCTAAAACCATTTTTTTTAGAAAAATGGGATAATGCTTCACCTATCGCGCTATGTTCGTTAGATGATGCTTTATGATTGAAAATCCTTTGTTACTATATACGGGAATGCGTATTTTCATGAATTCGCAAAAAAAAAAAATAATCGTCTAACGAACATAGCGCGATAGATGAAGCATCCGTTCTAAAGCGGACAGCTAAGCGATGTCCAGTGTAACATGATCACGAATACATCACGTTACTTACAAGGAAGGTACCCCAGGTCGATCTCTCCGATTTTGATCCAACTCATATATGTTGTAGTACATCGAAAACTAAGCGACACGTATTTTTTTTATGTGCCATTAAACACTTTAAGGGGGTGAAAACCACCCTCCAAAGTAAGGCATGTCAAGGGGCCATTTTGCAGTTTCACCCACAAGGACATAATATTTTTGAACCAATCCAACTGCAAAAGTTTTCTCATAATGAGAAACGAAAAATATAATTTTCTCGATTAAAAAAAAAAAAAACAAGGGGGTGAGCCACCCCTAAATATTATTACGTTAATGCCAAAAATGGGCAAATTCGGGTTAAAAATCTGAAAAAATATATATTACGTATGAACACAAAATAAAATGTACGTGTTTTTGGATTTTCCCGAAAAAAAATTGTCCGGATTAACTACCCCTGAATGCTGTTTATCTTGCGTGTATGCGAAAAATCGTCAAATTCATGTTTAAAAATCTGAAAAAATGTATATTGCGTATCAACACGAAAGAATATTGCCTTGTTTTTGGATCTTCCCGTAAAAAAATATTGACCGGGGTAACTACCCCTGAACGCTGTTTATCTTCCGTGTATGCGAAAAATGGTCAAATTCAAGTCTAAACATTTTTTTTTTCAGATATTAAGAGTTGATTTGACCATTTTTCGCATACACGCAAGATAAACAGCGTTCGGGGGTAGTTACTCCGGACAATTTTTTTTTCGGGAAAATCCAAAAACACGTACATTTTATTTTGTGTTCATACGTAATATATATTTTTCTCAGATTTTTTTACTTGCATTTTCCCATTTTTGGCATTAATGTAATAATATTTAGGGGTGGCTCACCCCCTTGTTTTTTTTTTTTTTAATCGAGAAAATTAAATTTTTCGTTTCTCATTATGAGAAAACTTTTGCAGTTGGATTGGTTCAAAAATATTATGTCCTTGTGGGTGAAACTGCAAAATGGCCCCTTGACATGCCTTACTTTGGAGGGCGGTTTTCACCCCCTTAAAGTGTTTAATGGCACATAAAAAAAATACGTGTCGCTTAGTTTTCGATGTACTACAACATATATGAGTTGGATCAAAATCGGAGAGATCGACCTGGGCTACCTTCCTTGTAAGTAACGTGATGTATTCGTACTCGTGTTACACTGGATATCGCTTAGCTGTCCGCTTTAGAACGGATGCTCCATCTAAAGCGCTATGTTCGTTAGACGATTATTTTTTTTTTTTGCGAATTCATTTTTTGTTTCCTCGCTCTAGTGCTGTGCTAGAGTAAGGACAGGAGCGCGCGCAAAATAAAATGGAAAAACTGATTTTATTTATTTATCCCATTTTTCTCGAAAAAAAATGGTTTTAGACAAAAAATGTACACAACATAAAAGATTAATTTTTCCATAAGCTACAACTTTTGTTGCAAATATTTTTCTCTGAGATCAACACTTTTCAAAATAAAACGGAAAAAGTGATTTTATTCATTTATTCATTTATTTATTTAACTTTTTCATGCTCCCCCGCCTGATCATCATTGTTAGTGCCTAAATGAAGGGTTTTGTCGAAAAAAAAACAATAAAATTCGGAATTTTTAAATTTATTTTATTTATTTATTCATTTATTTATTTAACTTTTTTATGCTCCCCCGCCTGATTATCATTGTTAGTGCCTAAATGAAGGGTTTTGTAAAAAAAAAACAATAAAATTCGAAATTTTTTCTATTTTTATTTTTTAATTTTATTTATTTATTTATTTATTTATTTAACTTTTTCATGCACTTTTTCAAACAATAAAATTCGGAAAAGTAGTGAATCTAGACAATTACCATTGAAACTATGCTGATTCTATGAGACACAAAACACACGCCGCCAGGTCCGTGGAGAGTATCGCTCCGTCTCACTCGTGTCAGAGGTGCCCAAACAGACACGAGGATACATGTTCAGTTAAACCGAAATCTTCAAATCGTTTTTCTGCCCTTATTATCGAAGATAGGGAATTCGACGTCATAGAACTTTATATGTATTTTATTATCCTGAACAATTTTCATCTGAAATATTTTTCGATCAGGCTATTAGTTTTCGAGATATAGCGATTTTTAAGTTTTCAACCCCTATTTCGGGGGGTAAGGGTGGGTTGAGGAAAAAAATTTCATTGGGGTTACTTTTAGTATCCAACCATCAAGCTTCAGTCAAAAATGCAAATTCTACGGAAAAAATTTCTCACTTTCGATACATTTGACTGGACTAATAGGGAGATCTCCAACGCTCGCATTTTCTTGATACCTGGTATTTTGGAGCGTCGACGTGACACCTAGGTGGTCGAACGCCGAACTTGTACCATCGCGTGAAATCGACTTGAAGTTGTGCACGCTGAATTGAGCGGTTGCCAACCTCATGGTTTTGCACGAGATCATCTTGCGTTTCGCTGTCACCAATCCAATACTTGCTGCCTGACGAAAATTTTTCCCGAGTTGATTTTTTTTTTCAGGTTACGTGCATTAATTTATAAAAATGCAAAAATTGGAACGTATTTTGTCCTAAATTAACCAAATTTGGATCAAAATTGTCAAATGTTCGTAAGCGAGCTCGATGAGCATGTTCTTTCAATATCCATCATTATCCAAAGTCTTTGTTTGGCTGAGTGGGTATGTTCACCGCTGGAACTCTGAGAGACCGGGGTTCGAGCCTGGAATTTTTTTTTTTTTTTTCTTAATGTTCAAAAATATTTGATGACTAATAATTGTGCCTCGTTCTTTTTCGCATAAGTTTGAACACTCATGCGAAAAAAAAAAAAAAAAAAAAAATACACGGTACTGCACGAAAGAAAATAAAAAGGGTCAATGGAAGTAGGTTTTTTGAGAAGGCTATATCTCCGCAAATGCATACAATGTCATGCATTCGAACAATGTCGGATTTTTCTCGTTCATTCGATTTATTTCGTGGGCTAGCGGAATAAGTATATTCATAGCGGTCGTTTCATCTGTTGGGACTCACGGGATTAAATAATGTAAAAAAATATATTTTATATGTGTGTGTGTGTGCTGTGTATATATGGAATATATAATACATATGGGACATTCCACGTCAACTCAGCCACCCCGTTTTTTTTTTTATTGTCTCGAAAAAATTATTCAGTATGGGCGTTTCAAATGACAATATATCCATGACATTTTACCAAAATTTCATCCCCCCACTATTGTTGGTTCTCGAGATAATGATTAATGAAGTCTCAATTCTGTAAAAATCATAACTTCGTAACTACGGATCGAATTTAAACGATTGAAAGAAGAATCTTTTTTATTTTTTTTGCTCTTTTCGAAAAAAAATATGTCATCATCGGATAAAAGCTCATTAGACATTTTTTGGAGTAAATTAACAAAAAACAATTTTTCCCTCTTCACTGATGCCTTGTTCCATTTTGAAAAAATCCTGCAGAGTTGTGTATTGCCTCCCTCTATCAGAAAAAAAAATACTGAGTAGAATTCCGATTGGCCCTTTCGTGGAAAAAAAAAAAAAATCGAAAAATTTCCCCGAAAATTGTCTAATGAACTTTTCTCCAATGACGGCATATTTTTTTTTCAAAAAGGGCAAAAAAAATAAAAAAAGATTCGTTTTTTAATCGTGAAAATCCGATCAGCCGTTACGAAGTTATGATTTTTACAAAATTGAGAATTTATTAATCATTATATCGAAAACCAACGATAGTGGGGGGATGAAATTTTGCTAAAATGTCATGGATATATTGTACTTTGAAATGCCTATACTGAATAATTTTTTCGAGACAAAGAAAAACGGGATGGTTAATGAGATAACGTGGAATACGACACGTCAACGCAGCCACGTCAACTCAGCCACCCCGTTTTTTTTTTTTGGTCTCGAAAAAATTATTCAGTATGGGCATTTCAAAGTACAATATCTCCATGAAATTTTACCAAAATTTCGTCCCCCCCACTATTGTTGGTTCTCGAGATAATGATTAATAAATTCTTAATTTTGTGAAAATCATAACTTCGTAACGGCTGATCGGATTTTAACGACTAAAAAAAGAATCTTTTTTATGTTTTTCGCCCTTTTCGAAAAAAAATATGCCGTCATTGGAGAAAAGTTCATTAGACAGTTTTCGGGGAAATTTTTCGATTTTTTTTTTTTCCACGAAAGGGCCAATCGAAATTCTACTCAGTATTTTTTTTTTCCGATAGAGGGAGGCAATACACAACTCCGCAGGATTTTTTCAAAATGGAACAAGGCATCAGTGAAGAGGGAAAAATTGTTTTTTGTTAATTTACCCCGAAAACTGTCTAATGAGCTTTTATCCGATAATGACATATTTTTTTTTCAAAAAGGGCAAAAAAAATAAAAAAGATTCTTTTTTCAATCGTTTAAATCCGATCAGTAGTTACGAAGTTATGATTTTTACAAAATTGAGCCTTCATTAATCATTATCTCGAGAACCAACAATAGTGGGGGGATGAAATTTTGGTAAAATGTCATGGATATATTGTCATTTGAAACGCCCATACTGAATAATTTTTTCGAGACAATCAAAAAAACGGGGTGGCTGAGTTGACGTGGAATGCGACATATATTCCGCGGACTCCGATCCCACAGGGTTCCAATCAGCTGGCGAACTCAGGAAAAAATTTAGGATAAAATTCTATTATTTTAGGCATTATTTTCACGGTATTATAACTTTTTCATGCTCCATCATCCGATAATCATTGTTGTTGCTGAAAGAAACGGGGAATAAAATTAAAAAAAAAAAATAATTACCTATTGTCGCGAATTATCAAGCTCTTTCGCCTAATTATCATTGTTGATGCTGCGAAAATGGCTTGCGTTGAAAAAGAATTTAATCAATACTCGGAAAAGAAAAGTAGCCTAAACTATAGACAATTATAAAAAAAACGGGTGCGTGTACACACGGTACGCGCGTCAGAAGTGAATACTAGTATGTGATCGACGGAACTCGCTTATTGCCCTGCTAACACAGAAAGTTATAAAAACGTGGTTAAGTACGTTTACAAAAACACGCAAAAACGTCTCTTTTGAATGGTCGAAAAAACGTCTTAAGAACGTCTTTTAAACGTTATTTTGCCGCAAACGTCTTAAAAACGTCTTAAAAACGTCTTTTAAACGTTTTTTTTTGCCGCAATTTTTTCCCCAAAAAGTTTACCGCGCTTTTAATACATTTCTATCAGCTTCTGTAAACTTTTTTGAGAAAAAAATTGCGGCCAAAATAACGTTTAAACGACGCTTTCAAGACGTTTTTTCGACCATTCAAAAGAGACGTTTTTGCGTGTTTTTGTAAACGTCTTAACAACGTTTTTATAACGTTCTGTGTTAGCAGGGTGTTATTCTCATCAGATGAAAGAATAGTGAGAGGGAAACAGGATAGATTGACATGCATGAAAACACGAAATGACAGGATTGTCCTTATTTCACACTGTTCTATCCGTTGTATGTATGAGTTTACAGCTGAATTTACTGTGTCTTCGTACCTCGTGTTGACGTTGGCGTTAAAAATTTTATTTGTATAGAGGGGGTGGGGGGGGGGGGGGGGCAGAAAGAATTGATAGGGTGAGCAAAGAAGTAGGAATTAGTTATATATATGAAATCAATTTTATTTGTATAAGTATATGTATCTGTAAGTAAAAAATTGGGATAAAGTAATTTTGTTCTCTTATTCTATACTATTTTCATTGCTCTCGTGTCTATTATTTATAGAATCGTCTAATTCTACAATACCAAAAATTGGATTATGATAACTCAAATATGACATAAAATGCTTCAGATCTAGTTTGTCGATATTTTTTGCAAATACAGCATCTATCGTTGAACGGCCTTTAGTGGTCGGATCACTCCTGCCGTTGATCATTTTTAACGAGAAATGTTTTTTTCTAAAAATTGATGGAGTGATTCGGCCTGTGGCAATGAAAAATTGACATTAAAATCACCTGCGAGAATTACCGATTCATTACGGTAATGCACAAAGTCTGCTAGCATATCGGCTAAAACTTGAAAACCGCCTATTGCTAAGGGCAATAACGCTTTAGCGATTAAACCTCATAATATCTTTAAGCGATGTATTGAGCGAAATATAAATTGCTATTAAAGATCGAACGGAGGAAAACTTCGGAGAGCGTATTTCATTTTTTTTAAATTAAAGCACATTTTTTAATATCTGAAAATACCTCCACATTCTACCTATCAATCAACCTTAATATTTCTTCCAACATTTTGTACCATCAGTAATTTTCTCATAGTTATTATCCGAGTATGTATAATATGTAATATATACAAACAAAACACAAAACAGAAGCTTAACTCGGCACGAAGCGAAGACGGTGTGAACTCACGCATAGATGTGGACTCACACACAACGGATAGAACGACGCGAATGCGCGCTGCTGTCCTAATACATATAAAACACGTACACGCGGGCATGCTATGGATGGCATAACGCTCTCTCGCTCGCTCACGCATCATTCTCTCTCTTTCTCTCTCTTCTTCTATTCCTTCATTCTCTTGTCCGGAGGAACAACGCGGCTGGGGGCGGGGCCTAATGTAGTCGCATAAGAAGTATTCACTTCAAAAATATTATATATATATATATTAGGGTGTATCGAAAAACTACTTTTTTCGAATTTCGACACGGACTAGTGTGGAAAGTGTTGGTTTTGATATAAAAATGAAGTGGTTTCCAGGAGAACACTTTTTGTTAATATCTTCAGCTTGAGCAAACGGTTTTAATCGGATGTATCTTCCCAACCGAAAGTGATGTTCGTCGACAATATTGCATACTTCACGATAAGATAATAAACGGAAAAAATTCAACCACAATAAAGATGATAAGAAGATTAATTTTGAATATTAATAATGCCAAAAAGTTATCAATAAATTGTTTAAACAAAACATTGTTTAACAAATTTTTAGGGAATGTTTTTTTTGTCATGTAAAATGAATTCGTTGATTTTTCTGACTACACATGCATTTTTTTTTAATTTTCTTATCATTTTGGAATTTCGGTTTTCGGAAATTCGTAAAGATTGTATTTACGAAACTATTCGTTCAATGCCCTGGAAATGTCTTAATTGTAATATACAACTTTTTTACGAAAACATATCCGAAATTCACGATTTTTCCTTCATTTTTCAAAATTAATAAATTTTCGAAAACCAAAATTTCAAAACGATAAAAAATTATTATAAAATTTCATGTGTAGTCAGAAAAATCAACAACTTGATTTCACGTGTCAAAAAAAACTTTCCCTAAAAATTTGTTAAAGTAAAAATCTGTATCAGTCTCTAACTGATTTTACAAATCCTAATCTGGGCCGGTACCACGAGGGAGAAGGGGGGGGGGGGGGGGTATACCAGTCAAATTTCTATTTCACTCCCCTACATCTATCTGTTAAAAAAAAAATATCAGTATTAAGTCTTCTTGTTTCCCTTACTATATTCAGGAATATTTGGCTGTATTAAGGAAATTCTCAAATTTAAAACCGTTTGCTCAAGCTGAAAATATTAACCGAAAATGTTCTCCTTGAAACCACTTTATTTTTATGTCAAAACCGACACTTTACACACTAGTCCGTGTCGAAATTCGAAAAAAGTGGTTTTTCGGTACACCCTAATACATATATCCGGCCTCGAACTTCGATCCCACAGGGTTCCAATCGTAACCGGCGAAGCTCAGGGAAAAATGTAGGATAAAATACTACTTTTTTATTGGACATTATTTTCACGGTATTACAATTTTTTCATGCTCTATCATCCGATTATTATTGTTGGCGCTGAAAGAAACGGGAAATAAAATGAAAATGAAAAGAAATGAAAAAAAATGATTCATCTTTTGTCGCGGGTCTTCGAGCTGATAATTGTTGACGTAAAAACTTATAGCGTCGGAAAATAAATTCTTATTGATATTTCGAAAAATAGCGATACAGAATTATGAAAAAAAAATTGAAAAAAAGAGAGCTTTGAACAAAATGATTTTTTTTTTCCAGAAATGAAATTAAGTCGCATGAAATTCCACGTATATAACCAGGATCCGTCCGACCAGGATTCTTCCTTAAAAAAACCCTTGTTGAATTCCTACCATTACTTTACAATTTTTCTAATTTGTTTTGTCCCTATTAATGTGTCACATCAATTATTTTCAAGATTTTCGACTACACGGTTTTTGAGAAAAAAAATTAGGCATAGATATACGCTTTTAAACACAGGCTCTTTTAGCAAGATCAGCGTCAGAACCGATATTTTTCGATTGTTTATGTCAGATAGAAATACACGAAATCAATGAAAAAATATCTACTGGATTCAGTGCATATTTAAGATTATTATATGATTGCCAGGAACAAGTTTTACTGCATAATATTTAAGGAAAATAAGTAGTGTTCTCGCGCTGTATAATAAATCTATGGGTTCTCGTAACACGGACCTCTCTCTTGCACGCTGCCCACCCGGCAACCCGCGCACCTCCGCGCCCACAAACGATCTTTCCCCAATCTTCCTCAAGCCGAGGGCTCGAGAAAATATAAAACTTTAGCAACCAAGCAGGATCAAATCTCCAAGAGCGCCAAACCGATCGATATATGAAAGTGTGTGTGTGCGTACGTTAGGTATACATATAGCTAACACATAGTGCGAGAGCGGCTAGCGGGCCAGCGAAGATCCGAACGAAACGGAACGCGCGATAACCCATATGTATAGATGTAATAAGAACATAGGCGACTAATATAGATATAAGAGCGTATAAAAAAAAACCAGACTTTATAATTCAATATCTCGAAAACGACTGCGAATTGACAAAAATATAGTCAATTTTATGTCTTTTATGGGTAGTCTCATTTTGTCAAAAAGAACGTATGTGTAAAATTTCAGTAGGATCGGATGTTTCGGGTTTTAAAAACTGCACCCGCTGCATGTGTTTTTTTTTTCGTATGATTGTTCACTCATGCGAAAAAACAGAGGCACCATTAGTCATAAAATATTTTTGAACATTTAGAAAAAAAAAAAAAATTTCCAGGCCCGAACCCCGTTCTCTCAGAGTTCCAGCGGTGAACATAATACCCACTCAGCCAAACAAAGACTTCGGATAATAATGGATATTGAAAGAACATGCTCATCGAGCTCGCTTACGAACATTTGACAATTTTGATCCAAATTTGGTTAATTTAGGACAAAATACGTTCCAATTTATACATTTTTATAAATTAATGCACGTAAGCTGAAAAAAAAAATCAACTCGGGAAAAATTTTCGTCAGGCAGCAAGTATTGGATTCGTGACAGCGAAACGCAAGATGATCTCGTGCAAAACCGTGCGGTTGGCAACCGCTCAATTCAGCGCGCACAACTTCAAGTCGATTTCACGCGATGGTACAAGTTCGGCGTTTGACCACCTAGGTGTCACGTCGACGCTCCAAAATACTAAGGTAATATTTAGGGAGGTATGGACATACTGTCCCCACTGAACTCTAATAATACTGGAACGTGCGCTGGCTATACTGCACATAGAGAAGGAGCGTATCGAGAGAGATAGCTCGCAAACTATCTTTCTCTCTTTCTAATCGTGTGACGCACGCGCACTTGAAGGTGTTGTATAGGCGCTTCAAAAAGTTTATCCCACTGAATTCTATTACTCTATCGCGAGTGTATTGCAAACTGAGAGGCAATGCTCTTTTTTTTCTCTTAATATAACTATAATGACGCACGAGGAATTCAAGACTTGACGATTAATAATTGGAAGTAGATATGTATACCTCGGTGACGCTCTGATATAAGCAAGATCTGAAATCGAGGAATAAACTTTTTGACTGTACTGTACAGACAGAGACCAGGATACCAACAAGCGTCGTTCGTGGCTATCTCTCTCAATACGGTCTACCAGCGTCAGCGCACGTTCCAGTATTAGTAGAGTTCAGTGACTGTCCCCTATCCCCCAGAATGCATTGCGCGTGGCTACCGGGTTCAGGAGTTTGGTGACAGATGGCGCACAAAGCGCGCGCTCCCCTTGCCCCGCACCGCAGCTGACGCCCATGAACTCACCCGCCGCTTAACTCTCGCGCGCTTTTCGTGATAAATTCATTTTAAAATAGTTTCAATCGCAACCAAAAATATGCAATGCTCTTTATTAAATGGTAGCGTGTTGACTCTGAGCAATATTACAAATGAAAAAGTCAACATCGGTAAGCAAGCTCAATGAATATGAAGCTTCAATGCGCTATCATATCCAGAACCCAAAATGCCCATGTCGTCTAAGGCATCTTCCAGATAGCTTGATGGTGACGGGTTCGCACCCGACTCATTTTTTTTTTTCCTTAACATTCACATATGCATTTAGTAGCGGAAATACTAACTCAGCAAGCGATATCCTAATGCAATTTATTCTCCTATGTAGACTAACCCACTCGGCGCAACCCCACTGTTCCCCTCACATGTTTTACATGAATATTCTGAAAATAAAAAATAGTTATTGAATCAATTATGAAGGCATCATAAGAAATACATTTTCAAAATATCAATGTTCGGTTTTTGCGACATTCTTATAGCCTGAAACGTTAATTTTGGATCTGCGGCCAAGTTTTAACAAAATTTTAGAAAATTGATCGAGTTATGAGGGTTTTAGTAGAGAAAGTTTCGAACGCTTCGCTACGCGCCCGTGTGTCTGGTGAGCCTGGTAAGTAAACGAAATTGTTTATATAATAATAAACGCACAAAATTAAAATAAAAGACGATTTCCGACCCTTTGAAAATTACAGTTTCGAGAAAAACGCAAAAGAAAAAAGGGTATGGAAATTCACACTTTCCGTACTCAGATTCAGTATAAACGTTGACTAAAGTTATCAACGGTATAAATTTTGGAGCCCGCTCAATATCGTTGGTGGTTTCTTATGCGTGCGGAGAATGCAAATAAGTAGGTAACTTATTTAATTTTAATTTTGTTCCTTCATTATTTTATAAGCAATTTATTTTTTTACTTACCAGACTCACCAGACAGACACACACGCGCAGCGAAGCATTCAGGGTCTTTTCCACTAAAATCGCCATAACTCAATCAATTTTCCGATATTTTGTTAAAACTTGGCCGCAGATATAAATTTAACGTTTTACACAATAAGAATGATACAAAAACCGAACATTGATATTTTGAAAATGTATATCTTATGATGCCTTCATGATTCAATACCAATTTTTTATTTTCAGAATATTCATGTAAAACATGTGAGGGGAACAGTGGGGTTGCGCCGAGGGCGTTTCTACATAGGAGAATAAATTGCATATTAGGATATCGCTTGCTGAGTTAGAGTATTTTCCGCGCTATAAATGCATGTGATAAATTTTGTTAAAAAAAAATATATATATATTGAGTCGGGTGCGAACCCGTCACCTTCGAGCTATTTGGAGGATGCCTTTTAGACGACATGGGCATTTTGGGTTCTGGATATGATAGCGCATTGAAGCTTCATATTCATTGAGCTTGCTTACCGATGTTGACTTTTTCATTTGTAATATTGCTCAGAGTCAACACGCTATCATTTAATAAAGAGCATTGCATATTTTTGGTTGCGATTGAAACTATTTTAAAATGAATTTATCACGAAAAGCGCGCGAGAGTTAAGCGGTGGGTGAGTTCGTGGGTGTCAGCTGCAGTGCAGGGCAAGGGGAGCGCGCGCTTTGTGCGACATCTGCCACCAAATTCGTAAACCCGGTAGCCACGCGCAATGCATTCTGGGGGATAGGAGACAGTATGTCCATACCTCTCTAAATATTACCTTATTGATACCTGGCGTCGACGTGACACCTAGGCGGTCAAACGCCGAACTGGTCTCATTTTTCGTGAGATCGACTTGTCGCGCTGCATGTTGGTGGTTGTCAACCGCACGGTTTCGCCAGAGACCATCTCGCGTTTCGCTGTCGCAAATCCAATCCCTGCTGTCCCGACGAAAATTTTTCCTCGGTTGATTTTTTTTCAGCTTATATGTATTAATTGATAAAAATATGTAAACTAGAAGGTGTTTTTTCCCTAAATTAACCGAATTTGGATCCAAATTGTCAAAGGTTCCTAAGCAAGCTCGATAAATATATACTTTCAACATTGCTTATTACTTAGAGTCGTTGATTGGTCGAGTGGGTATCGTGCACGTCTGAAGATCCGAAAACTCTGGGTTCGAGCCCGCACCTCTATTTTTTTTTCTTTCTAAACAAATATTTTTTTTTCGTTCTTTTGAAAAAAAAAATACACTAAACTGCACGAAAGAATAATCGAAATAGAATAAGAATAATAATCTGTCGACTATGTATTATATCTCTAATATGTATTTGTTCAGCCCATCTTCGCTCGCTAGTCACTAGCCCTAGCCGCTCTCACACAATGTTTTCGCTATATCTATATCTACGCATACGCACACACACACACATTCATATATCGATCGGTTTGGTGACTCTTGGGGATTTGATTCTGCTTGTTGCCGAAGTTTTCTATTTTCTCGAGCTCTCGGCTCGACAAAGAGTGGGGAAAGATCGTTATGGGCGAGGTGGTGCACAGGTTGCGGGGCGAGTAGCGTGCAAGAGAGAGGTCCGTGTTACGAGATCCCGAGATTTATTATAAAGCGCAAGCACTCTAGTTATTTTTCTTAAATATTATTTAGTAAAACTTGTTCCTGTCGATCACATAATAATCTTAAATATGCACTGGATCCAGTAGATATTTTTTCATTGACTTCGCGTATCTCTATCTGACAAAAACAAACGAAAATCACAGGTTTTAAGCTGATCTTACTATACAATAAGAGCCTGTGTTTAAAAGCGGATCAATGAGTACGTTTACACGACGCTCTTATTCCGGTGTTACGAAAACCGGCGTAGTTAAATGAGGCGTTAAAGTACGTAAAGCGGGTGTTAGGTACCGTGTAAACACCTGGTTTTACTAAACCGGTTTTCGTAACACCGGATTTGGAGCGGCATGTAAGCGTACTCTATGACTAATTTTTTTCCTTAACAACCGCGGAGTGAAAAATCCTGAAAATAATTGACAATATTCATTAATTTTCGAAGTCCTCGCTTGGTCCAGTCGCTATAATCGTTCACAGATAGAACTCTGCAGAAACGGGGTACAAGGCTCTCTCTTTTTTTAAAATGTTTTTGTCATAATTCTGTAAGTGTTGCTACTATGATTTTTTTATTTTTTTGTGATATGGCAAGAGCAGGAGGAATTTTTTTAAAATTATTCCATCCCGTGAACCTCAACAGATTTTAAACGACCTCTATGAACATATACATATACTTATTCCGCTAGCACACGAAAAAATCAAATAAGCGAGAAATACCTTGTTTTGTGTTTTCTGAAACACAAAATGGTTTTTTTTTTCCAGAAATGAAATTAGAACCGATATTTTTCGATTGTTTATTATGTCAGATAGAGATACGCGAAGTCATTGAAAAAATATCTACTGGATTCAGTGCATATATATAAGATTATTATGTGATCGTCAGGAACAAGTTTTACTAAATAATATTTAAGGAAAATAATAACTAGTGTGCTCGCGCTTTATAATAAATCTATGGGATCTCGTAACACGCTTGCACGCTACTCGCCCGGCAACCCGTGCACCACCTCGCCCATAACGATCTTTCCACACTCTTTGTCAAGCCGAGAGCTCGAGAAAACAGAAAACTTCGGCGACAAGCAACAAGCAGAATCAAATTCCCAAGAGTCACCAAACCGATTGATATATGAAAGTGTGTGTGTGCGTATGCGTAGATACAGATATAGCGAATATATTGTGTGAGAGCGGCTAGATGGGCTGAACAAAACGGAACGCGCGACAGCATATACATATATATAGATATAATAAGAACATAGTCGAAAGATTATATTATTCTTAGATATTATTCTTTCGTGCAGTATAGTGTATTTTTTTTTCAAAAGAACGGAGGCATGATTATTAATTCAAAAAAAAATATTTGTTTAGAAAGAAAAAAAAAAATAGAGGTGCGGGCTCGAACCCAGAGATTCTCGATCTACAGACGTGCACGATACCCACTCGACCAAACAACGACTCTAAGTAATAAGCAATGTTGAAAGTATATATTTATCGAGCTTACTTATAGGAACCTTTCACAATTTGGATCCAAATTCGGTCAATTTAGGGAAAAACACCTTCTAATTTACATATTTTTATCAATTAATACATATAAGCTAAAAAAATATCAACTGAGGAAAAATTTTCGTCGGGACAGCAGGGATTGGATTTGCGACAGCGAAACGCGAGATGATCTCTGGCGAAACCGTGCGGTTGACAACCACCAACATGCAGCGCGACTCCAAGTCGATCTCACGAAAAATGAGACCAGTTCGGCGTTTGACCGCCTAGGTGTCACGTCGACGCCAGGTATCAAGAAAACCCGAGCGCTGTTGATCTCCCTACTCATCTCTGGTTGTATAATACAATTAAGAAGTTTGTAGTGCATTGAACGAATAGTTTCGTAAATACAACCTTTAAAAATTACCGAAAACCGAAATTTCAAAATGGTTGGAATATTAAAAAAAAATTCATGTGTAGTCAGAAAAATCAACGAATTAATTTCACATGACAAAAAAAACATTGCCTAAAAATTTTTTAAGCAATGTTTCGTTTTGTTAATATAAATTGTTAAAATAAAATGTGTCTTTATTCAGTCTGTTCGCTGGTACAAAGCTTCGCCTTTTGATGGTTCTTCCTTACTCCTCACAGTTCATCTGCCGACACTCGTTCGCTCGCTTTCGTTTTCTCTCGCGCTCTCCCACTCTATCTCTCACATACTCTCTCTCACTCACTCTCACATTCATACACATAGGTATATATATTGTTACGTCCCGAGAGCGTCGGTAGAGCAGAAACTCTTGTAACCCGCAATACGCGAGTTCGACGAGTCTGATAGAAGCGGTTTCTGCTTTTTCCCTACTCGATACCGGAACCAATAGTATATAAATGTTTTTGGGTATTTCAGCGACCACTACGCGTGGCTGATTTGCCGGAAAAAAGATGTGGATGATTGCGAAGATTTGTTGATTAAACAGATGAACGTTTTTTATTCAGTTTATAATTGTCGATGATCTTGGTTGGTAAGACCAAGATATTTGAATGTGAATACAGAAATGTTTGATACACTTGATATTTTCGGATAACAGACACTGGAATCGCGCGCACGAAGTTTAGTTAAATTGAGCGCGATTCGAACGGACTTATGAGTTTGGTGTTTTATTCTGGATTTCGAATTTAGACTGTTCGTCGGAAATGGCGAGTTTTATTCTCGACCAAGACTGAGCGTAATGAAGTCGTCAAAAGCTAGTCGTAAGGGTGAACCGAAGTCAAATCATAAAATTTTAGTGCTTGACTTTTTGGAGAGTTCCGTTTTTTATAACCTTGGTGAATGGAGTTTAGGGAGATGGAAAATTTGGGTTTGGTAGGGGAGATTTGTTCTCGTTGGTCCAAGTGGAGCAAGGGAGGAGACAAGCTGATGCCGCGTGGGCGTACTTAAGGGCGGTTTTTTTCCTTGAGAAAGTTTGGTGATCGTTGCGAGTTTCCTGTGTCTGTTTTACATATATTTTCTTAGAGATATAAACATGCTGGCGTTTTCCTCGGAAGAGGGAAACGTTTTTTCAGTTGCAAGATGAAGAATATTTGATTATAATATGAATGTCACCGTTTTCTTCTGGCGAGAGGCGCGTGCACGTAGGAAAGCAAATAGTCTCGAGAAATGCGGGGTTTTTCGCTTGTATGTTGAAAATATAGTTTTATGGCAGGATGTGTCCACTTTCCTCGGGAAAGGGTCGTGTGCTGATATTAGTTTTGGTGCATTTGGGGACCAAATGTATCAACTGAGTTGGATTATTTAGTTTAGATATTGGGTGGTCTTGAGATTCTGTTCTCGTCTAGTTTTGAATATAAATATATGTTATTTTCGTGGTTCTTCCCGTCTTCCCGAGATTGATTGATTACAAGAAATGATTGATTGTACAAGAAATGATTATTCGGTAAGATCTATTTTATCGGTTACCGTATGTTCTACTGTCGTTAATTTCAGGTCGGTATTTGAAAGACTGTAATAAAGAGGGAGACTCTGATCGAAAAAATATGCCGGTGGGGATGTAGCAATATATATATTAGGGTGGCCCTTAATATCGGTAAAAAAATTTTTTTTTTGTCTTACCCCCTAAATCGATTCGAAATATTAAAACATGATTTTTAAGACTGATATCCGCCCTTAATTTTAATATTAACAGGTGCCTCAAAGGCCCTTAAACCGCTTGACTGGTGAAAATTTCGGGTAGACAAAACTTTACTTACTATCAACTTGAAATTTGGTATCCGGGGGTTTTCTGGGTCGCTGAGTACGAATCCGCACTCAAAATTCAGAAATTCAAGATGGCGGATCGAAAATGCAAAAAGACATTTGACGAGAGCAAAAGTTAGTACTCGAGGGTTTTCGGGGTCGCTGATCACGAATCTGCACTCCAAATTTAGAAATTCAAGATGGCGGATCCAATATGGCGGACCAAAAATGCAAAAAGACATTTGACGAGAGCAAAAGTTGGTACTCGGGGGTTTTCGGGGTCGCTGATTACGAGCACTAATTATCGTTCGCATCAAACGACTTTTCGGATTTTCAATCCGCCATATTGGATTTACCATCTTCAATTTCTAAATGTAGAGGGCACATTCGTAATCAGCGACCCCGAAAACCCCTGAGCACAACGTTCACTCTCGTCAAATGACTTTTTGCTTTTTCGGTCGGCCATATTGGATACGCCATCTTGAATTTCTGAATTTGGAGTGCAGATTTGTAGTCAGCGAGCCCGAAAACCCCCGAGTACCAACTTTTGCTCTCGTCAAATGTCTTTTTGCATTTTGGTCCGCCATATTGGATCCGCCATCTTGAATTTCTGAATTTTGAGTGCGGATTCGTACTCAGCGACCCAGAAAACCCCCGGATACCAAATTTCAAGTTGATAGTAAGTAAAGTTTTGTCTACCCGAAATTTTCACCAGTCAAGCGGTTTAAGGGCCTTTGAGGCACCTGTTAATATTAAAATTAAGGGCGGATATCAGTCTTAAAAATCATTTTTTAATATTTCGAATCGATTTAGGGGGTAAGACAAAAAAAAAATTTTTTTACCGATATTAAGGGCCACCCTAATATATATATACATAAATTCACCTGTTCTCTCAACATACCTCCTTGAATTTATGTTTACATTTGTTTTTTTTTTCTTTTTTTTCTTTTTCACTGTATCAGACTTCGCGGTGCTTATTTTTCTTACGACTTAAACTATTCTTAACATGTTTCTAAATTTTTCGAACTTAATTCTACCCAGAGCTTTCGTTAGTACATTTGCTATATTGTTTTCCGTTTCTACTTTAACAATTTATATAACTCCTTTTTCGACGTACTCGTGAACAAAGTGATAATGCACTTCAATATATTTTGAGTTTTTTGTTAAATTTCCGTATTTAGCGATTGCTATGGCTCCTGTATTATCCTCGTATATTTTCACGGGTTTCTCTATATTCACTTTGAAATCGTTCAACAGATTTATTATTACTTTTATTTCGCTCACTGACTCGGACAACGCAATATATTCTGCAGCGGTTGAAGATTTCGTCACGCTGCCTTGCTTCTTGGATTTCCAATAGATTACATTGTCGAAAAATCGAATTACAAAACCAGTCGTTGATTTTCGATCTAATTTATCTCCCGCCCAGTCAGCGTCAGCAAAACAGTCTAAAGTTTTTGCATTTAGATTACGCCTGTACGTCAGCTTTAAGTTTTTCGTCAAATACAAGTATTTTAATACTCTGAGTGCATATTTATAATGTGTCTCTTCGTAACAATTTTGAAATCGACTCAAATAATTTACGCTGTAACTGACGTCTGGTCTCGTTTATATATAATATTGCTCCGTTGCTTATATATAATAGTGCTCCGATTAAATTTCTGTATTTCAGATCTTTCGATTCTATTTCCGATTGTTCGAGACTCAAGTTCTGTTCCATTGGAGTACAGTACAATTTTGCGCTCACAATTTGGTATTTTCTCGCTAGTGACTCTATATAAGTGCTTTGGTCCAGTGTCATCACGTCATTTTTATCATCATAGTTTATATTTATTCCTAAATACGTACTTATTTCGCCTAGATCTTTCATGGCAAATCTCTCTGACAATTTTCGTTTAACTTCATCGATTCTTTTTTTGTTTTTTCCGCAGATCAACAAATCGTCGACGAACAAAATTACAAAAATCGTTTCGCCGTTTCTGTGTTCCTTGTATAAACAATAATCACTCTCGCTTCTTATGAAACCCAGTTCCCTTATAACTTGATCGAAACATTCGTACCAAACTCTCGGGCTTTCGCGCAACCCATATAATGCTTTTTCGAGTTTGTATACTTTTTCACTCCCATCTTCGTAGCCCATAGGTTGTTTTACGTACACTTCCGATTTTACTCTACCGTTCAAAAATGCTGTTTCCACATCCATCTGTGTGATTTTTAGTTTAAATTGACAGCAATACGCCAATAACAATTTCAATGTTTGAGTTTTCGCTACTGGAGAATAAATATCTTCCAGTGATTCTGTTTGTTGAAACCCACGTACGACTAATCTCGCTTTTTTTCGATTCTCTGATTCATTTGTGAATACCCATTTTACATCTAGAATCTTTTTATTTCTCGGTTTTTCTACTAATTCCCACGTTTTGTGTTTCTCGATGCATTCTATTTCGCGATCCATTTCAATTTTCCATAATTCATAATCTTCGCTTTTTAGAGCTTCTTCAAAAGTTAATGGACTATCAGCGCTTACGAAATTTACGTATATGCAATTCGTACTCACATGATCTATCCCGTATCTTATTGGTTTTTTTCGCTCGCGAACTGACCTTCTGAAACCTTCTTCGTCGCCCGTTGAACCTCCGGGTCTTATACTTGAATTTCTACTATTCCTATTGTTCGATTTTTTTTTTCGTTGATCGTTATCACATTCAAGAAAAACCTCGTCGTCTGATTCGTCCATTGACTTTTCTTCAACGCTCTTTTTCGTTTCTTCTTCATCCTCATCTTCACCTGTGAACCCCACTAACTTCATATCGTTTTCGACAATATCCACGTGTCTCGCTATTATAATTTTATTATTGACGAGGACTCTATACCCAACCTTTTCGTAGCCCACAAGAATTCCTAAATCGGCCTTTCTGTCCCATTTTGAGTCCCGTTTAACTTCAGGTACTCTTACAAATACTTTGCTCCCGTACAGTTTCAAATTGCTTATATCTGGTTTTTTCCGGAAAAATATCTCGAACGGCGTCTTATTTTCCACCATATTTGACTTAACTCTGTTCTTTAGATACGCGGCAGTTTTAACGACCTCAGGCCAGTACTTTGTATCTAATTGCGAATATTTTAACAAACATCTCGCTGAGTCCATCACCGTGCGATTATACCTCTCAGCTGTTCCGTTTAGTTCATGGACGTATGGTGGACACGGCTCCATGAATATCCCCTTTTCCCTTACTAAATTTTGCATGTCTTTGTTCATATATTCGCGCCCGTTATCACATCTCAGTCTTTTAATTTTTTTTCCGGTGAGATTCTCGACTTTATTTATGTAGTCACGGAAACAATTTTGTACTTCGGTTTTCGATTTTATCGCATACACCAATGCGCATTTACTGTAGTCGTCGATAAACGTTAGAAAATATTGTGACCCATCAAATCTTGTAGTTTTATGGGGCCCGTTTAGATCTGTATGGATCAATTCGAGAATTTCACTCGATCTTTCCCTGTTGTTCCTGAAAGATAGATTTGTCATTTTGTTTTGTAAACACGTTCCGCACTTTAGAGGTACTGTTTCGAGCTTTTCTGGTAGTCCCGTTACTAATTTATCTTTACTCGTGATTCTCAGATATTCGAAATTTACGTGTCCCAAAATTCTGTGAAATTTTTCTTTTTGTGTCATTTTTTCTACAGTCTGAGCACACAGCTCTTTCCCTTTCATGTAGCTGTTCATCTTATACAGTCCGTTCTCTACGTAAGCAACCCCGATCAACTCGTCCTTTTCATTATAGATTCTTGAGGTTTCCCCTTTTGATATTACTTTATTTCTCTTTGTCACTTTCCCAAAACTAATCAAATTTTTATCCATGCCTTTCACATAATAGACGTTTGAGAGTGTAACTCCTTTTCTTTCCCCGCGTACAATGAAATATGTCAAAACCTTTCCTAACTTTGTTCCCTTTAAGGTTCTACCGTCTCCGACTTTTACATTAACCGGGCATTTCAGCTCAACAAATTCGCGAAACAGTGACTCATCGTTTATGATATGGTCCGAGCAACCGCTATCTAGAATCCACTCTATTTTGTTTTGTTCGCATTCGTACGCGCTTACCTCTACTACGTCTTTGTCACAGGGCTCTACCTGTGTAAGAAACGCTCCGCTCGAATAATCATAGTTATAATCATCGTTATAGTCATCGTTATAATCCTGACTCGCTGCTCTGCTTGTTGATGCTCTGTTGTATTCCTCGCTGTAGGTATGGTATGCCGCTCCGTTTTCTTGCGTGTATGAGCCTCTGCCCCGGCCCCTGCCAAAGCCTCGTCCGCCGCGTGCTCCTCGCCCTCGGAATGTCCTCTGTTGTTGTTGCTGTGGCTGTTGTTGTTGCTGTGGCTGTTGACGAGTACCTCCTTGCCATTGCGTCATTCCTTCGGCTCCGCTGTCAAACCCACCTTGTCGTTTGCTCCAACAATCTTTCTTATAATGTCCCGGTTTACCACATTCGAAGCACGTGAATTTCTTTTCGACTTTGAACGCGCTCGTCTTTTTGTTGCTTGTTTCGCTCTGATTTTTCAGCTCCCACATGCTTATTTTATTCTTTATGAATTCGCACGTTTTATCACTCTCTTTTAGCGCGTCGATCAAATCACCGATGTAACTATACGAATCAGGCAGAGTTTTTAGCATATAGTCCAATTTTTCCCGTTCGCTCACTTGTCCTCCGGCACTTTTTAACTCGTTTATCAATTTCTCAAAATCAGCGAAGAACGAGCTTGCATTTTCGTAGTTTTTTAGTTTTACTCTGTCGAGTTTGTTCCTCAGACATATTTGTAGTGCCGTCGACTCTTTAGCAAACATTTGATCAAATTTTCTCATAATTTTGTATGCTGAGTCTTCGTCGCACACATATTCCAGCTGCTCGTTGTTAACACTACAATATATGTAGTTCATCGCCTTCAGATCTTTTTTGTTCCACGCGTCTTGATCTTCTTGTGCATTTTTCTCGCGTGTCGCTGGTTCGTGACACTCTTTCCACTTCAGATAGAGTAGAATCCTTTTTTTCCAGATATTATATTCTTTCCCGTCGAATATTTGAAATCTCAGTTCTTCGTCTCTCGGCATTTTCACTCGTTTACTTTCACTTTTGTCGACGAATATTATATGTTTTATTATTTGCACCTTTTCGATTTCCTTTATGAGTATTTTTACAACTTTATCTCGAAGATTTCCTATCTCCTCTTCATCTCTTTCCATGTGCCTTTTCCCGCGAACTAATCAAGTAAACTAAGAACCACGCTCTGCTACCATGTTAAAATAATATGTGTCTTTATTCAGTCTGTTCGCTGGTACAAAGCTTCGCCTTTTGATGGTTCTTCCTTACTCCTCACAGTTCATCTGCCGACACTCGTTCGCTCGCTTTCGTTTTCTCTCGCGCTCTCCCACTCTATCTCTCACATACTCTCTCTCACTCACTCTCACATTCATACACATAGGTATATATATATATATATACATAAATTCACCTGTTCTCTCAACGAAAATGTATTGCTAACTTTTGGCCATTATTATTATTATTAAAAAGTAATCTTATCGTCTTTACTGTGGTTGAATATTCAGTGAATATTTAATAAATGTCACGAAACTCACCGTTATATCGCTTCCGAAATCGCAATTTTCTTTATGAATTGATTGTTTATTTTTTACTTATTATATAGATGCAAAGATACAATTTATAGGCGCTTGACAAATGTTTTGTTCTTCTTCATTTTCCTGCATAGTGCTCTCAGCATCCCTAGATTTTGCGTAACTGCATGAGCGGGCTCTAGTGACTGAATTCAAAACCTCAAAGCGTTCCAACAAGCACCAAAGCACTGTGTTCGACCGTGGCACCTGTGTCTCCTAGCTGGAATGCTCCCATTTACTATGAACAGCCAACAACCTGAGAAAACTTTTGAAAGAGAAAATTGGGCTAAATTGCAGTATTCGCCCCCCGCTTGAAGTTAGTTACTATAGTAGTGAGACTTTGATAGTAGCGCCATCTCTTGGTAGAAAACTATACTAATGACTAAGGTGGCGCCATCTGTTGGGAAATGTTATGACTATTTTACGCCTGGTGGTATTTTTAAATCGAACGATTTATTGTCCTAGAAATTTTCTATGAAATTTTGTTGGCTTTGAAAAGGGTCGATTTTGAAAGTGCTAAGAAATGTCTAACACGTAGAACCGCCCAAAATTTACGTAGAAATACTATTGCTTCGTTGTAAACTTCCAAGCTCGGGGATTATTTCCTTAAAATGTTGTTCGTCTCATATTGCTGTCTCGCTCGCTCTATATATATGTTGTACATTTTTAGGATTTCAACTATTTTTTCAAACAATTACACACACCCATTCACACGGATGTTATGATTATTTTTGCACCTAAAATTTATGTAAAAATACTATTTCCCCGTTGCAAACTTCCACGCTCAGGGTTTTTTTCCTTTAAATGTCGTCGGCGGGGGCGCGAAGCGCCCCCGCCGACCTACGTTTTTGTTTGTCTCATATTACTGTCTCGCTCGCTCTAATTTGTAGAATTTTAGGTTTTAAACTATTCAAACGATTACATACATGCATACACACATACACACACACACACACCAACTTCACACGAATGTTATTATTATTTTTGCACCTAAAATTTATGTAAAAATACTATTTCCCCGTTGAAAACTTCCACGCTCAGGGTTTTTTTCCTTTAAATGTCGTCGGCGGGGGTGCTTCGCGCCCCCGCCGACCTACGTTTTTGTTTGTCTCATATTACTGTCTCGCTCGCTCTAATATTGTAGATTTTTAGGTTTTAAACTATTCAAACGATTACATACATACATACACACACACACACACACACACACACACACCCGCTTCACACGGATGTTATTATTATTTTTGCACCTAAAATTTATGTAAAAATACTATTTCCCCGTTGCAAACTTCCACGCTCGGGGTTTTTTTCCTTTAAATGTCGTCGGCGGGGGTGCGAAGCGCCCCCGCCGACCTACGCTTTCGTTTGTCTCATATTACTGTCTTGCTCGCTCTAATATTGTAGATTTTTAGGTTTTAAACTATTCAAACGATTACATACATACACACACACACACACACCCCCTTCACACGGATGTTATTATTATTTTTGCACCTAAAATTTATGTAAAAATACTATTTCCCCGTTGCAAACTTCCACGCTCGGGGTTTTCTTCCTTTAAATGTCGTCGGCGGGGGCGCGAGGCGCCCCCGTCGACCTACGCTTTTGTTCGTCTCATATTATATTGCTGTCTTGCTCACTCTATATGTTATTTCTTCGCAATTCTAAAATCGGCCCTTTTCAGGGCCAACAAAATTTCATATAAAATCGCCATGGCAAAAAATCGTTCGATTTGAAAATTCCACCAGGCTTAGAAATAGTAATAATATTTTCTAACAGAGGGCGCCACCGTAGTCACTAGTATTATTTTTTACCAAGAGATGGCGTTACTATCAAAGTCTCACTACTCTAGCGGCTAACTTCAAGCGGGGGGCGAATACTGCAATTTTACCGAAAAGTGTAATTTTTTCCCAAATTTATATGATAATTTCCCAAAGCTTCATGTTTTATATGTAGTAATGTGCGAAATCTGCAATACTGTCGATAAAGTGATAGTGAAACTGATGTTGGATATCGCTGGTTTGCAAGTGTCAGATGGGTCTTGCGACACGTTACACTTATTTGAAATTTGCAAGCTATGAATATTAATCAAATGAGCTTACCGCATATTGTATAAATATATTACAGAATGAATGTATAATGATAAGCCGGTCAAGGAGCCTGATAATCCGATACAGAGACAAAAGACTTGACAGCGTCGTCTTTCGCTAGAAATTGTGAATTTTAAAGATGAGACTTGTGATAATTTTATTGTGTAAAACAGAAACATGTTTTTATTTTAAATCAGCTGCTTTTTATCAACATGAGTGATTAGGTTCAATTAGAATGACATATATTGGGTCATCGCAGGTAATCGATGAATCGCTCAATAATATCACAAATTTGGGATCGTACAGAGAAGAAAGGCCTATGAAATTGAATTGAACAGCATAGGTTTCATTTTTGCCCCAAGAAGTAACTTCTAGGAGTTTGAACTGAATCCATCATCCGAATGTACGCCTCTCTTCTTGTGATTTGTACAATTTTTCCACTGGTGATACCTCGTCATGGCCATAAATAAACTCCAATATCAACTACTATTTGTCAGTAATCTTCACAGAATAAAATACAGCCTTTCCCATTCACTTTTTGATTTTTAGGAATTGTTCCAAGAAAAATTCATTCAATCGCGTTTATCTCGGAATTGTATTTTTGGGTAGTAGTGTCAATAGAACTCGTAGTGTCAATAGAACTCATTCTCTGGTACATAATGTACGAAAAATTATAATTTTAAAAAATACCTCTGCATTGGTAATAGCTTGAATAGCCGAAGAACGTCTATTTGAAAATTCCTTCCACAAATTTTTAGATTATGGTAGTATCTGTGTGAGGAACAAATTTCAACCCTCTGCGATAACACTGTATGCGCAGGGAACGTTTTGAAGAAGTATACTTTAGAAATAGAAAAAAAGCCATAACTTGCAAAATATTTGACATATACACCCTGAGTTTTGGTCAGTTTCTAGTTTAAAAGTTTCATAAAAGTTGTCAACATGTGAAAAATATCCATATACAAACAAAAAAAATCCAATTTCAGTGCTGTCCCCTCCTCAATCCCGAATGAAAAAGGGGTTTCCTTTTAAAAAAATGATCTTGACCTTGATATTACCTTGAGTCGGCGCCCGGTGCGCTGGGACAAAACCGACTCCAGATTTGGGTTCAGCGACCCAAAAAACACCATGGTAAGATGGTGAAGTCTTTCGGACTGTCATTTTTATCGTGAGGTTGTGATAATCATACATATTCCCGCGTTGGCCTCTTATTCAACGCCGTTATTAAATTATTTTATTCTGAACTTTTAAAGCATTGTGGTCATGGTCATGGTCATGATCAAGGTCATTTTGCGACGTAAAATTTCCCGCCTTTTCCAAATCCGTGATAAAAATTAGGGGTTCCCATTTGAAAAAATGACCTTGACCTTGATATGACACACGCACACGCACACGCACACTCGCGCGCGCACGCGCGCACGCACGCACGCACGCACGCGCGCACGCACGCACGCACGCACGCACACTTACCAGCTTTTTTTTTCTATGAGCTATTTTTTCTATGGGCTATTGTTTCCGTGGGCTATTCTTTTCAAGGTTTTTTTTTCCTTTTCCATCGGCAATTTTTTATCGGCTATTTTTTCCAGAGCAGTTTTTCTAGAATCCCGAAAAAATATATGATGATTATCTAGTTTTTTGCAGGAATATATGCAACATATATACTATATACCTACATATATTTTTGCATAAAAAATTTTTCCATGCAAGGACATAAACCATCGCGATAACATAAGCTTGCCACTGTATTATGTTGGCAAAAAGTGGCGAATCTTTTTTTGTCCTGATCGGTTTTGTCGTTTGGGAGATAGTACTGATGAGGTTTTTCAGCATTTTCTCTCACATTCTCGTGTCACGCGGTATACGTGCACCTTAGTCTGGAATTTATTCCATTACGAGGAATTTATTATTACGAGATGCACTGGGTTTTAACCCAGTGCATCTCGTAATATTATGTCTGTATGATTATGAAGACGAAGGTGTTTGAATCCCCTTAAAGTTCTCGCGATCCTGCCTAAAATATAATATATCACTGAAAGATCACAGTCCATGCAAACTTTCGTTTCATCCTTGCATATTCCCTTTTACCAAGAAAGAAACTATTTTCATATGCTTGCAATCTATCAGTTACTCTCCTACGGTATAGATTTTTGATCGAATTTTTTCCACCCCATGAACGAAGGGCATCCACAATCTTATAATGATTTTTGGCAACATCCAGCAATGTATCATATGATTACAGGTCGATGAGGTAAGATCACTGCCAGTGTCATCAGCCGGTTCGTACGACAACAAAGCCTTTTCACATCAACAGACTGTAACTCAACAGATCCAGGTCCGCGCCTCAAGTTCCATATACTCGGAGCCGGCAGTGAACGCAGAGACATCGGCAATGACATCTGCAAGCGCTTCGGGAATAACACTACCGCGACATTCTGAGGCCGTGCCGATGGAGCCAAAATTTGATGTACAAATGCGAGTCAAGAGGGCGCCCCCACAGCCACCGAGCCCATTAACATCAGAATCTGATGCTAGTATAGCACTTGAGAGAAATTTGACGACGATACTTGAGCGTGAAGAGTCCGCCCGATCGAGGGAGAGTCCAATTCCACGTATGACGACATTCTCTTGCATTCCGGAACTGCACGGGCCTGCTAGCAACACGATTTCCAGGCAGCAAACACCACCAGTTTATTCAAGAATCCTGCGAAAACAGGCAGAGCGTGAGAACTACACAAACGAAACAGGTGGATCGCCTACTTCTGGGGAACGTCCAATAATCCATGGCCCACGATTACTTACCACATTGACGGAATTCAGTGAGACCCAAATGTTGACGGAAGTAATGGATTCGTCTCACGCAAAGTACAGAGTTGCTAACATTTTAGCCCCAACACCTCCACCACCACCACCCATTACGCCATCTTCTCACGTGGGCATAAAACACCGGGAAATCCAGCGGGAAAATTCTGAACCACTCGTCGAGGCAATTGTAGCAACCCGACGTCCAGAGATCACGACTCACGAGGTTGATGATGTTTTTCTGAGAACCGTAACTGAGAAAAAAACGATCGAGGATGTCGAAAGACATCGACGTCAAGTTACAGAGTATTATGCTCGACCTAAGCCACAACCCGATCCAAAGTGGGATGTGACCATACGTAATTATCCCACCGAAGAACTACCACCACCTCCCCCAGAGTGGGAAAACTTTTCAGACGTTAGTTCAGCCTCAAATCTCACAATAACCAACGAGCCGATTATTCATAGACCTAATCACATACATCCCGATATCGATGCTACGATATATCCGACATACAATGTGCGTGTGGATATTCCATCGAGATCAGGATGTCTCATAATGGCTACTGACGATAGAGATAGCACTGGCTCAGATTGCACGAGATCTGGTAATAATTTTTTTAGTCTTGCCCGTGTACTGGAACCTCGGTACGCCACTGAATTGACCGACGATGAGAGACGCAGGTGGCGTGACATCATAACGAGCGACAGTACCCTTCGAACACTCTTGACCGAAGCTGTCGTCAAGGAGGATTACGAATTGATAAGAAAAGATGCCAGATACACTACCCTCTTTCCACCAACCAAGTGGGACGTAATCATCAGAATTCTGAGTCCATCTCCTGGCTCAACATCCTCATCGTTACACTGGAAAGGTGGACAGCACTATAAACGCAACAAGTCATCGGAGTGGGACAGCAGATCTCGCAGATCCTCATTGCCGACGCTCTACGAGTACGAGAGTGACGGTGGCAGCACATCAAGAACTAACAATCACTTGAGAGACCCAGGAGATGTTCTTCCACCAAGTGACAGTCACGTGAGACGTTTGAGCTCGACAATGAGAGCTGGTAGTGAAACCGATCTACGCTCAATGTCCGAAACGACACGTGACTTTGTGAGAGTCGAACGCGATGACCTGACGAGTCTGAATTCATTTGAGGCTGATTCATTCGTAAGATCGCTCAGTCAACCCAGCATAGGACGTTCGGTTAGGGAATCAGCTTCACGCTGGGCTTGTCCAACGAGAGTTTTGCCTACATGGGGTAACGAGGATACCGAGCCAAGTTCATCGGAAACGACACCTTTAGCAGCCAGACGTGGGGATAGGGTGGAAATCATGGCGAGTTTCGATTCAGGAACTGGTCACAGACTGCCTGGTATTTCGACGAGTTTCGCAAGATCGACGAGATATACCGAGAGCGAAAGCGTCCGAGTAACCGATGGCCCGAGATCATCGTGGTTCCACGATGATTCCGAGCCAGAAATGCAAATTTGATGATCTTCGACCAAGGATTTTGTCAATCCTACGAACGAGCAGCAAAGTTTCCAAGTCTACGAACGATAATCAACGAAGTTCGATATCTCATTTGTTAAGACCCGTGAAAATACGGATCATTGAGTATTAATAGAGACGATGAAGTGGACGAACACTTTCAAACGATATTGGTATTTTGTGGCTGAGTAAGAAACCGATTGTGGAATTGTTGAAAATATTCAATGTCAATAGCGTACGAATTGGTGTAGGGTGTGGACGATCAACTATGATATCCAGCTCATGCGACGAAACATGCGAGGATAAATAATTGCGCATCGAAATTGAAATAAGCGAAACTGTTTCTATGCGGTTATGGAAAAAATGAGTGAAAATTAATTTCAAAAACGGCTTTTGTGATGAAACCTCATTTTTGGGCAATCTATAATTTTCAATATATAGCGGGTCGAAAAATAAATGAGCATTGGATTCCGGGTGAAGTTTAGAATTTAATAATTTAACATGATTTATAAATCTTCTTGACACTACTTAACTTTTGAAAAAATAATCGGTCCATTTTAACACCGCGCAAAAGTAAGCTGGTTCACTTAGTATGGAGTACCTCGTATACTTGAGTTTAAGTCGAACCACTTTAACAGAGCACGTTATCTCGATATAATTAGATTATACGATATTGCCGCTTTAAAGACAAGAATATTGATAAACTCGAATGCGTCCATATTTTTCAAAGTTTTCTTCTTTTCAATCGGCTTTTTGATGAAAAAGTCGGTAAATTATCTGTGTAGATCAGGGACTGGATATTAAAAAATCGGTTGTATTACCTATCCTGCATGTACCTCTTATTTAGGCTGGTAAAAAGGGTGACTTTTAAATCCCCACTTCTTCACAGATTCTGGTATGTCCTTTCACTAGAAGAAAATCTCAAAAAAACTTGAGCCTTTGCAATAAAATTTATTATTGCTTCATCAACGACGAAGTTTCTGTATATTCGGCATTTTCAGGTATTTTTAGGTTCATGTATCGGGGCTCTTAACTGTTCCAATATAATGACGAGGCGTACAAAATATGAGGCCCATAAAATAATATTGAACACTCGTTCATCCACAATGCATTTTTTGAAACTCCAAAATAAAGTTTAAAGAATAATGTTAACTACAGTGTTCATCAGGTATTTTATATTATAATTCATATAAATTAAGCCTGTAAAATCTCGTACAATATGATTTGTTACAGTATCATTGATTTGAAAATTTAAAATATATGCAAAATGCGTTGTATATTTCCTCTACTTCATTTTAATAGAAAGCATGAATTTTCCTTAAACAACGCCAAAATAACTGAATCTATAAACATCCAAAACCAGTTATTATGTAGAAACTCCGTCATCTATATGGCAGTAACAAATTTTATCGTGTGTTCTCCGGCTTTTCCAACATTTTTTTAGTGAAGAGCTAAAACGCAATTGATAAAGAACTATAAATTCCAAAGTAAAGTTTCTTCGAACTGCCCTAACTTACATCGCTAATTCTCACCGAGCAATCTTGCATCAAATTTTTCTGTTTGTGTAGCGTTTTCTCTTCCTAATGTACGTGATAAAAAGTAATGCAGTGAGAAATTTTATCACTTGAACTTTCTTAATTTGAAAAAAATAAGTAGTCATCAATGCCATGTGTACCAAAACATACTTTACTCTCTTGTTTTTCGGTTCCACTGGTTATGTAAGTGAAGAAAGTAATAGGGTAGACGTACACCGGTTGTGGCCACTTTAAGCATTTTCGAACATTCATTTACGAACAGTGTTCACAATATTGCAAATATACGACTGAAAAAGTGATCGATATAACCTATAAGATACACAGAATCGAATTGTTATCATTTAAAACCTTTTCTGTTCATGATAAATAAGAATATAGAAAATTATCTTGCAGCTTTCATTTTCACCATTTGTGGCTACATTTGTACTACTTTTGGCCATCCAAAGTACCAGTTGTGGCCACCAAGCTTTGAATTAGGATACAAATGCGCTACAAACGAAAGGTGGAGTTTTATAAAATCAGTATCGGCAGATTCGAGTTCAAAATCGTTATTTGTTTGCGTCACAAACATATTATTGAAGTGGTATAAGTGTGTTTTATTTATGGCCATATGGTCACAAATAGAACAATCGCGCTTTGAATGCACCAATTTCGATCACCGCTTGATCTTCAGGTATTTTAGCTGATATGGCAGTTTTTTGTGTGTCTGACCCGAAAATGAGCTTTAACTGATAAACTATAAATTTTTGATGGGGTGGAATGACTTTAGATATGAGAAACCGTAGTCTTCTTACCTCGGGATCCCTTAACTTTTCCGACAAGAAAACTAACCAACCACTCAGCGTTGACACATTTCGTCATATTTCATTGAAACAAATTAACAGATATTCAATAAAGCTATCGATAGTGGTGCGCAAACATTTCAAATATCGAAATATTACGCTCGATGAAGTGAACAGAGCTTTGAAACTTTGAAAAACTCGAGGGAATTGCGGAGTGGCCACAACTGGTACGTCTACCCTACACGTAAAAAAGTCAATATTTCTCGAAAAAATGTATCCTCCTGTAATGCAGTATTACTCTTTAAGCCATAATAAATTTAAAAATCAGCAACAACAGTCTAATAATACTTAGTCTCATTGGCATTTGTGTATTTTCTCAAATTACGAACTGATATTTCAAGAATCGTGTTCAAACGAATGATAAAGATTACATTAGTTTGTCAATTATTAGGTTCATTTCTTTACATCGAACGTTTTTTTCTAAGAATGTCATCCAAATTGATTTCAAAAAGGCTTTACGGTAATTGGAGTTACGACCACTTATTTCCGAATTCAGAATTTTTTATTTTTTACCATTTACATAATTAAAACGGTCCGTTCCAGCTTATTCTTACCGAACAATGTTTTTTTTTCTATCAATATGGCAAAAGTGCCTGAAATAAGTATAGGGAAAAAAATGATAGTCTCAAAAAAAAAAAAATGATGAGTGTAACAATAATTATTCGCATTATGGTTTTTTTCCTACGCTGATATTTTTACTCCAACTACTATATAACTATTTTGATCTCCGGTTGGCTGAAATTTACGCAAAAAAATATTGCATAGGAATAAGACCTCCACTGAAACAAGCCCTCACTAATTATTTTAATCATCATCCGATTCAAACTCCATAGTACATGAGTTAATTTTTGTTTAAAAAATAATACGTCATGTTTCAGAAAATTAACATAATCGACTTTCATGCTGGGAAACGTTGAATAGCTAAAACTAAACAGGAAAATGCGGTCTTAAGGGGTACACAAAATATCCGCGAGTTAAGCTCGATTTTTTCGAAGTTTTTTTAAATTTTATGAGGAATACGTATATTCTTACTTTTGTACATGACTGGTAACACTGGAAAATAAAAGAGTAAATTGGATTTTTTATACCTGGAGATTTCTCGAAAATCAATACCGTCAAGGTACTAAATCTCGTGTAAATATCGAATCTTATTATATAAAATAAAATGTAAAAATGCAACACATCATGTGAAATTTTCGTACCGGATTGATCCGAGAGAATTGACAGAATTAGCCATACCCATACTTATACGTTCATGTCTGATTAAAAATTTTTTTTCGTGGCAGAAAGGATATGCTCAAGTTATACTGCACTCAAAACCACCCTTACCACCTATTATCTGATGCTTCGGCGTTGTGGCTAGCGCACTTGCCTCTTAGCTCGACCATCGATAGTTCTATGGTTCGAATACCGGTCTCATAGTTTTTCCATGAATAAAAATATCGATCTTGATATTTTACCAATAAGTGAATGCGAGACTGGCGATATCGGTATTTTTTCACAGTTTATCTATGTCTATGACAAATATTCTATGGAAAAACGAGATTACACGACATGACATCAAAAACAATATAGATACGCCCACATAGAGGTGGGGGGCTGGCTACTGACTCAGGCCGAACTTGCAACAGCTCTAGTTCTTACATAAGGAGAGTAATATAATTAAAAAAAAAAAAACCACTATCGGCGCATCCTTGCATAAACGTTACTCGATGGGCTTGCATGTGCACTGATAAATTAGACATGCGTTCGATCACTAATTCCGTGCTCTTAAATTATGTGGGATCCTACTGCAGTTATCAAACTACGAAGCATTTCTACGTTTCTTTCCAGAAGCTGATAGTCCAATGACGTGAGAAGACCTGCTCAAAGTACACTGGATTTCATAATTTGAATCCACGTTGGGTACAACTTTTTTCCTACTAGACATTCCACTTGCTACTCGTTGTCCTCGTCAACCTCGCTTTATCCATTGATTTTTCCATGATCTTATTCTTAACTATTTCTCATCAACAATAGGCTCATAAGTGACAAATAAGACGTTAGAGTCTAGCACCGTGGTTTCCTTTCATCTACTTAACCCACTAAGAATCAAATAACGAATAATTAAGACTTGCCTGAGTAAAAACTTTTTCATGTTGCGTTATAACCCAAAAATCGCTTCCCGCCACTAATCAACGACTGATACATACAAGTCGATCAGACCAACAATAATTTAACCAGCTTATCGATCTATGTAAGAAAGGAATTAGATATAAATGCAGAGATAGGCATAAATATAGGAAACAATCGATGTACCAGAAAGTCCTTTGTCTTCCACATCCACCCGTTCACCCGTGCTAGTGATTAAAGTAGTTTTTATCTAAGTAAAAAAATATGTTGCCGAGTTTACGATTGACGAAAAATGATAGACTTCAACTCATACCGGAACTTCTAAAATAAGTAGTGCTCTTGCCTCATGTGACGTGGAAATTATTACCTTTTTCACTGGAATGAATTCGTAGAAATCCTCTCATTGATAGTGGTTTATTCGAGAAACAACATAGTGGTTAAGTTCAATGTAAAGCGGCACGGTCAATTGGGACAAAGTCATAAAGAAAGCGTTCCCTTTAATTTTTTCAAATAGGTCGTGTTGATGCAAAAATTAATAGAACGTAATGAGCTCAAAGAAACTTTTAAAATTTTTGTTGATCTCTCAATTTTGTATTCGAGATATGCTTTTCTATCACCCCCCCCCCCCCCCCCCCCCCAATTACGAACTTGACAAGTGTACAATCCGTTCTCTATGACTCTTTTCTCCATGTCTATTAGTACGGTCTCGAGAAAACCATATGAGCTGATGAAAATTTATATCATCATCTGTGGTTTCCCTGGGACTTTCAGAAAAACGTCCCAAACTTTTTTTGAAATTGTCCTACAGTGAGGTTGTTACGATTGAGGGGCTATGTTGACGCCGAAACCTCTTGTACACCAAAATATACGCTGTAGATAATATTATGTCGTACATATGCAATTACACGAGGACAAAATCGAGACGATAATGAAAAAATTCGGACACTTGAGAAGCGTTCGTCTCGTGAAATAATACAATATTAAAAATAATAATATAAGAGTTATATGTTACGCATCACTCGAATCTAATTTACGTTATCATATATATTTTTCGGATGAGTTACACCCGAGGGACTAAACGGGATTGTAACCCTGACGTAATTCTCCATTGTGAAATAAAGACGCCATGAAACTGCTTACTATTTCGGACTTATTTCAAAGTTTTCCGAAATCCTATTATATAATTATCCTTCTTCATCGGCATTTCTTCCTCATGACATAGGTTGAAGCGATTTAGAAATAGCGAAAAACGGGAGGTCTCAGTATTGATTCGGATTCGAATTGGAGTTTTCCTAATCTAGAGTTATGAAATATGAATTCTCGGGATCAGGGAGTTGCGGTAGCATCTTGACGCCGAGTAATTAAAGAAATTTAAAAGGTGAGATGGCGCTACCGTACTCTCATATATGCCAGTGCCAAAATTTTTATCATTACAGATCTTATCGGTCGCCGTGCATCAAAAAGCGACAACTGACAAAAAAAAAAACTCCCAACGAGACTAAAAACGAATAATTATGGTTTTCCAAATGTTTTTCGTTTCATATCAATCTGTTCACGCAATCTTCAGACATTCGATATTGAGCTGAAGTTTTCATCAACTTTTTTTAATTTTCTTTGATATCCAGTGCCGGCTTCAGACAGTAGACAAGTAAGGCGGCCGCCTCAGGGCGCCGCTGTGAGAGGGGCGCCAGAACTTGAGGCATTTTTTTTTACTAAAACTCAAATCGATGATAAGGGCAGTTTCGTTGATCCATACTCATAGATTCTAAGCTCTAGTAGTTTTTTTTAAATCAAAAGTACGTTCTGTACATACAAGAGGGCATTGGGTTACACTATCCC
Source organism: Rhorus exstirpatorius (assembly GCA_963564615.1). Lineage (NCBI taxonomy): Eukaryota > Metazoa > Arthropoda > Insecta > Hymenoptera > Ichneumonidae > Rhorus > Rhorus exstirpatorius. Next base: position 1,346,061 of record OY751314.1, on the reverse strand, counting down.
ATTCTAATCCCATTCTAGCGGATTCTAGTAGTATACTGCCCAGAACGCTCAGCGCCATCTATCAGCTGCCTGCAACAGGCTCTTTCTATTATCGATAAACCGTGAACGCAGCCCATGCTAGGTATAACATGTGAGGGTGACTCCCCACGGAGCGTAACTTGCGTACGCAAGTTGCGCTCCGTGGGGAGTCATCCTGACGGGAATCTCGCGATTCGCGTCACCTTCGGCCCATCTCACCATCCTCGATGCCGGGAGAGCCGTTGAGCGCCAGGTAATCTTTTTAATTCAACGGCGGGAATTACCAAACCCGCTAAACTTAATCGGAACTTTAGAAAGACGTAAACGAAACACGAAAAAAGGACGCCGGCGTGTTGGATGGCGAGATCGGTGACGGAATACCCGATTCCCTCAGGATGTGGTTTTTGGAGAAAGGGCGTGGACGGCTGGCCAATTATCGAGTGCCTTCGTGATCTGAAATAACTGAACTCAACAACAGAAAATATAGGGGGTCTTGGTTCAGGCTAGTTTATTGATTCTCTTATGATAGCTCATAATTTCGATAGCCGATCGGAAAACGTAGAGAAATCACGGTAACGGAGTCGATAGCGAATAGAAAAATTCGGTAACGACGGTAACTTCGATACTTAACTAAAGTCGATAACGACGATCAATTCGATGCTTAAATAAATTCGATAACGACGATAACTTCGATACTTAAATAGATTCGATAACGACGGTAATTCGGTAACTTAAAATAATTTCGGTAACGACGATAAATTCGATGCTCAAATAAATTCGATAACGACGATAGACTCGGAAACGGGAACGTGAACAGAGAGCTCGAAAGTAAGATAGCGTGACGACAACGACAAAATAATTTCGGTAACTCGAGAACAGAAACACCTCGCAATCGAGATCACAAAAAGGTAGTTAGAGAGCAGCGGTAGCATAACGGGAACGAAACGAGAGCAAATTCGGTAACAAACGGTATCAGAGAAGGCGAGAACCCCAAAAAGATATCTCGAGAGAAACGATAGCGTAGCGATACGAGAGCAAAAGCGGTAACATGACGGGAGCTTCCCGAGCAGCGGACCGCTCGGGTCGAGGGCAACGCCGAAAGAGCGCGAATCGAACAGGTAAATTGATCGAGACGATAACGAGGAGGGAGACGAGTACGCGCACGCGTAACAAGAACTCGCAATCCCCTCGTCTCCTGACGTCACAACGACTCAAGCGCCTTATCTCGAAACGTAAAAGTCCGGAAAATTCAAACGATAACGCTAAACTCAATGGAAACAAACATTCTTTAAACGTAAAATGTAGACACGCCAAGATGTTACGGCGGACGGATCCTGGTGCTCGCGATGATCATCCTTCGAGAGGTCTTCTTCTGGTACGGGAGATCCGGGACTATAGTCCCTACGATAATGGTACGATTGGGCAATCTGTGTCGGATGGGGAATCGCGGGCCTATACGCCGACGGCCTTCCATACTGAAACGTAATTTAATCTCAAACCGCCCTTCTCTGACCATACCCTTTTCGGGAAGCGTCGAGAGTCGCACTCGAACCTTTAGACTCCCTCGAATTACTCTCTTCGAAACCGAATATACCGGGTGGCTCATTACTTCGGCCCCTCTTCACGTTACCTTGGTGACTTATGACGCAACGATCCGATAACAACGGAACGAGAGCTTACGACAATGCAAAATGGAAAAGATGACTCGAAAAATATCGAGAATCCTGGTCGGGAGGACCTGTGATGCAAAAAATCAAAAAAATTACGTCACAAACAAGTATAACCTCCATGGTACGATGAGTTACGTACTCCCGTAAATTTTTCTCTGCACCTTGCATGGTGAGGGAATACCCGACTGCATTCATTAATTATAGATGCGGCATTTCTTCGATATAAATTTAAAGGTTATCTAATGTGCCTAGGTCTAACTAATAACGACTGTTAGGTTTAGTAAACGTAAATATGTACGTTGCGACAGGAAAATAAATCCCTTTCCTCGACGTCAACGCTCGACTCGACTCCTCGGGTCCTATCGTACCAAGACCCCTAGATTATCCATTAAGGCGATACAACTGTAAGGATTTGCCGAGACAAGACTCCTCACACTGCTGGAAATAAGAAGCACGTGTCAATCGATTGGTCATCGATGACGCGTGCGCATTAGGAATTACGCCTAACGAGCGACGAGCGAGCCGAGAGACGACACTTCGCTCACGTCTTTCGTAAGAGCCAGGTCAGTTCCCGAGGAGTCTTGTCGCGGAAAATATAAAGAATATTAATATTAGTCGAACTAATGTGAATTTTGCCGAATCTTTCGACAAAAGGTCACAAAGTCTCAGTTCTAGTATCGTCAATTAAAAGTAATAAAGATTTGTCGTAAATTCATCGTGTCTTTCGACTGAATTTACCGTGTATTGGATTCGGCAAGTAATCAGGGGTGAGAGTGTGGCCGAAGGCGTTTGTCGAACGAGAATAATCGGGATTCAGCCGAAAAGTAAGTCAATAAAGAGAATTTATATATTTGTCTTGGACTTTCTTTACTGCACTTGCAGCTCTTTGTTTCTGGTCCTCCAACTGTACCCTCCCCTTTATGATCGTCTCATTGTTAAGGGAGCTAGTCCAAAAAAGAGAAGTCGATAGTTTCTTAATTTTCTAAAAATTAATTGGCGCCCCGTTGATAAAATTGTATATAGGAAATTAATTAAAGCCCTGCCAGCCGACGGACCACGGCCGCGGCAGGAGAAGACATAGTAAATCGTTTGTGTTAAAAAAAGCCTGTCTCAACGTTTCTGATACCATATAGTTTCCATTTACCGTAACGTATGTATGTGTTGCCACGGAACTTTTCACTTTGCCGGACTTTATTACCGGGCTAACCCGGGCTAGGTATTCGCAAAAAAAATGTATTAAATAAAGAAAATAAAATGACAATGGTCCTGGGAATAATGAATCAGAGGTTATTATAATATCAGGATTTATTATGACGACTCAGGTGACACGCTCACGCGATAACTTTCGAGCGTGGCGAGAACGCACAATACAAAAGAAATTAATGTGTTCCAAACAAAAAAAAAAAAGAAAACGCAAGAAGAAAAAAAAAAGGAAAAAAAATGTGACGTGCCTAACGGCGTGCTTAACGCTATATCTACGCATAATTAATAATTTTTGGGCGCCAGTCGATGTTAATCGAAAAAATCTCTATCTCGGATACTTGAACACAAAACGAAAGGAAAAGAACAGGAGGGATTATGCTATCTCAGGGTCTACGGGTTTTCCGGCTCACGGGCCTCTTAATTATTACCCACGTCGGGTTTTCACAATTAGGGAAAATAATCGAACTCGCAAATAAATAGGGGGATTACAATAAATAAAAAGAAAAGAGAATAGGCACGACGGTTAAGAAAAATCGCGGAAGTGTAATGGGGGGGGGGGGGGGGGGGTCGCGCTGCGTCACCACATGCTCACGGAATTATACACGGAAAAAGGGGCAAATTGTCGCAAAAAGTATTCATAACGAGAATGCAAATAATGGACAACGGAACGGGCTTACTTGACTCGTCGCTCAATCACTCGTACTCGCTGAGAAGGGGGATTATCGATCGTGATCTCGAATGTCGCTCTTAATGGCGGTCACGCTATCGTTTCTCCTTCTTTCTCACGTTGCAATAGTTTCTCTAGGACTCGATATAATTTTACGTTCGATGGACTACTCTCTCGCTATGCTCTCGCCGAAGTGACGAGCTCGTCGTCTTCTTCACCGGACCGGCTTGGGGTGGAAGGGTAGGAGGAATCTAGGAATGATTTGGGGATCAAGGGCCTGCGCAATATAAAGGTAGGTCATGGAGGGATCAATAATCGATATTTAATTGGGTCACCGGAGTCGCCGTCACAGGCGCAAGCGCCTTCGATGATTGATACCCCGTAAGGTGCTGCCAAAGATGGAATGTGACGGTCGACTCGGTGACAAATCTCGTAGGGGGGAAGGATGGGGGCTCCCTGTGGACACTGGCGCTCGAATTTGTGTATGACGTGACGTTGCTCGCTCTTCGATGATTTTTCCCAATAATCCCTGTTGCTCGATATACCGACCGTGTCCTCACAGATATTCGGCTTCCCTCGGTGCTGTGTCCGTGTGAGGGCCTCGGTGGTGTGAGTGGGACGCTCCACAAAGGAGAAAACGCTTTGAGCAGCGCCGTCGGGGCCTCTCGTACTTTTTCGCCGTCCACAGGGTTTTCTTGAATAATATTGGGCTGGGATCATAGGTCGACGGGATTATTAAGGAGATTATTGGGTTGATATTGGACTACAGGGATGGTGAAAGAAGAGCGACGAGGGACGACGGAGTTTCGATGGGTTTTCGATACTTTGGGTCACTTATTCTAAATTACATTGTTCGGGTTTTTTCGGCGTGTGGTGACGGACTTCGGCGAGGCTTACGCCTTGCCTGTGACACAGTGTCACAGTGTATAAGATGATATCCACCATGCAGATGTAGACCTGTCCTCAATCTCTCTTCGCATAGACCCTTCCCCCACCCCGCTACTGATCAAAAATGCCTGGGACTACAATTTTGAGGGGGCTTGGCCCCCTTTCTTACGACCCAGGCCTAGTGATGATCGTCAGAGCGGTGGTCGCAATCTTATAAAGACGGCAAATTCAATTGATAGATTTACATGACAGATCGTAATCGAGTTTAATTTCGAGGTTTCGTGATGGGCTTATTCAGCAGAAGTGAATATGTGTGACAGCTGAGATATCGATAATATTTGGTAGATCGTGATCGAGTTTAATTTTGAGGTTTCGCGCTGCGTTTATTCAGCGGAAGTTAATGTATGTGACAGCTGAGACATATGCGTAACCCATAATATTTGAATTACGAATGTTGAATTATGAAATTAAAACGTTGAAAAACGTGAGTAGTATATGGATCACTATGGCCACCCCACTTCTATCCCCTCCACTTTCCCCAGCGCTGGAGCCTCTTTTCGAGCATGGTGGGGGTAACGCCAGGGCGAGGAGGTGAGGGGAGAGTTCTGAGGGCCTGCCATAGTGGTCGGATTATTATTATTATTATTATCATTTATTTTTATTATTTTAAATGTGCTCTCACTCTCTCTCTCTTTTTTTTCTTTTTTTTTGTACTCTCATCATTATTTTACTTTATTCTCTATTTTATTTTATTATTGTTGTGTTTTTTCTTCTGTTTCTGATCTTGTTCTCGAGTACCATGCATGGCCTATTGTAAATGTGTGGTACTTATCCAACATTGCTATGGATAAATAAATATATCTATCTATCTATCTCTCATTCTTTCTCTTTGAAACTCCACAGTGGTGCACATTATTATTTTTTAAATATTATTATTATTATTTGAAAAGTTCTCTCTCTTGCTCTCTCTCTCTCTCTCTCTCTCTCTCTCTCTCACTCTGGATTATTATTGATGACTTTCATAATAATTATTTTTCTTATCATTATTTTCAATATTTCCATTTCTCTCTCCGATTTATTGTTATTTTTTACTTTTATTATTATTACTATTATTATTATCATTTCCAAATATTTTTACTTACGCTTCTTCCGAGGCTTTAGGCGCATATCTTTCTTTCTCTCTCTCTCTCTCTCTCTCTCTTTCTCCTGGTGTCGTCTCCTGGTGTCCTCTCTTATTTTCCCCATCTTCGACTATTGCTCAATTGTGCTATCTGACATTGCCGTTGATGAGGATATTCGATTACATCGAGCGCTCAATGCATGTGTGCGTTTCGTTTGCAATGTGAGAAAATTCAATCACATCACGCCATACTATGCGAGGCTAAAGTGGCTCAAAGTATCGCAGCGTCGGAATTATTTTCTGGGTGTCTTTGTATTCCGAACCCTACACTATCGAGTTCCCTTGTTTGTTGCTCTCCAGCTGATTCTCCGCTCTCACGTCCGTGGTCGGCCTATTCCTTCTCGTGTGCCTGAGTCTGCCCTTGTGACACCGCTATGTAGAACTGTAGGGTATGAAAAATCTACCACTGTCTCGGCTATATACGTCTGTGGAACTCGCTCCCTTCCGCATTACGTGTCTTTCTCTCTTTCGACATGTACAGGGCCTCTCTCTTCGAATTCCTAGCGAATACATAGCTCTAATTTTACGTTTAAGTTCTCATTTTAATACTAGTTAAACACAATTTGAATATAATTCAATGTAGTAAAGCGGAATCAAGATCTTTCTGTGCTTCGTACTCCCGAGACTCTAGATTTCGGCTATTTAATCCTAAGTCTATGTATTATCTCTATATTTTTTGTGCATTTGTACCTATGGGTCACCACTCTTGTATCATAAAACTTGGTTCTATTCTATTCTATTCTCTCTCTCGCTCCTGTCACTTAAGTTTTTCTATCTTTCTCCTTTTCTCGCACGCACTCTCTGTTTCGCGCATGCCCTTTTTCTCTCTTTCTCTCTCTCTCTCTCTCATTGTTTCGGTGACAGAGAATTTATTCCGAACTCGTGAAAAAAATGACCGCACCGTACAATGGCGAAGGAGTTTAAAAACACTCGTACTAGCGTTACAAAATTTTGCCAATATTCCTACGAGTAAAATTTTGAGTGATCTGCACAGAAATTATTTTAAAAAACCGATAGAATGAAAACCTGCACAGATATATTCGTTATACTCATATCCGTGAGCCACGTCTTCATTAAATATTTTTTTAGCACGAGCACACGTTAATCCTGAGAGCACATAAATTATTTAGACGAACACAATTTTAACCGATCGACGTTGCGTGAACGTTTTACCAATGTTACACGATTAAAAGAACGATGATTACTAAGCTCTACAGCTGCTTGGAGACAAGCTCCACGCGCCTTTAGGGATAATATTTCGAAGACTTCTCGGCGCGTGAGAAATGCACCGTCAGCACCACGTGCATGTCTCATCGTCGCTCAGGCTTGCTCGAATTCGCTCATCTTTCTATTCGTATGGAGAATAATATATTTAATGTATATAATGTGATCTGAAGATGCAACGCAAGTATACGTGCAATAGGTATACTCTGCGAATATACATAGGTATAGCAGCAGTTCTTTTACATATAGGGCGAAGAATAAATTAAAATGGTGCAGATCACAGATAGGGATACTTTAGAATCGAATGATCTCATCTGCAAGAGCATAGCGATGACTGATGCTGTTCTCCATTGTGTTTGTATTTTTCAAAATTTTTTTACCGGGAGGGAAAAGATGAATGGCCCTCACCGCTACACATACATACTGCTGTGTATAAGAGGATGTCAGCTAATTTGCACGCGTCAAGGTTTACTTTGTTTTGGCTATAATTAAGTATCAATATCATGATATGTTTCATAACTACACATTATGCATACTCTGCGAATATACGTAGGTAAGTTGACGAGGTATCGTTCAGCAGTAGCAGTTCTTTTAGATATAGGGCGAAGAATAAATTAAAGTGGTGTAGACCACAGGCAGGGATACTTTAGCATTTAATGACCCATCTACAAGAGTATAGCGATGACTGATACTGTTCTCCTTTGTGATTGTATTTTTTAAATATTGTTTGCACCCCGAGAGAATAGTTGCATAGCTCTCACCGCTACACATATATGCTACATGCTGTTGTGTATAAGAGGATGTCAGCCAATTAGCACGCGTCAAGGTTTACTTTGTTTTGACGAGAACAGAGTATCAATATCATGATGCTTTATGAAAGCGATATATAAGTCCGATTAGAGCTATGTAAGAAAAATTGTGAGTTAAAAAATTTTCTCTAGCCTTGAAATTATTTTCTTTATGAAAAAAAAATTATTTTCTCGAAAAAAGAGCCGAGAGATGAAGCGAGTCTTAGCCGTGAGGTACGGCAGAGATCACGAGCATAGTTATTGAGCTCTCCGCATTGTTCAAGTATTCGCTAATTCTGACTCTCTCTCTATTATTGCTAGCATGGCCGAACTGCCAGCAAATCAGGCGGTCAGCTGCTTCGCTTGTCGTAAACGTCCTCCGACCATCTCGAGCGTGGCGAGTAGCGCGGCGAGCAACTCCACCACGATTCGTTCCGTTCAATCTCCGCTTTCTCTTGGTGACCAAATATCTGGTCTCTCGTCACTCGTCACCTCTTTTGCCGCCAAACTTGATGGTGTAGAAACTGCCATGAAGTCCATGCCCAAAATGTCTCAAAAGCTCGACAAGCTCGATCACGTGATGCACGATGTCGCTGCGATTAAACAGCAAGTGGCTGGTCTAAATGACCTTCGCGATGAAGTTCGGGACTGCCTTGATAGGTTAACCACTGTCTCCACGCGACTTGACAGTATCGAGGGGTTCACTCCAGCGCTATCTCGCGCACATGCTAGCCTATAACGGCGAGTTGACGAGATGGAACAACGCCCCGCGTCTCATGCTCCTTCCTTGGATCATCACGTCTTGGACCGAATTCGGCAACTGGAGTGTGCGAGTCACGCCTGTGATATCGTAATTTCCGGCCTACCCGAGTCGGACATCGACGATCGTGTTCACGTCACAGCACTGTGCACGTTGCTAAATGTTCCCATCGGTCAGTCACAAATCATACAGATTAGACGTATGCGGGCTACTAAGAACACTACTGCTCCACGCTCGCTCTTTCTTACGCTCAACTCCTCAGCTCTGCGGAACTCGATACTCGCTGCAAGACGCTTGAAAGGCACGCTTAAGGCTAAGGAAGTCCACATTTCTTTCTCTGAGTCCCAACTCATTCATATTAACGAGTTTCTCCCTCCTGAGCTTCATCACCTTCTCATGCGTGCTAAGACGGTCGCCAAGGAAAAGCGCTATCAATACGTCTGGACTCGAGATGGGGTCGTTAACGTCAAAAAGTCCTCTGATGCCCCCGTGATACGTATTACCGATATCGACCAGCTCGAATCTCTGATTTGACTTGATCATGCACGCTCTCTGCCACCCATCCCGAATTACATCTCACCGAAACTTCGGATCTGTCACATTAACGTCCAATCGCTTGTACCTCGCCACACCGAATTTTCGCAATATTTCGCAGAACATCGGTATGACATCATTCTCATCTCGGAATCCTGGCTCAAGCCTCACATTTCTGATGACATTGTGAACATGCCAGGTTATAATCTCACGCGTTGCGACAGGATTGGTAAGGGTGGTGGTGGGGTGTGCATATTCACCAGTGGTTCACTTCGGACTACCATTGTCGCATCCTCGGCTTCCGCGTCATACGTACCAATGCCCGAGTATCTTTTTCTAGCGGTGAACGGCCCTAGTCTAGGAAAACTACTCATTGGTGTTGTATACAGATCACCCAAAATAGCCTTTTCTGATAAGATTGAAACTTTATTAGCCTCAACTTGTCAAGATTTTGTTTCCAAAGTTATCATGGGCGACTGGAACGCGAACTTCTGCTCAACAAATCCAGATAGTGCCTACCTTCGTCGTATTTTTAACTGCTTCAATCTCGATATTGTTCCCTATCAACCTACTTATCATACGTCGACATCTTCCACGTGGCTCGACCTTGGCAACGTGGACTCCATCGAAAAGGTCTCTGAACAGCAACAAATTTTTCTCCCTTTCGCAGCTGGTCATGATCTCATAGGGATAACCTATGACTTTGCTCGACCACAAACGACGCCCGTGCTCGGTTTACAGCGTCGCAACTGGCAATTTCTACGCGAACCAACCTTTCCAGAAGTCCTGATGTCTCATGACTGGTCCTCTGCTAGCAACACAATGGATGCCAATGATAAGGTCATCGCGTTCAATAATACTCTTAACCGGTTTCTCGACACATATGCTCCGCTTCGGACGATTGTAGTTCGTCGACGTTCAGTGCCTTGGATGACTCCTGAACTTCGTACGCTGATCACCTTGCGCAACCGCATCCGTGCCAAATGGAAACGCACGAAAAACGCTCTAGTACATCTAGAGTATAAGTTCCTGAGGCAACGCGCGCATCTGCTCCTCTCACGCACAAAAAACGATTACTATGCCCAGCGCCTGTCAGAGATTTCCAATCCGAAGTGTCTTTGGCCGGAACTCTGTCATCTCGGGATCGTACCCAGCAGAAAGCACTCTGAAGTCGCTATTGCACCCGATGAACTAAACTCATACTTCAGCTCGGTCCACATCGCTGCTGACATCCTACAAACATCGCAGGCATTCGATGAGACAGAGTTCTTCTTTGCTCACATTACCCCTGAAACTCTCAAACGCCATCTCTCTCTCGATGATTCTCACGTCTGTGGCCCCGATAGTTTCTCCGGTTTTTTGCTGAAGTACTGCACCACGCCGCTGTTTCCCTTGATCCTCGACATCCTTAACTGTTCGCTTATTTCGTCGGTTTTTCCTTCACCATGGAAAGAATCGCATATCACCCCTATCCCGAAGGGCCGTAATCCATCTCTGCCATCAGACTTTAGGCCGATTTCTCTACTTTGCGTGCTCTCAAAAATTCTAGAGAGAATCGTGCTTGCTGACCTCACGCTATATTTGCAACGCTCAGGTCTCACAGACCCTCATCAATTTTGGATTCGTAGCAGGTGGCTCTACTCAAGCTGCTCTGATTAAAGTTCTTGATGCTGTGCGTCTTGCGATCGACCATCGGGAAGTCACTGTACTTGTCCTTTTTTATTTCTCCAAAGCATTCGATACGGTAGATCACACGAAGCTAACTGAGAAACTCGCACGGCTGAAATTATCTCGATCAGCTTTAAGGTGGTTCTGGTCATATCTCACTGGTCGTCGCCAGGCAGTTCGCACATCACGCGGTCTGTCCAACTGGCTACCGGTCACATCTGGCGTCCCCCAAGGGTCAGTACTGGGCCCTGTGTTATTCTCTATCTTCGCAGCCGACATCAACGACGTGGTGAAAAACTGCTCCATCGTAAAATACGCAGATGACCTACAAATTTACGCGCATTGTTCGCCTGCGCGCATTGCCGAATGTATCGCTCTCGTCAATGACGACATAGTCCGAATCTGTGATTGGGCTGACCAAAATTCTCTGCGGCTAAATCCTGCCAAGACTCAGGCTATGATCCTCGGCTCTGCCAGAATCAAAAACAATATGTGGCGATCTTTGACTCCTCAAATAAAGGTGCGTGACACCCTTATCCCGTATGTCGATGTGGCGAAGAATCTCGGTGTGCTCATCACTCCATCTCTGAACTGGCGCGAGCAAGTCACGGTCACCTGTAATAGAGTGTATAAAACTCTTTATCAATTAAAGGCCAATGGGCAAGCACTCACGGCCGATCTCCGTCGCCTACTTGTCGCAGCTCTCATCTTTCCACTATTCGACTACGGCTCACTCTTACTCCTCGATATCATCGGCGCTGAGGACACTCGCCTTCATCGTGCTCTCAATGCCTGTGTACGATTTGTCCTCAACGTTCGCAAATATGAGCATATCACGCCGTTCTACGAGAGGCTCAAGTGGCTCAAAGTCGCCCAACGCCGCAACTACTTCCTAGGCATCTTCGTGCATCGTGCGATTAACTCTCGTATCCCTGACTTCTTCGCCACGCAATTGGTCCATCGTCGAGCAGGTGTGATTCTCACTCGTGCGGATCCTAGCGACCTTGTCGTCCCTCCAGCTCGAACCTCTGGGTACCAAAAATCGGCTGTCGTATCGGCTACCCGGTTATGGAATACGCTACCTCCGACGCTGCGCGAAACACACTGTATTGCCACCTTTAAAAGCGCCCTTTTTGAATTTCTTCGCGCGCCTGTGTGCCCTCCACTGAGAGGGTGAACTACTTGTATCACTGTCAGTATTATTATTATTATTATGTCTCTGTTTAAGGCACAAATGACAAATGTCTAGTGTCTTATATCCTATCTCTGTATAATGTCTTCACTATCTCTGTATAATATCCTTAGTTTTAGCTAGTTAATAAGACACTTTACTTTGCTTTGTATACAATCCCTCGATTTATACTTGTGGGTCTCCACCCTAGTATCATAATAAACGTTCTATTCTATTCTATTCTCTCTCTCTCTCTCTCTCTTTCTGTATCCATATCTTTTTCCATGCTCGAGAGTCTTTCTATAGGAACAATAGTAGACATTTTAAATATTTTTCGATGTATACCGAGTATGCAGGAATGGCACTGCGAGTTATCGCGATTTCTCGAGATGTGTGAAATGCATCAGCAACAGGGCAGCAACCGGCTACATGTCGGCTTTGCTCAATGCTGCGAGACTCTGCTCCTTATTTTTCGCTTAATGTGTGCTCATCTCTATCAACCCCCGTGTCTCTGAATGCACATAACTGCCTTCATTTACGAGGGTTCAAACGCTGCTACTTCTTTTCATACACATTTTTTCACGGGACATGAATATTGAATGTTACTATTTTTCTTTGAAAAAAATAAAAGCAACCGGAAATCGTTTGTTGATCGTTCGTTTATATTACTCGTGTGACGATCCCGCATTACATCCAAGTTGACGACACAAATAAGAGAGAATAATCGGTGGCCGTAGCGCAGTGGTTAGCGCTCCCGCTTGCAAGCCGAAGAGTCCCGGGTTTGAATCCACGGGCGGCACACTTGATTCTTTTTCTCATCGTCTTGGATCGTCACCACTCATTACCCCGTTCGACCATCACAACCTGGTGTCAGTTGTCACAGAATGAAGCATGAAAAACGTGGAGAAAATTGCCACCGAAAAGAACTGCAACGGTCGATGATACTTCGAGAATAGACACGTGAAAAAGTCTCTACTCCGAGATATACACACACACACATATATATATATATATATCGTTCTATATTATATAAATATATCGCCGCCGCCGCCGCCGTCGCCGCCGCCGCCGCCGCCGCCGTCGCCGCCGCCGCCGCCGCCGCCACCGCCGCCGCCGTGTCAAGAATGTATGGGGCATTCCGTCTAAAATCGACCTATCTAAAAGCCTCATATATGGGGCATTCCGTCTAAAATCGACCTATCTGAAACCCGATATATGGGGAATTCCGTCTAAAATCGACCATCTAAAAGCATGATATATGGGGCATTCCATCTAAAATCGACCTTCATAAAAGCCTGATATATGGGGCATTCCGTCTAAAATCAACCTTTCTAAAAGCTTGATATATGGGGAATTCCGTCTAAAATCGACCTTTTTAAAAGCCTGATATGCCGGGAATTCCGTCTAAATCGACCTATCTAAAAGCCTGATAATTCTGCCTGGTGATTCTGTCTCAACTTGATATATCGATATGAATCGATATATCGATATAAATCGATATATCGATATGAATCGATATATCGATATGAATCGATATATCGATATGAATCGATATATCGATATAAATCGATATATCGATATGAATCGATATATCGATATGAATCGATATATCGATATGAATCGATATATCGATATGAATCGATATATCGATATGAATCGATATATCGAATATCGATATGAATCGATATATCGATATGAATCGATATATCGATATGAATCGATATATCGAATATCGATATATCGAATATCGATATATCGAATGTCGATTTATCAAATATCGATATATCGAATATTGATTTATATCGAATTTTGGTTTTTGATAAATCGATAAATCGATATATCAATCCGTCTAACATCAACCTACCTAAAAACCGGATATATGGGGAATTTCGTTTCAACTCGACCTATCTGAAAGTCTGATATTATAGGAATTCCATTTCATTTCATGTATATACATATGTTATGTATATACTAGGGTGTTTAAAAAAAAAAAATTTCGATTTTCCAACGGGTCACACCTAAAATAGTTAGTTTAGGTAAAAAAAAAATGTATGTCAAAAGATGAGAATTTTAGGCTGAGTGGAAGATTCGCCGCAATTGAGTTAAAATTTTTTTTTTTCATTTTTATCGAATTTATAATGAAAATTTTTTGATTTTCCAATGGGTTACACCTGAAATAATTAGTTTGGGTAGAAAAAAAATTTATGTCAAAAGATAAGAATTTTTGGTTGAGTGGAAGATTCGCCCCGCATTTGAGTTGAAAATTTTTTTTTTTCGTTTTCATCGAATTTATAATTAAAATTTCTTGATTTTCCAACGGGCCACACCTGAAATAATTAGTTTGGGTAGAAAAAAAAATTTATGTCAAAAGATGAGAATTTAAGGTTGAGTGGAAGATTCGCCCCGCATTTGAGTTGAAATTTTTTTTTTTTTTAACGAATTTATAATGAACATTTTTCGATTTTCCACACCTGAAAAAATTTTTTAAAATTTTTTTTTTTCTTTTCATCGAATTTATAATATAAATTTTTCGGGGCACACCTGAAATAGTTGGTTTAGGTCGAAAAAAATTTTATGCAAACAGATGAGAATTTTAGGTTAAGTGGAAGATTTGCCGCATTTGAGTTGAATATTTTTTTTTTTTTCTTTTCATCGAATTTATAATGAAATTTTTTTTATTTACCAACGGGCCACACCTGAAATAATTAGTTTAGGTAAAAAAAAAATGTATGTCAAAAGATGAGAATTTCAGGTTGAGTGGAAGATTCGCCGCATTTGAATTAGAATGTTTTTTTTTCTTTTTATCGAATTTGTAATGGAGTAGTAATTTTACCAGAAATTATTCATTATAAATTCGATAAAAGGAAAAAAAAAATTTTATTTAAATGCGGCGAATCTTCACTCAACCTGAAACAGAATCGTGTCAAGAATCGATAAATTGATATATCGATACGTCGAATCATGTCACGAATCGATAAGTTGATATATCGATATACCGAATTGTGTCTAGAATTGATGAATTGATATATCGATGTATCGAATCGAGTATAAATATAACAAAATGTGTCAAAAATCGATATTTCGATATATCGAACCGTGTCAAGAATCGATATATCCATATATTGAACGGAGTCAGAAATCGATATATCTATATATTGAACCGTTTCAGTAATCGATATATCGGTATATCGATATTTCAATAAAACCCAAACTCAACCCAAACTCTTATCCGAAAACCAATTAACACAAATATAAACAATTTTTTTTCAAAACATCTTTCCAGAATGTTTTTCTTTAACAACTGACACAAACACAAGATGGGGGGTTGGCGCGCGAAGCGCGCAGGGGGGCGAAGCCCCCCTAGTATATATATATTGAAACGTTTCGAGATTTTATATGTTAAATATCGAAAGTTTTAAATATTTTATTTCGATCTGAGAGCTGGATTCGTGTTCTGGACTCGAGTAGTCAAAAAGAGATAGCCGAAAGATTAATCCTTTAAATGTATTTTGAGAAATTAGTTCAATTGATGTGTTACTTTTTATTGTTTATGTTGTTTGCCTCAGAATAGGTTCACTCTTAGGGTATGGTGGCCGGAACTATTTCATCATCGGCATTTTGACTCTATTGTTGAACATTTTGCTGTTCAATTAATTAACAAAAAGAGTGATATGGACTTTGCCGGTCCAGACGGCTTAATTAATAAAAGAGAGGTTAATTTAGGAGGACACGTGTTTTTGAGATCGACGATTACTGGTCCTTAGGTAATCTCGAGATTGAAGTGTGAAATTTTGTTTTTTTTCTTTTACTGAAGCTAAGTTAACAAAAAAAGTTTTATTCAAGGTTTTTGGTGTTTTTAGTTGCTAATGCCGAGATCTAGGTTTTTCTGTAAGAAAGACCTATACTCTAGGCGACTTATCCTATGTTATGTCGTACTCTCTCTAGCTCGCGTTGGACGCTGTGCCAAGACGAATTCGAGATCGTGCGACGGTAGTGAGCCGGGCCTGCTCAGGAGCACGAAACAAACAGAGCGGATCTTCCTGTAAAAGAAAGTATGGTATGATGGCTTGAGTGGTACCTAGTGGATAGCTGTGGTTGATTACTCGACGAGGGTCGAGTCGTTAGCACAGCTGTTAGCTTGGGGAACTTTACTATGCGCTCGATGCAATACGAGGACTATAGTGAAGTATAGTAACTAGGATGGAAACTTTGGCTATGCGCTCGACGCAATGCGAGGACTCTAGCTAGGTATGCTACTAGGTAGGAACTTACTCAGGCAATCGTGCAATACGATCACTTCGCAAGCGAAGGGTTTAGAGGAAGGTCCTAATGCTAGCGTCAGACGCGATGCTGAGACTAGCGCTTAGAAGGTAGAGGTGTTCTGGAGTGAACGGTAGGAAAAGGAATAGTGAAAATGGTAATCGTCCGTCGTTTGCTCGGCCTTTTATACCCGTCGCAGCTGTGGTGTCTCGCGGTGGGGCCGTGAGCCATCAGCGAATCTTGTTTGCTCATGCGCAGGATTATTATTGTTATTTGTCCACTACTGTCGGTGTCTTTGTCAGGTACTATGCGTCACGTTCTGATCTCTATCGATCGTGATCTAGCGAGTGTTGGTAAGTTAGAGTATGCGGGAGTTACCCTCAGTAGATACGTCGCTGTGTGGGTAATGCGCTCAGTTTATTACGAGAAAAAAGGAGGGGGGGGGCTTCGTTCCGTTACAATATATATATATATATATGGGTAGCACAGGAGCGAATGACATTCATCCGCCATGTTCGTCAATGTTTTTACCACCGAAAAAAGTCTTTACCCGCAGTTTCCAACTCGTAACGCATTCCCCGTCTGGTGGAGTTTTTAATTGCCCTGCGGGGGGCAATTTAATTTAATTTAATTGCCCAGAGATTGACAGAGATTAAGAGAGATTGAGAGAGATTGAGTGAGAATGAATGAATGAATGAATGAATTGTTTATTATGCCGTGGAACAATATTCCATAGGCAAACTTAATACAGAGGTGAAAATAAAATATAATATAACTAAATAAGAAACAAAATAAAATATCAGGAATAAGAGTTTGATTGTGCTCTCAAAACAAATTTTTAATTATTACGACTAACTTAGGACTAATTTCGAAACCAACGCAGGGTTTTTGCAGACTACTATAGCAGGAATTGCAGGGAATGTAATACTTAAGATTAAGGAAATGCATCTTACATAATATACATATACATGTACCACCTATCAGACCGAAATATTTCAGACAATATATGTACTAAATTAAAAACTAAGCTTAAAAGCTAGGACGAGATCATTTAATGCTTTGCAGAAAAAAGATAAAGATAGGAGAAGATAAGAAAAAGATAAGAACAACAGTCCGAAATACATGATAGAAATAAATGATAGAAAGGCCCAAGATCAGGTAGTCTCGTTCGAAACACGCAAAAGATAGGCATGCAGCCGGCACTTGAAAGTACTGAGAGTGTTCGCGGTAGTAATTTCAACGGGAAGAGAGTGCCAAAAATAAATCGCAGATACCAGGAAAGATTTTTGAAGGATAGAAGTCCGGCAGGAAGGGATGTGGAAGGTGGGGGCCACGACGGCGCGAGTGGGACGCTGAGGTGGTCGCGCAGCAGTAAACAGGTCAGAGATATAACCTGGGTGCTCGCCGAAAAGAACTTTGTAAATCGTGATGCCCATGAAATATTTACGTCTATGGCTCACCCGCAGCCACACTAGTCGCTCTCGAAAGGGTGAGATGTGCACATCCCTGCGGATTTGAAATATGAATCGTATGCATTTATTTACGAGGCGCTCCAAAATGAGATTCTGTTCACCTGCCAAATCATTATATACCAAGCAACAATAGTCAATGACTGGAAAAATTAATGAGGTTATTAGCGTTTTCCTAAGGTTAAAAGAGAGCGATTGCATGTTATGCTTGAGTCGAAAAAGGATACAGTTTATTCTGTTCGATATCATAAGAATATGCCGGTTCCAGGAAAGATTGGACGTGAATATAACTCCTAGGTTTCGAACCTCATTCACAAAAGGGATAGCAGTGCCATTTACCATAATGCGTGGGAGGCTGGCGAGGTCAATCTGATTTATATAGGTGCCACTACCCAGGATAATGGTCATCGATTTAGCAAGGTTCAGTGATAGTCCATGGGAGGAGGCAAAATCAGCTATGACTTGAGCATCCTGGGACACCCGATCTAGTGACTCGATTAGAGCAGCGGGGCGGCAGGAGAGGTAGATTTGTGTATCATCAGCATAGATGAGGTGTTTGGTATGTTGAAGACCAGCACCAATATCGTTGATGAACATCGAGAATAAGAGAGGCCCCAGAACGGAGCCCTGAGGGACGCCAGTATTTGTGGACATCCAACTCGAGGGCGAGCCTGTGTCATCCATAACTGCCTGAGTTCGATTCGAGAGGTACGAAAAGACCCATGCCAGAGCACTGTCAGAGAATCCCAGGTAGCGCAACTTGTTTAATAGAATTACATGAGGAACCGTGTCAAAGGCCTTGCTAAAATCGAACAGAACCAGGATAGTGACCATTCTATCATCAACAGCCTGTCTAATATCTTGACAAAGTTTTAATAAGACCGTCTGTGTACTGTAATTCTTTCTGAAGCCCGATTGCAAAGGGTTGAGAAGACTGTTTGAGTCAAGAAAAACAGACATCTGTTTGTGGACGAGGCGCTCAAAGAGTTTAGAGGCCTCAGACAAATTTGCAATGGGTCTCACGTCCGAAGGTGAGGATGGTGGATTCTTTTTGACCAAGGGACGAATGAATACTCGCTTGAAAAGAGACGGATAAATACTATTCTGTAGGCTGGTGTTAAAGACTCTGGTCAGGAGCGGTGTGACAACGTTTACGGCTTTTCGGAGTGCGAACAGTGAGACACCATCGGGACCTTGCGAGAGCGACTCGGATTGGGTGGCTGAAATGGCATTGAAAACACTCTGAGCGGAGATTTCTGCAAAATTAAATACTGGAGTATCGTGTGGGAGAGGGTCGACTAGATCCGGAGTGAAAGCTGTAGGGTAAGGAGAGTCTGAGTAGGAGATACTGGAAAAATAGTCATTTAATACCTCAGCTGAGAAAAAAGGGAACGGCGAGATCCCTCTGGGTTTCGCGAGCCCAAGATGTGCAAGTTCTTTCCAGAGTTTAGCAGGATCCGAGACACCCAAGAGCCTGCGTTCATAGAAAAGCCTTTTTGTTGTCTTGATCTCAGTAGCAAGAGAGTTTCTATAATCTCTATATATTGACAAATGTAACGGACCACCCGACCTCCGTGCCTGACGATATAAACGATTTTTAGTTCTTATCTTTTCCTTAATTTCAGCGGTAAGCCATGGCGCCTGAGGTCTTTTGAGAGTCCAAGTGCGCAGGGGTGCGTGCATATCAAATGAGCATTTTAATCGATCAAAGAGCGTGTCGACGAAACTATCAAGGGGCAAATCAACGTCGCTGTCGGTGTCAGATAGGTTGATAAAGGCACGATTACAATTTTCACGAAACGTTTCCTCGAATTCAGCTTGAACAAAACGCCTGCCATCGCGCCTAGAGATAGTAGGCTTTCGAGGGGTATCAGCGGTGAAATTGTAAAGAAGCTCGATGGAGTCATTGCCTGCAATAAACGGGGAGTCCGATTTATTGAATTTCAATATTTTTGAGGTAGAGTCAACAATGACAACATCGAGCCACGAATCGGAGGAAGCTGTGTGAAAGGTAGCCTCGGAGTTGATTATGGAAAGACTATGAGAGGTAACAAAATCGCGCAGGGAGGACGCCTCGAAGTTAGTACTGAGCAGATTACAATTCAAATCACCGACAATCAGAACGTTTTTATACGAGAGAGATAGGCGCGAAAAGACTTCGGAAAAATCTCGAAATAGATTACCCTTTGGCCGGCGATAGACACACGCGAGCAGGAGCGATTTGTCAATAGAATTTCTGAGCTCAAGCATAATATATTCAGGCATGTTTGAGAATCCTGGAGGAGAGACATGCAAGATGCGATAACGGAGAGAATAGTGTATAAAACAAGCAACCCCACCTCCACGCTTCCCCTGACGATCATTGCGTATCAAATTGTAATTATGAAGCGTTAGCAAACTATCGGAAATATTTTCATTTAACCATGTCTCAGTAACAGCTATGACGTGATAGAAATTTGTGGTTAAATGTGCCTGAATAAACTCAAAGTGTCCTAGCAGAGAGTTCGCATTGAAATATAAAATCTTGAGAGCGACCTGTGCGGCAGGGGGATCATCCGTATCGTTTCGCTCGGTGTCGGTGGTCGGAGAGCGCGTAGTGAGTCAGATGATTTTTTCCAGATCAGCCTCCGATTCAATGTGAATTACCGGTCCGCGATCCGAGCGTTGGGCATGAACGGCGCCCGCCCTCCACCATACAGATTTAAACCCAAGTCCAAGCGCCTTGACTCTAGCTCGTTTTAGCAGCTGATAGGAGGCTCGCGGTAGAAATTCATTCACAAAAATAGGGGTGTTGTGTTCGGATGAGAAAACATCCGCATTTGTGAGCAATCGCTTTATGCGTTTGCGTTCGACGATGAAATCGCGAGTATCAGCACTCTTAACTCGCACGATGAGTGATCGAATAGCATTTGAAGGTGGACGTGGAGAGCCTATGGTGGAGGAGACTCGCTTAGTAAGCTCACGAATCTCCAGGACATCAGCATAGAGTTCCTTCAGTTGAAGTGCAGTGAGAACTTCTCGAACAATGTCCTCTTTTGCGAGCGTCATGTCGAAAGGAATACCCCCGATAATAAGTTCAGAGGGAGGCGGTGCACGGTAAACAGGCTGAGTATGTCCCAGGACCTGTGTCCGAACACTAGACACGTCCTCCCTGAGGCCAATAAGCTCAGTCTCCGAGACACGACCAGCAGAATGAGAGAGATTAAGAGAGAATGAGAGAGATTGAGAGGGAATGAGAGAGTTTCAGAGAGAATGAGAGAGAATGAGAGAGATTGAGAGAGAATAAGAGAGAATGAGATAGATTGAGAGAGATTGAGAGAGAATAAGAGAGAATGAGATAGATTGAGAGAGATTGTGAGAGATTGAGAGAGGATGAGAGAGAATAAGAGAGATTGAGAGAGATTGAGGAGAATGAGAGAGATTGAGAGAGATTGAGAGAGGATGTGAGAGAATGAATGAATGAATGAATGAATACTTTATTATGCCTTGGACATGCCGTGGGCAAAAGTTAATTAAATACAGAATACCTATAAACTAAAAATTGAAAAAGAAATAATAATAACAATAATGATAATAGCAAAATTTCAATAGTAAAAAACAATTTGGATATCAAGAGGTGGACAGAGTGCCTGCGTAAGAACCTTAGACTTAAATTAAACTTAGCTTAAACCTAAACTCTAACCTGCAGCCCGAGCAAGTACGCACGAAGATTGGTTTTGAATAAAGAAGGTGAAGAACTCGTAGTGATATATTGTGGGAGGGAGTGCCAAAAATACATTGCATTTAGACTAAAGGAGTTGCGAAGCGTAGAGGTGCGATGCGCGGGGATGGAAAAGGTGAGAGGGGTGACGAGTCGGGAGGGACGCAATGATGGCGGGGCTCGAGTGAAAAGATTAGAGATATAGGGGGGAAGTTCATCTCGTAGGAGTTTATACATGATAACTCCCAGGAAATAGCGTCTGCGATTCTCCACCGTAAGCCATGCCAGTCTATTTCTGAAAGGGGAGATATGTTCATCCTTGCGCAAATTAAAGATAAATCGGATGCATTTGTTGACCAGCCTCTCGAGGATTAGCTTTTGCTCTCCCGTCAAGTCGTTGTAAACGAGGCAACAGTAGTCGATAATAGGGAATACAAGCGAGGATATGAGAGTCGTACGTAAGGAAGTAGAGAGGGAATTCATGTTGTGTTTTAGG
Source organism: Rhorus exstirpatorius (assembly GCA_963564615.1). Classification (NCBI taxonomy): domain Eukaryota; kingdom Metazoa; phylum Arthropoda; class Insecta; order Hymenoptera; family Ichneumonidae; genus Rhorus; species Rhorus exstirpatorius. The sequence goes on along the minus strand of OY751314.1, from coordinate 1,324,365 downwards.
CGGAATAGAGTAAAGTTAACTCGCTGAGAGAGAGAGAGAGGATGTGTTTGTTCCAGGAGAGGTTGGATGTCATGATTATGCCAAGGTTACGAACCTCATTGACAAACGGGAGAGCAACACCATTCACCGAAATGACAGGTAGAGTGGACAGGTCGATGCGGTTGACAAACGTCCCACTGCCCATGATCATGACCTTCGACTTAGCAAGATTTAGCCTAAGTCCATTCTGCGTGGCAAAATTCGCGATAACATTTACATCATGGGAGACCCTGGCGAGCCCTTCGGCCAGAGCAGAAGGACTGCAAGAGAAGTAAATTTGTGTATCGTCAGCATATGTTAAATGACGGGTAAATTTAAGTCCGACACCTATGTCGCTGACGACGATAGAAAATAACAGAGGACCTAGGACAGAGCCCTGGGGGACTCCGGCGTTGGTCCCCAGCCACGAGGAGAGAGAACCATTGTCATCAATAACAGCCTGGGTTCGATTCGATAAATACGAGAGGAACCAGGCCAAGGCGCTGTCAGAGAAACCCAGACTTCGCATCTTTTTTATAATCGTGAGATGGGGAACGATATCGAATGCCTTGCTAAAGTCGAAGAGAACCAGAATTGTCAACTTTCGATCGTCGACAGCTTGACGAATATCCTGGCATAACTTGAGCAAGAGCAACTGCGTACTGTATCCTCTCCGAAAGCCAGACTGCATTGGGTCGGCAAGCTGATTGTGATAAATGAAATCAGTGACTTGCTTATGCACGATTCGTTCAAAAATTTTTGACGCTTCGGGGAGATTAGCAATTGGTCTTACATCAGTGAGAGAGGATGGCGGATTCTTTTTTAAGAGCGGTCGGATAAATGCACGCGTCCACAGCGTGGGATAATACGCGACGGATAGGCTAGCATTAAAGATTGTGACTAGTGACGGCAATATAGCGGGGGTGGCGTGCAGCAGGGCGAACATGGATAAGGAGTCAGGTCCTTCAGAAAGCGAGGGAGAGCAAGATTTAGTCATGACTGAGCGGATGGTGTCAGGTGTTATAGCCGAAAAAGAAAAGGTTGGTTGGACGAGAGATAAAGGGGGAAGATCGAGATCTGAAAGCGATAGAGGTTGTACTTGCGGAGTTTGTGAGATTGAGGCAAAATAGGCATTTAAATCGTTAGGGTTAAAGTAAAGGAAGGGAGATGCACCTCTAGGCTTCGTAAGACCGAGAAAGGCGAGTTCCTTCCACAATTTCTTTGGGTCGGTGAGCGAAGAAGAGAGACGAGCACTAAAATATGATTCTCTCGCAGACCTGAGTTCCGAAGTTAACGCGTTGCGATAGTCGCGATATACTTGAAGACAGAGAACATTACGTGATCGCCTCGCTTGCCGATACAAATTGTTTCTCGCTTTGATCTTTGAACGTAAAATATCAGTGAGCCAGGGGGCCTGGTGCTTTTTAATACCCCAGCGCATTCGGGGAGCGAGAGAATCAAATTTACTGTAAACAATAGAGGAAAAAGTATTAGTAACCTCATTGAGTTGCTCACCAGAGGCAATCACATCTGGCGAGGATAATATCGGCGTGAAGGAATTAGAGAGCGCATTTACATATTCGTCTGCAGAAAAACTTTTAATATTTCGTCTCGAGATGATGCGAGATTTGTGGGCATTAGAAAAAAATTTATATTTGAGCTCGAGCAAATCATGACCCGCAATAAACGGAGCGTCGGTTTTGGAAAAATAAATTAATTTGGAAGGACTATCAATAATAAATACATCAAGCCAAGAATTTGCCAAGTTCGAATGAAAGGTAGCCTCGGGTGGGACGATATGCAAATATTGGGACGACACAAATTCCTTGAGAAATTTTGATTGAAAGTTGTTGAGTAGTAAATTACAGCAGTAAATTACAGAATGAGAGAGATTAGAATAGAATAGAATAGAACATGACCTTATTATACTGGGGTAGGGCCCCGTGGGTATAAACAGCGTTACAGAGTGAGCGAGTATACATAATTAAGAAATAGTTAAATAACTAAAAATAATATTAATTAAATTCTAATTTTATGCTTAGATCTGGATTTCCGCATGTGTGTATAGATCGAGTTCCCAGGTATAAATGTATAAATGTAGGTGAGTAGGATAAGCATTATTATTATCGTGAGGCGATGAGAAATTCGAACAGCCGTTCCTTAAAAGTATCGAGGGAGACCACGTCCCGCACTCTCGGGGGGAGAGAATTTCAAAACCTGATAGCGGATACAGTTGTCGATTTTTGGTACGCTGTTGTTCTACATGCAGGCGTCATTAAGTCGGATGACAGTACACGAGATGTCAGCTCCCGCCTTGGTATGGTAGTGCGCAATGTTAATTGGGAGGAGAAGAATGGTGGAACTAATACTTGAGAGCACGAAAGGTGAAGACTCCCAGGAAGTAGTTCCGACGTTCCGAAACCTTGAGCCATTTCAATCGCTCATAGTAAGGCATGATGTGTTCGCACTTCCGGACATTTAGGATGAATCGGACACAAGCGTCGAGCGCACATTGCAGGCAAATATCTTCTATGACGGTGATATCGAGCAGGAGAAGAGAGGAGTAGTCAATGAAAGGAAAGATGAACGAGGAGACGAGGAGACGCCGTATGTCTATACGTACGGCCTGCCCGTTAGCCTTTAGCTGGTATAGCGTCTTGTGAACTCGATTGAGAGTATTCGTAACCTGCTCCCGCCAGTTCAAAGTTCGAGTGACTAGGATACCCAAATTCTTCACTAAATCGACGTATGGAGTAGCCGTGCCCCGTACAACGATCTCTGGGATTCCAGCCAGCCTCAAAGCATTCACCACACGAGCAGAACCAAGAAGCATTGCTTGAGTCTTCGCGGGGTTGAGCCGCAGGTGATTGTTATCCACCCAGACGCAGATACGTGCTACATCCTCGTTAACAGGAGCAACACATTCGGCAATGCCGTCAGGAGAGCAGTGGGCGTATATCTGTAGATCGTCTGCGTATTTAACTATAGAGCAGAGTGCGATAACGTCTTTAATGTCGGCTATGTAGATGGAGAACCATAGACCATACAGAATGGACTGGGCATTGGAGTGGTGGGGGTGCTGCCGAGTAAGGAGACAAGGATAGCTATAGCGATATGTTGAACGTGGCAACGTTTACTCTGTGAATAGAGCATTTCGTCTTTCTTTTACAAACGACATACGTCTTCTGTCTCTTTTGCTTTACTTAGCAGCAAGCCGTACAATACTTCAGCATAGGCAATGCCCAGTCCATTCTGTATGGTCTATGTGGAGAACAGGGCCGGGCCCAGCACTGAACCTTGTAGGACGCCAGACGTGACAGGTAACCAATCAGACAGCCCCTGCGTTGTGCGAACAGCCTGGCTGCGATCCGTAAGGTAGGACCAGATCCATTTTAATACTGACCAGGAGAGATTAAGCGCTGCCAGTTTGCCGATGAGTTTAGCGTGATCCACGATATCAAATGCTTTGGAAAAATCAAATAAAACAAGTATAATGACCTCACGTCGATCCGCAGCCAAACGTACTGCATCCAGAACTCTGATTAGTGCGGCTTGCGTGGAGCCCCTAGTCACAAAGCCAAATTGATACGGGTCGATTCTAGAGGAGACTCGTAGAAACTTTGTGAGATCGGCGAGCACGAGTTTCCCAAGAATCTTAGACAGAACGCATAGCAACGAAATTGGCCTGAAATCTGACGTCGACGGAGTCCTGACCTTCGGGATAGGGGTAATGTACGATTGCTTCCACGGTGAGAGAAAGATAGAGGTCTGTAGTGAGCAGTTGAGAATGTCAAGGATTATCGGGAAGAGGGGGGTTAAACAATGACGTAGTAAGAAAACCGAGAAACCATCAGGGCCAGAGACATGAGAGTCCTCAATCCGGATGTAGCGATTGAGAATTCCCGGCGTGATATGTGCGAAATAGAACTGGCTGTCGTCAAGAAGTCCCTTCATTTGCAATATCGCGGGTGGCCTAAGTGAGACTGGGTTAAACACCGAACAAAAGTAAGTGTTCAACTCATCAGGTGGAATTGTGATTTCTCGGTGCGACCCGCTCGAGACCACCCCCATACGACGAAGCTCAGGCCACAGATGCTTGGGCTCTGTGATAGGCAAAAGCCGCTGTCGGTAATAGTCCGCTTTGGTGCGCGTAATAAGAGACCGAGTGCGCTGCCTGAGTTCTTTACACTCGAGATGATCAGACGGCCATTTCGTTCGCCGCCATTTTGTACGGGCGCGATTATGTGTTAGAATCAGTTCCCGTATTTGATGGGACATCCAAGGCACTGAAGGTCAACGGAGGGTGACCACTTGGAGCGGCGCGTGACAGTCAAGAAAACTGTTGAGGCACTCATTGAAGCTCGCAACCTTCGCACTGGGCTCTAAACTACTAATTGCCGGAGTCCAATCGTGTGCGGCAAGAAGTCCAGGGAACCCTGGATCCTGCAGGCACTGCCAACTGCGGCGGAGAGTTCCATGCAACGTATTGAGATGAGCCCGGGCGAAGTTGTATTCTATTGCGATAAGGTCATGACCAGCCACAAATGCTAACGATGCTTGTTCCTGCGTTGCGGCCTTATCGATAGAGTCCACTATCCATAAGTCGAGCCACGAAGACGAGGTCGCTGTGTGATATGTAGGCTCGAAAGGAACGACGTCGTAGCTGTAGCAATGAAAGATCCGACGTAGATAGTGACTGTCGCATTCCAGTCACCCATTATTACTTTAGATACGTAATCCAGGCAAATTGAGGCTAAGAGTGTCTCAGTACGGTCAGAAAATGCGACTTTAAGTGGGCGATAAACTACCCCCACGAGAAGTTTCATTGAGTTGTGCCCGGAAATAGTAGCAAACAGATGTTCAGGTGAGGGTACGTACGTGTCGGCAGCAGAAGAAGCCACAATGTTTACCCGAAGCCCTTCACACGTGTAGATGCATACACCACGGCCCGAGTCGAAACCACTTCAGCATAAAATCCAAACAAAAAATTACAAGTGTTTCATTGAGTCTGCGATTATGCTCAAGTGGTTTTGACTCTGCGAATTCTTGGGAACCCTACATTTAAAAGTGAGCCTCCGATGAAATTTTTGTTTTTCATACCTGTTAATGTAGTGCTGAACTTTCAAAGGATCGCTGTAGCTTTGCAATAGGCGGTGCTGGGGTTTGAAATATCGGATAGACGAAGGTGTTCACAATGAACTCACGGAACACGTGTTCACTGTGTTTTCATATTTATTTTATTTCTCTGTCTGTGTATGCACTTCACTCAATCGAATCACTCTCACACTTTATTTAACTGGTAAAAAATTGACACCGAGACTCGTCGTTCTAAACAAAACACAAAAAAAAAACTGAAATTTTACAATGGGAGCTTGTAATACTGTTAAATGAGAGTTTCGACTTGCTCTTGACTCAGGGCTCTCTCAGCCGCGTCTGTCTCTCTTTGGGCCTCGTTCCACGGACCAGGCGAGAAAAAAAAGAAAAAGAAATAAAGGAAATGAAACTCGACCCGTTCGTACCGAACGGTGCTGCCCTCAGTCAAGAGAAAGACGCAGTTCTTTTCACTGATGAGTCAGTCGGAGACAACACCTTTTTCAAATTTTTTTTCCCAAACAAGTATTCCAAGTAAAGTTATTACGATGTGAGCGATACAAACGAGCGATACAAATAAACGGAAAGAATGAGCAACCGGTACGAACGAAGGATAATACGAAAAGACTAGGTTGCTAATAAAATTTCACTTCTGAAACATTTTTCCGAAAATCAATTGAAACACAAGCAATACGCGTTAATAATATGAACGATACGAGCGAACGAAACGGATGAGTGGGATAGTACGTACAAGCGACTAGAGAGGTTTTCGAATAACACTTTTGCGAGATTTATTTCGAAAATCTAGTTATTCTCAAAACTTTCTTCTTCAAAAAAAGCTTTTCAAGTAAAATTATTACGACACGAGAGATACGATCGAGCGACGAGAACGAGTTCCCAATGAACTTTTACAGGCAATACGTGCGATACGAAGGAACGATGAAAAAAGTGAAAACAGGTGCGAACCAGACGAACGCACAGAAGGTACGCACAAACGAACGAAGAGAGCGGGTGCCCAATAAATTTTTGGCTCCTGAAACATTTTTTCGATTTTTTCAAGTGAAATTATTACGACGAGAACAATATGAGCGATACAAAGGAACGATACGAACGAACGACGAGAGCAAGTTTCCAATAAATGTTCGTTTCTTAAAAATTTTTCCGACCTTTTTTTCTTAAAGTGTTTTCGAAGTAAAATCATTACGATATGAACGATACGGGGTAATACGAAAGAAGAGTACGAACGAACGACGACAGCGAGTTAAGAATAAAATTTTGTTTCGTAAGCGCTTTTACGAAATTTCTTTCGAAATATTTCTTCAATCACGAGCAATACAAACAAATAATGCGAGCGATAAAAACGAACGATACGGATGAACGACGAGAGTCGGCTTCCAATGAAATTTTTTGTTTCTCACATCTTTTTCAAAATGTTTTCCGAACAAGTTTTCCAAGTAAAGTTATTACGACGTGAGGGATACGAATGAACGATACGAATAAACGGAAGGAGCGGTACGGATGAACGAAAAAACAAACAATACGAATGAACGAACGACAAGAGTGGGTTTCCCATAAAAATGTTTTTCTTAAATATTTTTTTAAAATTCTTTCCGAAAATTTTTCGAAGTAAAAGTGTTATAGCACAAACGATACGAACGATACGAATGAGACGATCTAACGACGAGAGCAAGTTACCAATAAAATGTTTTGCCCCAAACAATTTTTTGAAAAATTTTTCCAAGTAAAAGTTTTGCGAGACGAACGATACACGCGATACGAAAGAACGATGCGAATAAACGACAAGAGTGAGTTTCCCATGAAATTTCGTTTCTCAAAAATTTTTTTAAAATATTTCCCGAACAAGTTTTTCAAAGTAACATTATCACAACACGTGCGATACAAACGAATGATATAAATCAACGAACGTTCGAACGTCTTGTTTCTTTGTAATAGTTTTTCCAAGTAGAATTTTTACGAAAAGAACGATACGAGTGATACGAACGAACGACGAGAGCGAGTTTCCAATCAAAATTTTGGCAATACTGACGAATGACGAGAGAGAGAGTTTCCAATAACATTTTTGTTCCTCGAACATTTTTTTTTTTTTTTTAATTTTACGAATTAATGAAACGAGCGAACGAACGGTACGAACAAACGACAAGAGCGGATTTCCAATCAATTTAATGTAATTTATAAACAAAATCTCCGTCTTTGAAAAAAGATTTTTCATGTAAAATTATTACGACGTAATCATTACGATAGGGGCGATACGAACGAACTATACGAATTAACGTAACGATGAGGTTTAAAACGATGTTTTATTAAATTTTTCGAAATTTAAATACTTTTTCTCGGAAACATTTTTCATACGAGTGATATGAACGAACGATCGACAAACGATTCCCGATTGCTTTTTTTTTCAAATACAAAATAGTAACATCTAATATTCATGACCTGTGAAAAAATGTGTATCAAAAGACGTAGCAGCGTTCGAACCCCCGTAAATGAAAGCAGTTATGTATATTCAGAGACACGGGGGGTTGATAGAGATATGGACACATTAAGCGAAAAATAAGGAGAATTGCCTCGCAACATTTAGCAAAGACGACACGTAGCCGGTTGCTGCCCTGTTGTTGATGAATTTCACACATCTCGAGAAATCACCATAACTCGCAGTGCATACTCGGTATACATTGAAAAATGTTGAAAATGCCCCATATTGTTGCTATAAAGACTCTCGATCATGGAAAAAGATATGGATACACAAAGATATGATATGATATGATAGGTTTATTTACCTAGCTCTGGGGGTTAGCCCATAAGAACAAACATAATCGTACATGTGTTGGCAGACCAAAAAAATTTCTTACAGTACTACAATTCTTTACAATAACAAAATACAAGGTGAGAGCGAAGCATTTGAAGAAAAAACTTAACAGTTAACTATTAAACTTAATACTTAATTACTACTAGTATCACAAAACTGAAAGAGAGAGAGAGAGAGAGAGAGAGAGAGAGAATGAATGAATGAATGAATATATATATTTATGCCATGGACAATAACCGTAGGCAAGAAAAGAAAAAAATACAGAGTAATAACAAAAAATTAAGAAAAAGAAAAAATATATCAGATAGATTAACAAAAACGCAAAATTAACGCTAATTTTTGAAGACTTAAACCTAATACTTAGATACTATGAAAATAACTAAAACTATGACGCGAGGGTAGCGGTAAGCGAGAAAGAGCCAAACAGCATTAAGTCTGCAGGCTGAGGAGGTATAGACGCAGGGCGGTTTTGAACGATGCCGGAGATTGGAGCGAGGAGATGTGAGAGGGAAGGCAATGCCAAAAGTAAGAGGCAGATAGGGGAAAGGAGTTGTGGAGCACGGCTGTACGGTGGTTCGGGATCGCGAAGGTGGGGACGGGAGTGCGAGATGGGCGAGAAGAGAGAGGAGCACGGGGAAACATATCATTGATATAAGCGGGGGAATTATTGCGAAGGACATTGAAAGTGAAGAGCCCCATAAAATAAGCACGCCTTTTTGCGACAGTTAACCAGGACAGCCTGGGACGGTAAGGCGAGATGTGCTCGTCGTAGCGTAGGTTGAAAATGAATCGGATACATCTATTCACCAGTCTCTCAAGCACAAGATTTTGCTCGTTGGTAAGATCGCAATAAACTAGACAGCAGTAGTCAATCAGGGGAAAAACTAGTGCAGTGACAAGCTTGATCCGTAGAGACTGAGAAAGAGAATTCATATTGAATTTCAGGCGGTAAAGGGTAAAATTTACTCGATTCGAGATGTAGTTAATGTGTCTGTGCCAGGAGAGATTCGATTGCATGTAAACACCAAGGTTACAGATCTCATTGACGTATGGAATTTCGACGTTGTTAATTGAAACTTTGGAGAGAGAGGAAAAATCGATTCGGTTGATGAAAGTACCAGTACCTAGAATGATTGCCTGAGACTTTGAAATATTGAGCTGTAATCCGTGCGATTGAGCGAAATTTGCAATAACGTTAGCATCGTGGGCCACCCTGAGCAGCGCGTCTTCGAGGTCGTCTGGTGGGCAAGACAGATAAATCTGAGTGTCGTCAGCGTACGTGAGATATTTGGTGTAACGAAGACCACGACCAATATCGCGAATGAATATTGAGAATAGCAGGGGACCCAGAACAGAGCCCTGAGGAACACCGCGAGCCAAACTGCACCACCTAGACAGATTACCGCGCTCGTCAACGACTGCCTGGGTACGATCCGAAAGGTACGAGGCGAACCAGGCAAGAGCGCCATCAGAGAGACCCAAAAGACGGAGTTTACGTAAGAGGACGTTATGAGGAACGGTATCAAATGCTTTAGAGAAGTCAAAAAGGACTAATATGGTGATCATTCTGTCGTCTACGGCTTGTCGAATGTCCTGGCACAGTTTGAGGAGTGCCGTTTGAGTGCCGAACCCTTTCTTAAAACCTGATTGTAACGGGTCGTCTAGAGCGTTAGCAGAGATGAAGTCTGTGAGCTGCTTATGAACAATGCGTTCGAATAGTTTGGAAGCCTCGGAGAGGTTTGCGATGGGTCTGGTGTCCGAGGTAGAGGCAGGAGGTAATTTCTTAAGAAAAGGACGAATATAGGCTCGTTTCCATATTGAGGGGTAAAAAGATAGTCGGAAACTAGCATTGAATAGATCGACTAGGAGAGGAGCGATGATCGGAGCAGACTTACGTAGAGAGAATAACGAGATACCGTCAGGACCTTGAGATAGGGAGGAATTGTCTGAGGAGGTCAGAAAAACACTGAGGGAGGCGGTGGAGACATCAGAAAATGTAAACTCAGGTTGGTGAGGAGAGAGAGGCAGTGATGTGTAGGGCATTGATGGTGTAGAGTGGGAGAGAGAGGTCGATGAAATACTAGCGTAGTAGGAGTTAAGTTCATCAGGTGAAAAGAAGGAGAAGGGGGATGGACCTCTGGATTTGGTAAGACCGAGATGGGAAAGCTCTTTCCAGAGACTCAGGGGGTTTTTAACATTCGAGAGTCGTTGATTATAATAAAGTTCTCGCGCAGACTTTAGATCAAGAGATAACGCATTTCGATATTCGCGGTATAGAGTGAGAGACAATAGGCTCGTCGAACGCCTCGCCTAACAGTACAGTCTGTTTCTAGTTCTAATTCTAGCTTTGAGAGAGTCGGTCAGCCAAGGGGCTGAACGTTTTTTAAAAGACCAGACGATCAATGGGACATGTGAATTAAAGACATCATGTAAAACACCAGATACATCAGTGGTGAGAGTATCAAGTTCTTGAGGAGAGAGGTGATTAGGTACTTGTTCAGATGTAAGGTGTGCCAGAGCCGTGCTTAATGAGGTCAAGAAGTCTCCAGTATCAAAGTGTTTCAAGTCTCGCCTCGCAATGGTGTGGGAGTGATCTACGTCGTGGTGAAAGAGATATGTGAGTTCGAGTAAGTCGTGGCCAGCGATGAAGGGTGCATTTGACTTGGAAAAAGAAACAACTTTGGCTGGGTCATCGACGATGAAAACGTCTAGGAGAGAGTCTGAGGTGTTCGTATGGAATGTTGCTTGCGAGTCAACGATGTGAAGGTATTGAGAGGAGGTAAATTCGGTAAGAGAAACTGATTCAACATTGTTACTGAGCAGGTTACAGTTTAGATCGCCGGTAATAATGATGTTCTTAATAATAATAATTTGTATCTTGGTTCTTTCTGTAATAATTTGTATCTTGGCGAGAATTGGGATAGAGTTTCGGAGAATTCGTGTAAAAGGAAACCCTTCGGCCTTCTGTATATCGTCGTGAATAACAGAGCTTGATTGAGAGAGTTACGGAGCTCACAAATAATAAATTCGGGTGCGTTTAGAACAGCTTGAGAGGAGAGGGCTAGTAACTTAAAACGGAGAGACGAGTGAATGTAGACCGCGACACCTCCACCGCGAGACACCGTACGGTCATTTCTCAATAAATAATAATCAGGAATACTAACCAAAGTATCACTCGCGTTAGCATGAAGCCAGGTTTCGGTGACAGAAATTACATGGTAGAAGTTTTGAGAGATGTGGGCTGTGAAGAAATCGAAATGACCAAGAAGAGAATTCGCGTTGAAGGAGGCAATCGAGAGGTTAGAGTTTGATGGTTGATTTATAATAGTAGCCGTAGTATGAGGATCAGGGCGCGGGGGGCGTACGAGTCAATCGAGTTTACAAAGATCGGCATCCGAACGAAGGACGATAGTCTCGGTGGAGTTGTTTTTGACAACTTTAATAACGCCATGATAAGTCCACACGCGTTTAATATTGAGTGCGTGAGCACGAGATTTAATGCGGCGGAGAAGTTGATAGGTTTCAGAGGGAAGAAGCTCGTTGACGAACAACTTATTATTATTGTCAAGTGCGAAAACCTCGCGAATCGTAAGAGATCTTTTTGCGCGAAATTTTTCCAAGATGAAATCGCGAATAGCAGAGGACTTTAGTCTGACGACGAGAGTTGAGATGGGCGGACCGTTCGTTGGGGTGATGCTAGGTGACGAGCCGATGGTTGGAACGGTCTTCTGCTTGATGGGCCTCACTTCCAGAATGTCAGAGACCAGATTTGCAGCGCCAAGCGAAGAGAAAATCATACTCACGATATCGTTGTGGGAAAAATCGGTGATGGGCGAAATACCATTTACAGTCAACTCGGTAGTAGGTAGAGTGGCTGGAGAGAAGGAGGCGCCGTGAGAAGCCGTCGAAGATGAGGCCAGAAGAGAGACATCCTTCTTGAGAGATAAGAGATCGAGGTCATGTGCTGTTCTCAGGGCCGACAGGTCAGACGCAGATTTGCGAGCGAGGTCCTCCGCTGTGTCCACACGAGCAAGGAGAGTAGCGTGCGAGGAGGAGAGAGCAGCCACATCGCTGCGTAGCGTATCGACCGACTTCACTACATCGGTAATGGTGCTGTGCATATCGCTGTATTGCTTACGCATTTCTTTGGCGAATCGATCTATTTTTGCATTAACGTCAACCGCGTTGGCTCGTAATTGTTGCATCAAGTCGTCGATGGTGTATGTCGATGAAGAAGAACCCGTTGGCAAGGCTGATGGATTAGGTATAGCCGAGAGATGAGTGTCAGGTGAGCGAGGAGTAATGACAGATCTCTGCATCATGCATGGCTCACACTTGAAAGACGAAGACTCGCCGAAGCAGGAGTCATCTGGGTATATGGAGTTGACACAATACTGATGAAATTGTTGATTGCAGCCGCCATCGCAGGTCACCGTGGTGTCCCTTCGCTTTATGTCAAAGTTGCAAATAGTGCAGGTGAGAGGCATAGCGTGAGGTGGCACAGTGCGGACAAAGCTTGTTCGGATTGCAATAGGCCCCGCTCCAGGTAAGTTACCGACAGTGATCGAGAATGTAGATAATCGATGGTGGTGTTACGTCCTGGGTGAGAACGATAGGGTATATATAGAAATAAGGGTGCCTCTTGTTGGGACCGGAATGCGCCGGTCGGGGATAGAGGCAAGAGTGCGGTGATCGTGTGACGCTACTTACGTGAAACGTAGATTTTTCTTGCTTCCTTTGGTAAAACGTGGTGTTTTACCGTGGTTTTTGTTAGGTGATTTTTGTTTGGGCGTAGCGGGTGTTTAGTTGATGAAGACGACGTTGTTGGTTGAGGTGTCGCTCGAATTGTTGTTGCTGTGCTCGTACATTAAACAATTCTTCCCTGGAGCGAGTCGTTATTATTTTCGTATTTACCGCTTCGGCGTTTGCTCGTAAAAGTCTGAATGAAAAAGTTATCCTTCGAGTGTGTCCTATTTTCGGGTGGGACCGCACACGATAGGGTTGAAACCTCCACCACAGTGCGTGCGTCTAGCGCACGGAGTTGTGGTTGGCTGGTTAGAGTACAGAGCGTGCGTCTGGCGCACAGGGCCGTACCCGGAGAGAGGAATAAGTAACTACGTGAGCATGTGAATCTAGCGCACTATGCTGTAGTTAGAGAGAGTGAGAAAAGTAACTACTCGGGCATGTGCATCTAGCGCACTATGCTGTAGTCAGAGAGAGAGGTAGAAAAGTAACTACGTGAGCATGTGCATCTAGCGCACTATGCTGTAGTTAGAGAGATAGTTAGAAAAGTAACTACGTAAGCGCGTGCATCTAGCGCACAGCACTGTAGTTAAAGAGTATGAGAGGAAACTACTAGAGAACGTGCGTCTGGCGCACAGAACTGTAGTTGGGAAGAGGCGTTGGGAACACGTGAGTTTTGGTGGGTGTCCCAATCGAAACTGAACAACTTGAAGTATGTTCGTACGTTTTATCAATTACCTTCCCGTATTTACCGGCCGAATCTATCCTCGTTGGATGAGCGGATGTAGGCGTAGCGGGTTATTTAAATGAGCTTGTCGAATCACTTTTTAATTTCAACAAGTAAATTTCGGTGTTTATTAAAATAGTCCTTGACCAACCCCGTTGGGGAAATCGGACAAGAAGTTTTCACAATTTTCACAATTTTTAAGTTTTAAGCTGCTTTACACGCGGTCGGGTCCCCGAGGTAGACCCGCCGGTTTTTCCGATGGTTCTTCGTTAACCTGTTCGACTGACTGAGTACTCTGACTCTTAACTGTTGATTACTCTCTACTCCTCACTGACTGACTTATAGACTGACTGACGGACTTCTTGCTGGTCATTATATAGGCCCTTATTCTATTGTCGCATAAGGTGGGAGATGTCGGCGCGTGAGAGAAGAGTTTCTCTCACACCTCGACATCCTGCTGACGACAATCGCCAGACGGATTTCCAGTTATTACGGCTGGCGATTTTCATGTCAGCTTCGTGTAATCGACATTGTCCAGACTGATTTCTGACTACTGCCAGTGCAGGGATATCGATACTCACGAAGAAGCTTGTTGTTTATGTTGAGGCTCGTCCCTAGGCGATAAGCGCGGCTATCGTGTGCGAGCCAGCAAGGCGTTGATTTTCACTAACTTCCCGCATCTGCGGGAGCTTGGTGATAACGTGCGACATACGCCGGTTCGTCACTCACGCGCCTTCCCCCGTGACGAGCCTCGTTCGTAAAAGATTAAAGTTTTGGTGCGTTAGGTGGTGAACTCCGGCAATGGGGATCACCTCTGGTCGTTCATGTTTTCTTGTAATTTAAGTATTAAAAGAACGTATATGAAAATTTTCAAATTTAGGTGGGTATTTCGACCCAGGACGTTACAGTGGTGAACGATGAGTCAGTGTAGATGGCGGTGGTTGTACGAGAGAAAACGTCAGAGACAGTGATGTAGGAGGCGGGGGGAAAGATGACCCGTCCAGAAAAATTTGGAGGTTAGCGAAAATCCAATCCGAAATGAGAGAGAGAGAGAGAGAGAGAGAGAGTGAGAGCTCAATAACTATGCTCGTGATCTCTGCCGTACCTCTCGGCTGAGCCTCGCGTTCTCCTCTTGGCTCTTTTTTCGAAAAGATAATTTTCGTTCGATAAAGAAAAATGTTTTCAAGGCGAAAGAGAAATTTTTGATTGATAAAAATATACTTTTAAAATTAAATTCATAAGTGGGTGGCATAATTTTTATAAGGTTTAACGATCTTGAGGGCGAAATATATATTAAAATTATATTACTAAGGTGCATGAAGCACACAAATACCTACAAACACATTATATAAAAAATAAGGAGAAGAGATTCGCAGCATTAAGCGAAGACGGCCTGTAGCCGGCTGCTGCTCTGCTGATGAAAATCGGGAAATCTCGTAGTGTCATACTTGAATACTCGGTATACATCGAAAAATATTTGAAAAGTCCGCTATTGCTGCGATAGAAAAATTCGAGGCATGGAAAAAGATATGCATACAGAAAAAGAATAAAATAGAATAGAACGTTTATTATTATACTAGGGTGGAGACCCACAAGTATAAAGCAAGCAGACCATGTAAAAATAAAAGTGTCTTAATAACTACCTAAGACTTAGGATAGTATACAGAGATAGCGAAGACATTATACAGATATGGTATTTTAGACATTAGACATTAGTACCTTAAACAGAGAAATAATAATAATAATAATCAAAGCAGTCCAAGTAGTTCACCCTCTCAGAGTGGAGGGCACACGGGCGCGCGAAGAAATTAAAAAAGGGCGTTTTTGAAGGTGGCGATAGAGTTTGTCGCGCAGCGTTGGAGGTAGCGTATTCCATAACCGGGTAGCAGATACGAGCGCCGATTTTTGGTACCCAGAGGTTCGAGTTGGAGGGACGACAAGGTCGCCAGGATCGGCACGGGTGAGAATCACAGCTGCTCGATGATGGACCAATTGCGTGGCGTAGAAGGTGGGGATACGAGAGTTAATCGCATGATGCACAAAGATGCCTAGGAAGTAGTTGCGGCGTTAAGCGACTTTGAGCCACTTGAGCCTCTCGTAAAATGGCGTGATATGCTCATATTTGTGAGCGTTGAGGACAAATCGTACACAGAGAGAGAGTGAGAGAGAGAGAGAGAGTTAGCGAATATTTACCCAAAGAGGAGAGCTCAATAACTGTATATGCTCGTAATCTCTGGAGCCTCGAGTTCATCTCTCGGCACTTTTTTTTCGAAAAAATAATTTTCGTTCACTGAAGCAAATAATTTTAAGGCTAGAGAAACTTTTTTAATTTATACATCGCTTATATAAAGCATCATGACATCGATACTCTGTTTTCCTCAAAACAAAGTAAACCTTGGCGCGTGAAAATTAGCTGACATCCTCTTATACACGTCAGTGTGTATGTGTAGCGGCGAGAGATATGCAACTTTTCTCTCCGGGTGCAAATAAAATTTGAAAAATACAATCGCAAAGGAGAACGGTATCAGTCATCGCTAAACTCTTGTAGATGGGACATTCGATGCTAAAGCGCCCCTGCCTGCCCGTGATCTATACAATTTTCATTCATTCTTCGCCCTATATGTAAAAGAACTGCTGCTGCTGAACAATATCGCGTGAGCATGCCCATAGTTAATGACTCTCGAGCGCTACGGAACGATACCTCGTCAGCTTACCTATGTATATTCGCAGCGTATACCTATTTTGCCTGTAGGTATACTCGCGTTGCATCTTCAGATCACATTATATACAGGGTGTCCAATAGGAAGGTGTGAAAACTAATAAATTGGTATTTTGCAATAAATAAAGGAACCAGATCAGTGGAATTTTTTTTTAATAGAAGAGAGTTGTCATTTTTATTTTATGTCAATTTATTACAAAAAAACGATGTTTCCATAGAAAAAATTATATATTTAAGCAAATACTAAAAAAAATGTCAAAATCAATGATAAATATTTTCAAAATGTGAGCCATTTGAATCACCACAGTACTCTAATCGCTTTTTAAAACTATTAAAAACGTGTTCTATAGTTTCATTTGAAATGCCATCGACAGTCTTCCTTATTCCTTTGACCAAATCATCTACAGTTTTTGGGTTGTTTTCATAACAGTGATCTTTAATATAACCCCACAAAAAATAATCACAAGGATTGAGATCGGGTGAATAAGGGGGCCATTCCATCCCTGTTCGTGTAAATCGAGGATATCCAAGGCCGATAACTCGATCACCATAAACTTTATTGATGGTTTCGAAAACTTCTTGTGTTCGATGTGGTGCTGCTCCGTCTTGCATAAAGTAATAATTCTTAACGAGATGTTTTTTCTTTGCATAGGGAAAGTATTGTGTCTCCAACATCTCTTTATAGCTCTGTCCGGTAACAGTAGATTCAAAGAAATGCAGGTAGATCCCTTTTATTGAGACAGCTGCCCATACGGATACTTTTACAGGATGTACTTTTTACAGGAATAACTTTTTCTTCGATAGTTAGCTCACTCATTTTTAAGAAGACTGTCCGCTTTCTACCACAGCTAGAATATAACTGACAGGTCTCAGGTACAAATTTCTGAAACGCAGGGTTCCTTACAATGTTAGAGAGGGAGGGGAGATTCGATTAGTTTTCACACATTCCTATTGGACACCCTGTACATTAAATATATTATTCTCCATAGGAATAAAAAGATGAGCGAATTCGGGCAAGCCTGAGCGACGATGAGACATGCACGTGGTGCTGACGGTGCATTTTGCCCACGCCGAAAAGTCTTCGTAATATTATCCCTAAGGGCGCTTGGAGCTTGCCTCCAAGCAGCTGTAGAGCTCAGCAATCGTCGTTATTTTAATCCTGTAATATCGGGAAAATGTTCTCGCAATGCCAATCGGTTAAAATATGATTCGTTTAAATAATTTATGTGCCCTCAGGATTAACGTGTGTGCTCGTGCTAATAAAAATATTTAATAAAAACGGGACTCACGGAGATAAGTATAACGAATATATCTGTGCGGGTTCGCATTCTATCGTTTTTCAAAATAATTCCTGTTGTAAATTACTCAAAACCTTATTCGTAGGAATATCGGAAAAAATTTTGGCGTGCTAGTACGAGTGTTTTTAAAGTCCTTCGCAATTATACTGTGCGGTTTTTTTTTCACCGATTCGGAATAAATTTTAGTTACCGAAATAACGAGGGAGAATAGTGAGAGAAAGAGAAAAAATGTGCGCGAAAAACAGAGAGTGTGTGCGAGAGAAGGAGGAAGAGAGGAAAAACCTAAGTTACAGGAGCGAGAGCGAGAGAGAGAGAGAGAGAGAGAGAGAGAGAAAGATGCGCCTAATAGCCTCGGAAGAAGCATAATGATAATAATAATAGTAATAATAAAAAAAGAATAATTATGAAAGTAAAAAATAATAATTTAGAGAGAGAGAGAGAGAGAGAGAGAGAATAGAATAGAATATAATAGAATAGAACGTATTTTTATTATACGAGGGTGGGAACCCCGGAGTATAAATGAGCAAACAGAGTAACAAACTTAGAAAATAACTTAATGCTGATGAACAATAATGAGAGAGCAATAATAAGAACAATAATATGAATAATACGAATATGAACAATAATAAGAACAATAATGAGAGAGAGAGAGAGAATATTTCAAATAATAATAATATTTTAAAACTAATAATGTGCACCACTGTGGAGTTTTAACGAGAAAGAGTGAGAGAGAGAGAGAGAGAATATTGAAAATAATAAAAATAAATAATGATAATAATCGAACCACTATGGCGAGCCTTTAGAACTCTTCCTCCACCACCTCTCCCCACCATTACCCCCACCACGCTCGGAAAGAGGCTCCAGCGCTGGGGAAAGTGGAGGGGATAGGAGTGGGGGTGGCCATAGTTGTCCATATACCACTAACGTGGAAATATATTTCCTTTAATTAAAAGAGTTAATAATAGAAATTAGTTGTTAATTTTCAATTAAGTAATAAAAAGAATAGCAATATTAGGAATAAATTTTTTTTTTTAATAAGTTGCAGTTAATATTCGGAACTGAGAAAAATGCCACCGTACCCTAGTTCAATAATTTCAAGCCTGCTGACCGATTTATTCCGACTATAAGTCATATTAATAATAATGATAGTCCTCGCACAAGGACTTCGGTTATTTTACTTGAATCGTTTTTTGGGATCTCCTCGACCTTTGTATCAGTTATGTCGACATAATTCGAGAAATTCCAATTTTTATATTCATCATCAAATATGAAAAAAAAGCCTTCGCATTCCAATGCCCGACATAATTTTCGATCTATGGGAATATGGACTCCGACTTCATCAATCACTTGTAGATTTAATTCGAGCAACTAGAGGCGAAAGAAATCGCGATATGCACTAGTCCATTCATGCCGATCGAATAACACTAATAATAATCTTATCGGCATAATAATTATTATAAAAATAATCATCATAATAATAAGAATAAGAACGAGAGTCATTACTATTACTATTGCTATCATTATTACTAATATTAATGTGATATTAATAATAAATCTCCCACGACGAGGAATAACGTTTTTCCACGAAAATGATTTCTGGTTTTTTTCGACAATGCTCATGCATCAGACATGACACAAGATTGATACAAAATTTGTTGGATATCTTTACGAATGTGTTGATTTTTTCCAAAACTTTTCTGTTAAAATATTAACTAAAATTTATTAAAAAAATTATTCACTCCTAAAAGTGCATTTCTTTGATATCAACTGAAAATTTTTCAATCATATATAATTGTATTTAACGATTATTATTTTTAGTATTTAATCGCAAAGGGACGACTAATTTCCGTTATTAACTCTTTTAATTAAAGTCTCTTCCTGGATGTAAGTACACTTATTATATCATTGTGATTTCTTATATTAATCATACACCGAGCAACAAAAATTGTGAACATCTACCGTAAATTCTCGTGCTCGCTGCGGAAAAAAGTTATGTTCACATTGAGTAAAAGTTAATAATTCTAAATAATTCTAATTCTGGTGAAGTGCCACGTTATTGTATACACTCTTGAGTAATACCTCACCAAAAAATTAGGTGCACCAAGTTGCACCTCTGGTAATGGTGAATTTTTTAATAAATGAACGCGGGAATTCAGGCACGGCGCGTGCTGGCGCAGCATGTATACTATACTGTGCGAAGTGCACCACAGTAGGGTGCGAATTGAAGTGATTTGTTTCTCATAAATATAATTATAATTGTACCGGATTCGACTATCATTTTCATTAACAAATTATTACTGATTCTTAAAAATTTTCTATTATTGTCTATTTTTTTAATTGATTTTCCAGGCTCTCGTGATAGCAGTGAGGCGGTCAATTTCACGAGAAAGGAGTTGTTTGATTTATTCGCTGATCATTTGAATGATAATGCGAATGACGTGTACGAAATCTTGGAGGTCGAATTGTCTAAAAAATTCCATTGCTCATACACATTATCTGCGGATGAAAAACAAACAATTCGCAAGTTATTATATGATATGAAAGACAAATGGCAAACAGCTAGAAGAATGAAGGCGAGGTTCATGGAGACAAATACGGATTGGCTAAGCAGAATCGTCACCTTTATAAATAATACGGAAATTTCGAAGGAAAACAAAGATTCAGATGCAGTTCGTGGGCCTGGTCGACATTCGCAGAGCTTCGAGTACTCCAGTGAGCGGTCGAAACGGAGAAAAACTGCAGCAATTCGTGAGCAGTCCAGTGCCGAAGAGCTTGCATTTGCCACCCACATGAGTCTTCGAGCTGCAGGAAAATTGGATGCAGCAAAAGTGGTGAAAGAGGTTGCTGTGGGCAGTCCTACAAAAGCGTCCAAATACAAGGAAGCCTTACGCACTGTTACGGACATGACGACCAATCGTTATTCCGCTGATGCTGCGTTATCTCTCATAATTGAATACCGCATGTCTAAACATGTATATCAGGGAATACGGTCTGGAGCACTGCAACTAAATTCGAAGATGTACCCATCGTACAAATCTGTGTTGGAGGCGAAGAAAAAATGTTATCCGCCCAAAGATGACATCACGATAACTGAGGGTAAAGCTGCGGTCAAACTTCAAGCACTGTTAGACCATACAGCGAGTCGCATATTAGCAGTGCAAAGTGAAGTTTTGCATCTCCTCCCATCCAGTGAAATTTATAAATTGAATTTTGTCTGCAAATGGGGATGCGATGGAACATCTGGGCAAAGTTCATTCAAACAAAAATTTGATAATGACGATGGAGATAAAACAGACGCAACTATTTTCTTCACTTCCCTCGTGCCACTGCAGCTCGTGTTTGTTGACGGGGGTGATGACGAAGGAATAACCGTGTGGAAAAATCCACGACCCTCCTCCCCTCGATTCTGTAGGCCAATAAAAATCGAGTTTTTGGAAGAGACTGCAAAAGGCACCCGAAATGAAGTTCAAAACATCAAGGAACAAGAAGAGCAGCTTCAACCTTATCATACGATTGTGAACGGAAAAGAAGTCATAGTATCCTACAAATTGGGCTTAACAATGGTTGATGGAAAAGTCTGCAATTCACTAACATCTACTGCATCAAGTCAACGATGTTATCTTTGCGGTGCTACATCCAAAAAATTCAACGACATAGACAACATTTTGAAAAGGAAAATAAATGAAGATCATTTACAATATAGGATGTCACCACTGCACGCGTGGATTCGTCTTTTCGAGAGCCTTATACATATTTCATACAGATTAGAAATTAAAAAATGGCAGGCCGATAAGAAAAGCATCGAAAGTCGGAAAAAGACCATCCAAAAAGGTTTCCGTGAACGATTGGGACTTTTGATTGATCAACCAAAACAAGGATATGGTAGCACGAATGGCGGTAATACTGCTCGTCGTTTCTTTCAAAATTCCGATGTTTCCGCATCTCCAACGGGAATAGATGAGGATCTAATCAAAAGATTCCACGTGATCTTGCAAATAATATCGTGCGGGTTTGAAATAAATGTTGATGAATTTGAAAAATACGCTGTAGAAACAGCCCGTAGATACGTGCTACTATATCCTTGGTATTACATGCCGACTACTGTGCACAAACTATTAATTCACGGCGCAAAAAATAATAGGGGTTTCCATGTTGCCGATAGGACAGATGTCCGAGGAAGCCCAGGAATCTTGCAATAAATATATAAAATCATTTAGACTAGACTTTACTGTGAAATTTAGTAGGAAACAAAATACGGAGGATGTTTTTGCGCGGCTTTTGGTTGCATCTAACCCTGTTATCTCAAGTTTGCGTAAACTACCAGCTAAGTCAAGCAAATCATTATCGCGTGAAGCCATGGCTTTGTTGGAATCGCCAACTGCAAACAAACCAAGAGTAGTTGCAATGTCTGACTGCAGCGACTCTAGCGATAATAATGATAGCGATTCGGATGACAATTGGAGCCTTTAAGATTAAGTGCCTTTTATCATATTAGATATATATATTATCATATTAGATATATATATAATTTAAAAAAATAATTGTAGTTAAGCTAATGTGCTAAATAATTGTAGCTAATAGACCGGGAGATAGTGGAAGGATTTGGTAAGTCATTTCTTACAGTATGGCGCTTTTAGGGGGGTTCATATACGTAATAAAAGAAAGGAAAATGATGTTGTTACCGGTGGTGCGCTGGACGCAATTGCAGAATAATTAATTGAAATTGCTCGAAAATCCGGAGGTGTCAAACAATTTATTTACAAAATTTCTTCAATTTATCGGTATTTTAACAAAAAAAAATCCGGCGCTCGCTATATGCCATACTTCTCCGGTGGGTGTTTAGGCCCGCCATACTTTTTTGAAAATGTTTTTTTTTTTTTAAATTTATTTCTTACAGGCTGATTTTTTTTTAAACAATTGTTTCTTATTAATCTTGTACGAAAATCACCACACCATACCATTCCGACGGTCCAAAATACCCGCCATACCCCCTCGAACATGTCATTTTTAAAAATTCGGAAAAACTATTTCTTTCAGTATGGCAGTTAAATCGTGGTCAGTTTATGATACAGTGAGACAAAATTATATTCGCCATACTTCTAGTGCAGTACAAAAGTGGTGCCATACTTGAAAAATGGTATTTTTTAACCGTTTTTAAAACACGCCTATAGAAGCCATAAAATTATTTTTTACAGTATGGCATAAATGAAATCAGATTGTTCCAATACGATTAGAAGTTAAAAAAAATACGCCATCTGTGACCATGGTACGAAAGACCGTGATACGCACGCTGCTATGTAAAAAAAAAAAAAAGTAAAACAATTTTTTACAGTATGGCATTTTAATTTTCGGAAAGTTCATAAAAAGTATGATTCAGGAAAATTATCCCATACTTATGGTGAAGTCCAAAAGTGGTGCCATACCCCGAAAATTGATTTTTGGACGCCGGACAGAGTTTGGGACGCCTGACCAGCAGCTGCTGTGTACCTGCGTTAGAATTTGTATTGAGGAAGACAGTTCGAAGACGTTCGAGCGTAGAATATTATACGACATAACACGTTATTTAATTAAACAAGAATGTCCCTACATACAACTTTGAAATTTAGTATTTACGTTCCTCACATATCAAACTTTCAAAAAAAATTTGTGCCATACTGTAAGAAATTGCTCAAATGTTGCATAAAATTTTACACTTATTTAATTACATTGTACGTATATCACCCACTCTACAGGTATGGCATTATAACAATTATGTTTCTAATCATAAAAACAACTACTAGACCAAATTTTAAGGTGAAAGAAATAGTATTAGAATTTTGAAAAATGACATGTTTGAGGGGGTATGGCGGGTATTTTGGACCGTGGGAATGGTATCGCGTGGTGATTTTCGTATAAGATTAATAAAAAACAATTGTTTAAAAAAAAATCAGCCTGTAAGAAATAGATTTAAAAAAAAAAAAACTTTTCAAAAAAGTATGGCGGGCCTAAACACCCACCGGAGACGTATGGCATATAGCGAGCGCCGGATTTTTTCGTTGTTAAAATACCGATAAATTGAAGAAATTTTGTGAAAGGAATCGTTTGACACCGCCGGATTTTCGAGCAATTTCAATTAATTATTCTGCAATTGCGTCCCGCGCACCACCGGTAACAACATAATTTTCCGTTCACTTATTACGTATATGAACCCCCCTAAAAGCGCCATACTGTAAGAAATGACTTACCAAATCCTTCCACTACCTCCCGGTCTATAAGTTAATTTATATACTCTCTTCGATAGATGTAATAAATTCGTTCTGAGGAGGGCCCGCACTCGGGTCGAAACGTTAACGTAACTGATGCTTCGTCTTTGACCTTCATATCCGTTAATCCACATCATTCATTAAGTGCCTTTACATCATTTTATTATATGAATGTAATATTTAATGTAATTTCTTAGTGAATAAGTATTTGTATTTAAAATCGTCTTTACATTTACATACTTTCCCAATCTAATATCCTACACATGTACGTAATAATAAATAATTTCTATTCAAAACCCCCTGGTACCAAATTCCATAAAGATTGATTCAAGTTTGAATAAAATAATCCGCTATTTTTAAGCCGCCATTTTGTTTTTTGGAAATTTGACTTCATATTCGTGTTCAGCGACCTCAAAAACCCCCTAGTACCAAATTCCATGAAGATTGATTCAAGTTTTAATGAAATTATCCGCCATTTTTGGGCCGCCATTTTTTTTTTGGAAATTTGCCTTCAGATTCGTGTTCAGCGACCTCAAAAACCCCCGAGTAATAAATCTGATAGCGATTCGATGATACCTTTTATTTTTGGCCAGCAATTCGGGATTTGGAACCACTGTGGGGCTGGGGGATCGGGGTGGCGGTGGTCGAGCGGGTGGTGAGGGCGGAGCTCTCGATGGCGAGGACGACGAAGATCTCGATGGAGACGCTGGTGGTGATCGGTATATTGTAATAGCTGAGGACGATGACGATGATGACGATAGCGATGATAATGACAGCGAGCGCCGGTTTAACCCGGACGGTCCAGCTATTGCCCCATCCGGCTGTACTAAATTATCCTGATCTGAAGATTCTTCGTCGGAATCAGTGAGAAGCTTTCGTTTTGCTGAATATATAAATATATATTTCATTGCAATGGGTACTTTATGTTTTCTAAAGATAAAGAGAGAGAGAGAGGGAGAGAGCGAGAAAGGGTGGGAGGGAGAAAAGTCAGGTACGCTGCTAAGCTTTCCAACTACAGCTAGGCATAATGAAGAAAGCAAGAGAGAGATAGAGAGTCAGGTGGTCAAGTAATGTACTGACAGATGGCTAGGTAGGAGATAGATAATTTCTATTACTTACCATGCTCATCGAGTATCGGTAGTAGCACGCCTTCCTCGCCTCAATTGAACATCCTGATGGCGCGAACTGCAGTGTTTAGGATGTCGGGATGATCCATTAAGCCGTGATCAAACGCTCGACGAAACGTCCTCCGTCGCGTTGCCGATAAAATAGTCCGTAATTTTCTTAAAATAGCTTGACGAGGCAAGAGTTTGAGCTCGGAAAAGCACACTTCACGCCAAATTCGTTGTAATGGAGCGCACTTATTAAATAAAAACACAAACAGCATAAAGACGTCTGAGGATAATGATACCATTTTCATCGATGTGTTCAGCTACGCGAGAAAAATTCTACCGAGAAGGTTCTCCATTGAAAATGACCTGCCTGTCATAAAAGAGAGGAAGAGCGAAGGGCATTTTAGTGCTACGGTAAATATGCCGATAGTGGTACCCAAATTTCGTGAAACGTTGAGAGGTTTTGCCGACCTTACTGCTCGAAGATTTATGCTCCCATGTATATGTGTTCGCTCGTCACATCGTAGCCCCATGGTACAGTATCAGTAGACTTTACGCACAGAATTCTTTTGCCATCCTGCCAGCTAATACTATTTTATTTTGCCTAACCATCTCTACAATATGTTTTGAGCTGCGTATCATGTGCTGGGTCCTAATCAGGGTTTTACAATGAAATAGACACTCTTTATAGTCATCGAACGTAATAGTTTTTAAAGTCGCTCCTCTGAGCACGTTTATTTTCGAGCTCATTACCTTGTACTTTATACGAGTATAACTTTGCCCTAAGCCCTATAAACTCGGTCATAATTTTACCATTATTTTCATCTTTCATAAGACCCAACACTTTTTTATTCGCAAGAGGCATTCCATAGGGATTATTTGTCGGGTATCATGGATTCGTAGATATTTGGAGTAGTTACGTGATAGATTAGGCTGTCCGTATCTGAGTACAATAATTTTGCTTGCTCGCCGAATGTAATCTTCATATAGTCATAATGGAAACGATATAAATAGATTTTTGACAGGTCAAGAATTGAAAATTCAGCATATATCGGTTTGTTGAATTTTACTTTAGCTTTAGTCAATTCTATTATAACCATATCGTCATCGAATATGGTGCAGCTATGAAAGGTAGCTCGGGCGATAAGAGCTCTTGCACCATATCGTCCATGCCAGCGTGTAACGAGCTTTACTTCACGATGATTACGTACATTTTCCATCGTTTTCCCAAACACCGCGTTATTCATTAGTTTGTAAAAATTTTTCGCGAAATCGTTATTGGACTGCTTTCTCAAATTCGTATTGAGATCAATGTATTTTTTCAACGAAGGGGATTGTTTGAATTTCAGCACCCGATGATTTTTTGCTAATTTTAGACCCAACCTCAAAGACTCCTGTAAATTACGATAGTGAATAATGTATTTTTCCTTCGGTTGCAATATCATCATCAATTTTGAATTTTTAGATTGCGGGGCTCGATAGTGTTCTGGACATAGCGGTAAGTCTTTATGAGATTCGTGCAGCTCCTTGGGATATTCTAAATCAACTTCGAGTATATACCCGATCGGCGAGTCTTCGGGAATATTTTCAATATTTTCAATAAAATTTTCCGCCCATTCGAATGAGCTGCATGGTAATGATTTACTCATAGCTACACCGTATAAGTTATTGACATCATAGTACATCAGATATGACTCCGCGGTGTTTGGATCCAAATTCGTTTCCATGAATCGATTGTTTGCTTTCGCATACCTGTTGGTACATTGCGCGACTCCGCCTTGGATGCCTTTTTCAATAAAAAGTAACATATCCACGTCAGTGAGGAGTTCGAGTTCAATTTGCGTGAACTGGAGCATTGCATCGAATGAAAGACCAGGGGCTGTGTAGTAATGGAGCGGATCTAAATTATACGTATTGAAACAATTTCGTCAAAAATTCTCAAATATGTCAGCCAAAGGGAGAACGTCTGTTTTAAAATATAAATCTGAATATTCACCTAAAGCTTTCATCTTGAATGTTTTCCAAACATTAGACGCGTGCGCATATTCGCTATCGGAAATCTCCGTATTATTGAGCTTGGAAAAAAAATCTTTTTTTGAGGGCGATTTGGTCTCATCGAGGATATCCCAGCTATTAACCGCTATTAACATAGTCATACGGGAAAACACCTTTCCGTGCCAATAGCTTGCACTCAGCCTCGCTATTATAATTTGCGCGTGTAATTATTTTGTTATTACTGTCTAAATGTGAGGCTAATTTGTCGATGCTACTCGGCATAAATCTGAATGAGTCGATAAATCTGTAATTTACAACTGTCCCCTTGACACTTTTCGAGAATGAAATATATTTTTCCTTGTTTATAGGTAAAAGATATAAAGAGCCCTCGAATGCAGTCGCTAATGACCTTATTAAAAAATGAGAATCATATCCGGATAAATTGTGGAATACAACGGGAACTACATGAGAATTCTTGAAATTTAAATTACAATCTTGGTGTGCGGCAGCGCGATAACGACCCGTAAAATGATAGTGGTCTCGAACCTTTAGATCACACTGAAAAAAAAGGTAATGTAACGGCAACAAAATTCGTTTGTTGCCTGCGTTTTGTTATGACCAATATATAATTTTGTTCGTAGGACAAACATTTTGTTGCGACCAATGAATAAAAATAATTCTTTTTGTTGGCAACATCGTCCTAATTTTGTTCATCACAGTTCATTGATACAACCAAAACTTTTTGTTGTTGGAACAAAACATACTTTATTTTGTAATACAAACAAAACTATTGGATTGGGCGAACGATACAATAAGAAGACCTCGACCCATCTGTATATTTGGTTGAGACAATGAAAAAAAAAAAAAATGTCGACAACAAAAATGTTTGGTTGTCGTAACAAAAACTTCATAAACACCGCAGCCCGTGCCCGTTAGACACACTATCGGCTTCTAACCAAACAGTATAGTTGTCGGAATAAAACGTTTTATTGGCGCAACCAAACGTTACGTTCGCCCAACAAATTTGTCACGCCGGTAATACTGTAGCATCTTTGGTATCGCGTGATGTGCAACAATCGTTCTACGACCGCGTGAATGCTCCGAGTGTGCATGTATATGGTGATAATAAATTTTTTCGAGCCAACAGTGATGTTAAAAAAATCTAAAAAATTAAAAAATCTTCACGAGATGGATGACCTCGTGCAAGACTTACTGAACCAATGGCAGTTTGGCGATTTAATCGACGTCTTCACTAAATTTTAAGTTATACACACTGGCACATATACAGTGGAATTTTACAGCGAGGCTAAGCACGTAAAAGTGCGAGAGAGACAGCCAAAATTTTGAAGACATTTTTCTTCTAAATAACCTTATGAAAACAAAAAAAAAGCGTTTAACAATCATTCAGATGGGCTCATTTGTTATTTTTCAATCTAACAAAGCATCTGCGCGAAAAATCTGCTCAAAGGTTTTTGAGGTTATGTTGATCCTTAGCCTCGCCTCAAACATTCTGTCATGAAATTCTGAACTTTTTTCACGGAAAAAGCTTCCTTTGTGCTCTGTGAGAAAGCATTTTGGAAGTTAATTAGAGAACCACATTTTTTAAATATTTATTAACAATATTATAGCGGAGAGCATTGATTATCCCCATGCACTATACGGTTATTACTGCAACAAAAATGATTTGCTCTGTATGCAAAATATGTTTGTTGCTGCAACAAAATTGCTTTGTTCTACATACATAAAATATAGCGTTTCGAACAGCAATGTTTTGTTGAGCCAACAAAATATATATGTCCGTTCAACAAAATTGTTTGGTTAAGGTAACTAAATCATTCCATAGCGCAATCAAACGTTTGCTTGCGGCAACAAAATGTGTTTAACAATACGATACCCATGTCGCCAACAAAACCTTTTGTAGATCACATGTTAACAAACGAATTTTGTTGCGCCAACGCAACCTTGGTTGTCACAACCAAACTTTTTTTTGAGTGCACTTGGAAGAAATTCTTTCTCGCAAATGTGGCAGGTTGTAGACGTCGTGAATTGATGATTTTGTGCCGTGTTCAGGATCTCCATCGGTGTGATATGTATTAGACGCGAATGCAGCGATTTTGATAGGGTTTTCAACTCCACCATAAACCACTGGATACAGTCTTTGCCACGGTATGATTTGTACTCGGAAAGTGCATCGTTATAACTACAGCGCAGATAATAACCGATACTGTGGGGCACATGGTTTTGATATCCCATTGTGTTCTTCTGTACCGATGTTATTGGCTCTAATAAGCACTCGAGATTGGCATACACGACGAATGGAACATCTTCTTTGAATTTTAAATTTTTGAATTTTAATATTCTCTCCTCACCCTCCGGAAAGACCGTTCGACATTTATAAATTTTTACACAGTCATCTGTGTGTTTTATTAGCAAATTTTCTGTTTTGAAATGACACAAACATCTGTCGCAGAGTCAAGTATGATGTGCATATTTTGAAATTTGCGAGCTGACCAGCCGAAAAATATTTTTGATCCATGAAAAGTGATGCACCGGATTGCTGTCTTCGGTTCCTTCTTCTTCTTCTTCTTCTTCTTTTTCTTCGCTCGCAGCTTCCTGCATGAGTAGGTGTATAGTAGGTCTATCGGACTTTTTAGAGCTCAAATATACTGGCAATATTTCAAGCTTTCCACGACGATGATCTTCTATGCCATATACGTCAATTGACAAACCATTCATTTTTTCAAATTTCGGTACGTCCTTTAGACTCATAGGAAAATTGAGCCCAGTGTACTGAAGCACTTTACTAAACGGCGGGTACGACGATTTTCGCTCACAATTTTCAGCTGCAGGGTAAAGGGCTGCCGTCACAGACCATAAGAAACAATAAGTGTCATCATTTATAATATTGACGACTGCACGTTTTAATTGAATTTTTTTTGGTAGACTTGTATACGTAGATAGTCCACCATGCAGAGGCATGTATTTGTTCATATTGACGACTAAGTTAATTATGGAAGAGAGAGACCAGCCGGATTCATTTTCCGCAAACTCCTCAATTTTCACCAACAATTTATCCTTTACATGTACCCTGAACCACTCTTCCATGTCTGTCGAGGGTAAAATAGCTTGATTCTGCGTATTAAAGAATTTATTATCTTCCATTATTTTTTCGAGTTTGGTGATGTGAAAACGGCAGGCTAGAATAAGGTTAACTTTTAAGTTTCCTGCTTTTCTCAAAACCGCGGTTATTTTCGAGATTATCAGAGGTCTCGCATCGTCAAGACAACTTTGTACATCTTTGTGCTGTAGATTGATAACCATTCCAGTCCTAATTCTTTTCTTCAACGCAGTGTCCATGTCCCTCCACCGCACCTTGTCACTTTTCACAGCACCAACACCACATTTTTTCAGCTTTTCACTCAGCGACATCAATGTCGCTATTGTTGTCTGAATACGAATTTTTTCACCTATTGTCGGAACGTTTGCACGTTACACTTTGCCCAAAATCTTCACATGTTTATCACTGAACTTTATCCACTTTTGCACTGAAGCTGGTCTAGATTTTCTCCTAATTATGGAAAATGCCTCTTCCATAAGCACGACAGTCCTTTTACACATTTGCGCATCCATTTTTTTTTTCTTTTTTTTCCCGGCCGATAATATTTGTTTGAATGCACAGGAGAAAATGTGAGCTAGTGATGGGGAAACGCTCATATATATCAGTCAGAAGAATACCGGTTTTTGGACTATTTAAACGCTTTTCCTTCAGATGCCGAGGACCAGCGAGACACTATCATAGGCACCTCTAAGATTTTACGACCTCATGTTTGGCCTTTTCCAGACTGCGGTCTGGTCCTTAGCACACTACCAGAAATGATTTATGATCAGCGATAAGGTTGCGACCAACACACGCACTGGCCCAAGAGGGTAGTGCCGTGTGTGGTTGAAAGGTCTAACGCTCTAGTCCGCTATTTACTTGTTAGAGATGATGACATTCCAATGCCAGCATGAAAGACAAGCTGTACTGCAGCTGCCAGAAATAGCTGCATTCTAATACCACCCTCAAAACTAGCCCCCCCCCCCGCCCCACCCTACAGAGACGCCAGTCTAACTGATAATCATCAATCAAATGCCGCCATGAAAAATAAGGCGCCCCACCGCTGCCAGAGATAGCGGCATTCAAATACCACCCTCAAAGCTAGCCTCCCCCCCCCCCCCAATGTCTCGACCCATAAGAGATTAGGTGCCCTCCAGTTGTTAGAGACCCCCCCCCTCCGATCAGCTCCGTGCATTCCGGCTCTTAAAGATAGCCCCCCACCCCTCCCGGGCTCATGTCTCGGCTAAGTGGTTCATGTTTGAGCTAAAAAATGTCGGTAAATGTCGGGGTAGGGATCTTGAGTTAGAACCGGTACTGTTTCTCTACTGTCTCGGACTCTTTGCCCATCGTCCGTGACCATGTCCACTGGTACTGGAATGATATTCGTAAGTTATTGACTATCTTAAATGTAATAAACATGACTGATTATCATAATTTTTTTTCAGTAATTTTTTTTGGTTATGTCATGCATTTCGGATTCTTATGGAATACAACGTTTCGCAATCACTGCGACTGTGTTGCAAGTATATTATCAAATATCAATACTTATGATAGCACCAAATCTAGCACGACTAGACAGTAAAAATATCGATCGTTTTTTCTGTATAAAGTTCGAGGCTGCTTATATATTAATGCAAGTATTCTATGCTACATTTCTTATTTCAGTTCTGTGATAATTGTGATGCAGTCATAGAAGGCAGTGTTGCTGCCAAAAATCATTACAGCACGTGCACGATGCTTGCGCAACAGAGTGAGCCTGAAGACATATACGCTTCAGGGACATCAAAGCAGAGTCACAGCCCTGATGAAGAGGACGAGAAAGAATTGCTCATTGCGGAGGTCTTTTGCAGGGAACCTTTATGGAATTCACAGATGCCATATGCTGAAAGAGGTTTTAAAGTAACCACAGCACTGTGGCATGAGATTGACACAGTTTTAGGTAAGCAGCAGCTCTTAAAAAACTAGACGTAGTCTCGGAAAATAAATTTAAGTTTTTTTTCACAATATTCCACAATGTTCATTGCATCGATCCAGTAAAGTTTCGTCCGCTCATCTAGTTTTTAAGAATTAGAATTTAAAAATAGTAAGCACTCTAGCTTCGTTCGTCACTCTGGGGCCTATACTCACTGTGTTAAATTGGAAAAGCTTACGAGCATATATCTCCGGAACCAAACGGTAAAAGAACCTACAACTTTTCAAGCGTACTGCAGGAACCTCAACCTTTCCGTTTGCCGTATTTTTATCAGTCTATCTAGATTTGACGAGATTGCAAGAATTACCTTAAAAACTCATTTGTATGAATTTCCGTCAAGGCGCTGTGACAACACTTTATCTATATTTACATTTAGTAACACTACTTTTCAGGTGTAGAAGATGGATGGAGTCAAAAAACTTTCAAAACTTTGAGAGATCGCTTTGTCAGATTGCTTGCAGAGGGAAAAAAATCAAAACGCAGTGGCAGTGCAGCCGAAACCCAAAACAACTGGTAATACTTCACATCACTTGATTTTCTTCGCCCAAGCGTCGAGTACCGACCGTAAGTTCATTTTAATTATCCGAAAGAATTTGAAATTTGCATATTGCTCTCTTGTAATTTTTCTATCACAAAAAGCCCCCTCCATTAGAAAGTAAGCTGAAAAAAAATTACGACAAAGCCAGATGTGAATTTAATCTTGCAATATTTTCTGGTTAGTATTCCAGCGAAATATAGCTTCACTAAAAAATGAAAAATGTAATTTGTTTGATTCCCCTATTGATTCTTGCCATTATCAAAACAAAATATAGGTAAATGTGAAATTTTTGGCCCAATGTCCTAATTGTTGTGGAAATTAGAGCAACTGGAGACATTTTTTGTTGTCTGTATATTTTGATGCAACTACTTAGCCCAAGTTGGATTCGAGCTATAGATTATAGATATTACAATTTAGCATGGCCAACACACACACACACACACACACACACACGAAGATATTTTTTAAATTCGATTTGCCGATGTTTAGAATTATTTAGAATAAATTACTGTTGAAGATCCGTTATGTTGCATGTAAACGATTCTCCTCTATCAGAAAGCAAAAGGAACAAAGAATATGAGTACAAGATACATATTTCAATTATAGGACGACGAGCAACCTTATTCCTAAAAACAAACGTTCGATCGCAGATGTAAAACCACTGATAGCGAGATTTTCTCCTGGACAAAAAAAAACAAGACTGCCCAGCCTGCGAAATCTCCGACGGAAGATTTTGAAACATTCTGTAGAAAGCATATCGAGTCTCCCACGCCCAACCGCATTGGGTCTTTCATTATGTACTTGGAAACGGAAATGAGGGCACTTTCAGATGAGGTGGTACAGACTTTGATACGAAACATAATACAAAATTTGATGAAAGCGCAGGATAATAGAGCTGCTTAGTTTCGTAAAACTAAATTGGACAGAAACGTTGATGTAAAATGCCATTGCTTATTTTATATCGTACTATTTGCGTACTATATTTTTTTCTGCAGGCCTTCAGTTTAAAATATTTTTTAATTTGCCTCGCAGCCAAATGTAACTTAACATGGTCCGATTTTGTACCCATATTTTTTGTTTTCTTATGGTGGCATTAGGTTGCATATTATGAGATTTTTTGCTTTTTTTGCATTCAGGCCTTCAGTAAAAAATAATTTTAATTTGCCTAGCAGCCAAATGTAACTTAACATGGTCCGATTTTGTACCCATATTTTTTGTTTTCTTATGGTGGCATTAGGTTGCATATTATGAGATTTTTTGCTTTTTTTTTGCATTCAGGCCTTGAGTCAAAAATAATTTTAATGTGTCTCGAAGCCAAATGTAGCTTCACATGGTCCATTTTTGTACCTATATTTTTTCTCTTCATATGGTGGCATTTGGTTGCATATTACAAGATTTTTCGTTTTTTTTTAGCATTCAGGCCTTCAGTACAAAATATTTTTTAATTTGTTTCGTAGCCAAATGTAACTTTACACGGTCCGATCTTGTACCTATAGTTTTTTTTTCGTGGCATTTGGTTGCATGTTATGAAATTTTTTGTTTTTTTTAGCCTTCAGGCCTTCAGTACAAAATATTTTTAATGTGTCTCGTAGTCAAATGTAGCTTCACATGGTCTGATTTTGTACCTAAATTTTTTTTTTCTTCATATGGTGGAATTTGGTTGCATATTACAAGATTTTATGTTGTTTACCCTTCGGGCCTTCAGTAAAAAAAAATTTTTTTATTAGTATGTGCCATATATCTCGTAGCCAAACGGAGCTTCAAATTTGGTATCCATCACTTTCTTATTTTCATTATAAGTAGTATTTCGCTTCATACTCGGAGATTTTTTAAGGGACTGCAGGTTACATGTAGAGTTTTGCCCTATTAGTGTGAGGATAGCGTGCATAGGTAAAGTATCAAGAGCGCATAAGAAGCAGCCCCCTGACACTCTCCACTGCAACGTATACAAAAAATATTTCGCGTTTTGTCTCAGTTTTTTAACTTCTCAATTGTTCTGTACGTGGCGCTAGTAGGCTTCTGACATCTCCGACGCGCGCTCGCCTTTGGGTTATAAACGTTATAATTCTGCTTATGCGAAAATTACGAGGATTACGAGTTGTGATCGTTGCGGATCGTTACGATAGTTTGGATCGTTCGGATAGTTCCGATAGTTTTACAAAATAGACATTATTTTAAAATTTTTGTTCACTTATTTTTATTTGTTTTTTTTTTACCAAGCTGACAAACAAATCGAAATGTAAATGGTATACCCGCATTCGCGCGTTTCGTTGGTTTTGTCATGCCGACGTGCATTGTGCCCGGCTGTACTTCGGGGTACCCTTCAAATCAGGAAAAAGTGCACTTTTTTACCATACCCAGAGATCTTACTAGTGAAAAGTTATGGAACGATATAGTGCACCGATCAAATAGCTCTGTAAAAGCAGGAAGAGCGGTGTGTGAAAAACACTTCCGGAGCGACGAAATTATTTGGCAGCGTCAATTCCTCGGTCCTAGTGGACAGGTAGTTGGAATAGTGAGTTTCATTTAGAGATTGATTTGATTATTTCTAGCATTATCCTAAAAATTATACTCATTTTTTTCATTCGGTTTACAATTCATAATTTTAGGGGCAATTCAAAGTACCTCGGTTAAAAAAAGGATGTGTGCCATCCCAGTTTCCATGGACGATATCACAGAATATGATCGATGAGTCTAATGATATATCTCTTACTCAATTTTCTTCGCTGGGATCCCGAGAACAGACCGAGACTTCAACTGCGAATAACCAGGAGAATATTACAGTAGTATGTGGACCACTATATCCAACCCCACTCCTATCCCCACTCCTATCCCCTCCACTTTCCCCCCACGTCGGAGCCTCTTTCCGAGCGTGGTGGGGGTAATGGTGGGGAAAGGTGGGGGGGGGGGGGGGAGAGTTCCGCGGGCTGGACATAGTGGTCCGATTATTATCATTATTCAAATAATAATAATCCATACTTTTTTCTCTTTATTTAATTTTATATACATTTTCACTTAATTATACGTAATGCTTTTATACAATGAGAAAAGGATTTATCTTTTACGGGCTATAACAGTTTTAACGATGTGATCCAAATGATGCGTCAGTAGATTGTCAATTATCGTTGTTTTTGTACAAGTAGGTAATTCGTTATATGAATTATTCGGTGATGTTCGTTTTTGGGTAGCTCTCTCTCGTATTTTCGCACGCTTCGTGCGAATATTACGGCGTATGCAGCTCGTTGT
Organism: Rhorus exstirpatorius; assembly: GCA_963564615.1. Taxonomy (NCBI): domain Eukaryota; kingdom Metazoa; phylum Arthropoda; class Insecta; order Hymenoptera; family Ichneumonidae; genus Rhorus; species Rhorus exstirpatorius. Next base: position 1,288,740 of record OY751314.1, on the reverse strand, counting down.
AAAAATGGATGTTTCTGATGTTATTGCATCTACAAGAGAGTCTCTGCACTTTGTTACCTCGTTGCAAACACGACGAAGCCACGAGATATTTCTGTTTATACTGGCTTGTAATAATGACAGTATAATGAATTGCTCTTTTGTAAAACAGAATATCGGTAACGAGCGATGAGCAGGGTCTTCTTCATCCTCTATGTTAAAATGATTTTGAAAATCATGCCAAGAACGACCGTCCATAGTTAAACAACCATGGATATAACATTTGAAGCTAATCACAGGCCGTAACGTACCGTTCAGACAAATATCAAGGCCCACCCACACAGATTTCGTCCCCAAATTATTTAGCTTATAGGCGAATGGTAGCAGTAGCGCACGTAGATTCTTAGCACGTTTCGCATACATCGCAGGACTTAATGATTTGTTGACGGTTTGAATTCCAGATTATTGAATTTTGTTCCACGATATTCCATGGCCAAATTATTTTCACGGGCTGCGGCTATCATCTGCTGAAATAGCTGATCGTCTTTTTCGAACAGTTAGACGAATCTGGCTGGTAGGAAGCACGCAAATGTGTTTTCCACGTCGATGACGATACGCGTGCCCCATTTAGTTTGAACGGTTCTTATGTCGCCGATGCTGTAGTCTTTTTTGAGCTCTAGTTCCGATAACTTTTTCACAGGTAGAAACGCGGCCGTTTGTCCCACTTTGTTGATTCGTGCGAAATCCATCGTAAATATCGAGTTCGTCAAATTTTCGTGTTAAAGAGAGAAATTGCGATCTGGCTTGTATTACTGCTTTGATACTCGCAATGTCGTGTGAAAGTGCTTCTATTCGCCGCTTTAATTCGCGTCGTTTTCTCAGCATACACCTCAAATGACAGCAAATGAAAGTCTTAAAGAGTTTTTGAAGTTTACTTCGATATCTGACCACGGTTTGATCGCGAATGATGGTCGTTCTCCAGGGTCTAACTTATACTCTGCAGTCGCCCCTCCACTAGACCTCCCCCCACTATAAAGATTACTTAATTTATTAGAAATACCAAAGACAAAAAGAAATCTGATCGTCTACATAATATGATACCCTATAATGATGACTCATTTCCTTAGACATAACAAAGGCAAAAAGAATTTTTTTCCTACCGATTCGAAGAATCGATGGTTTGATGCACATTCCGCTTGAAATATGATAGTCGCTAAAAGTGACTTTTGTACCCAAAGAATGCTGACTCCAAGGCGCGTGATCGCAGTTCAAGGATAGGTAGAAAAAATAAAACGTGAAAAATTTCAATGTCGATTTTATTTCTTATATTAAAATTAGATTCATTATTGCCGTACACGGGAACAACAGTTCTTTATACAGTGTAAGTTTTTACGATTAAAATTATTTGTACCACAGCCACCACCAACCGCAGAGTCCATATTGAAAACTTTGCCCCGAGGCTTAGAATTTTCGCGTTTTTTTATATACGCATTATAATAATCGTTCACTGTTTTATCGTTTCGGGATAAATCATCTGAAAATACGCTTCGAAACTTATTAATGCCAAAAGCCAGTAGACATATAATGAAGAAACATAATGCAATACTGTCCGCAACACTGCGAATCTGGACCCTGAAGCTGAGTAGCGTTGCATCGGAAAAGCTTGCAGTTTCTTCGGAGTCGGATGAGATGCTGCGGAACGATTGGCGGGATCCCGTAGCTGTCAAAGTATCGTCCTTCTCCAGTTCGATCGACGTACATGGCGACCCAGTGGGATCCGGGTAATTTGTGGCCATCGGTATTAACGACAAAAGCTGTCGGCGACGTCCACACCTTCGGGATACGATCGGCTGGGTATACGCCTATCGTGTGGTCTGGTATGTTCCGCAAGGCCTGCAGAATTTCTAGACTGTTCGTAGCAGCCTGAAGCAGAAGGTTTCTTTTTCTTTTCCTCGCGAGGCCCGTCTAAGCTCCAGCTCGTGGTCGTTCTATATTCCCATAAGGAGTCGATGCGATCTTTATGACAAAGCCAATCTTTTATTTGTTTCGCATTCCTCAGTGCACATTTGTACGTGAGATTGTTATGTAGCGATCCGTGGTATATGCAACGAGTGTCGTCCTGATGAAGATAGCGGAATGAAGGAGCCTCCTCCTCCTCCTCTAAATTTATAATGAAGCAACCAGTCAGTTGTGCCAGGTACTCTGATTTTATTGAACCCCTTGTGAATATTCGATCAGACTGTTCCGCAATATTTTTCAAAATTGATTCCATATGTTGCGACGTTGTATCGCCCTCACGCCATTGTAAGCCATGATGATTTCTAGTCAACCAGGAATTCTGGCGCTTCAGCGCCGATGATAGATCCTCATTATCGTGAGGTGAAGACACAAGCCAATGAGCGGTGTACGGTCCGTGTAGGCAAATGATCGCAACTTCTTTCGGCACAAAACGATTGTTTTTATCTCGCAAACCCTGTATATCGATTGCTATATTCGTGATGCTTTCTCGTTGCTCTCTCTGATAATACTGTTCAGCTCTTTGCGTCACGGAGACCTAGCTCGGCGGATACAAATTCTGCTGACTATCCAGAAAAGTCAACGATTACTTGTCTGGACGAGTCAATCTCCAGCACATTATCATACTCGGCGTACACAATACAATTTACCGTTGATGCGAGAGCCTTTTCGAATCGTACTTCTATTCTAACACTGCCGTGTTTTACCAAATTCCAATGAGTACTGCTGTTTGCTGATAAATCGGGCGTAAGATCAAACGCGAAAAGGCAATACCCTTCGGGGTAGGCCTCCCGTAAAATACAATTACCTTCATTGTGAAAGTGAATACCCGTTCCGGAGAACAGAGTATGATACGCGTCTACGTAAAGCTTCGATTTTGTAAAGTCGGGCTGCAGAGCCTTTGACGGTATTTGCATACCATCCACATACAACGATAGATAATTAATTTGATAATTTTTAAAATTAAACGGGTTTTTATCGAGGCAGCCGTTGAATGCTTTATTATCGACGAAACCAATGATGATACGTTTTGGTAGCTGGCCGAGGATTACATTATCAAGAGTTTCGCCATGTACTCCGCTATGCATGGATATAGCCTTTACCTCCACGCGTGTCAGGGGGTATTTTGCCGTAGCTTTACACAGCGTTCTTGCATGTGCTAAAAGTATACCAGGTGCTATCTTGGCGCGACGTACGAGAAGCGACGCTTCGACAATATGTATTTTATAGTCTGTCGTCCCGCCCATAAGGCAAAATGAATTATTCGTGCGTACGAGTCGCAGACGCATTTCAACGCCGTTCAATAAGAATCTCTCTTGATTAAAGACATCGCAGTGAAGATGACCGAGGAGATCAATAGTTTTTCCACTGCTAAGAAGGTCTCTGCGGCTAACAAGCCCACCGTTGGCTGTATCCGTATCCTCCATTTTTCCCGGTGTATCGGCGAACCAGAGCACACTCGTAAGATGAGAGTTTTTTGCGCCGTCTCCATAATTTAGCAGTGTTTCAATGTATGCTCTGTATGCATACGCGTTATTCGGGGGCGATACAATTTTCTGATTGAAAAACACATCTACTTGATTAAACATTGAATGCATCAGATTATTGACGGGGCCTATTTTAATCGTTGAATCAGGCTTCTCAGCCAAACACTGTATTTGAACGCGCATGCTTAGCATGGTGTGAGCAAGATCAATGTATTCATCACCCTGACCAGGTACCACAAACTCAATTGGTGAATCATCCGTTAAAGATGAGATCGGTTTGTAGTACACCCATTGTGTTCCCTCGATGGTGGTTCGTGTAGGAGGCAGTGTAAATAGCTCGAGCTCTGACTTTAAACACTCGCAAGAGTGTGTGTGTAAGAAAGCCATATTTACCCTCTCTCTATGCGAAAATATCAGCCACCGTTCGTAGAGCCTTCCTCTTCTTGGTTGTCCTTCTCTTATTTATCCTCCTCTTTGCCGTTGCCCGCTTTCTCGGTTTTCTCGACGAAGACGTAGCTTTCTTTCTTTTTTTCACACTATGGATACGTCGCACACCGCGGCCGGAAATGGAATGCCGAGATCGATTAATTTTTGCCATTTTATAGCCAGAACCCTTCATGAGCGTATCAGTTTTTTCCTCCGCCTTTCGCTTCAGATTTTCGCCAGACTCGCGTAGACGCGTTTTGAACGCTTCTCTTGGCCGTACACCATTGTCCATTATATCGGTGGCAACATTAACACCGGCACGCAGAGCCTCCTTGCCGACAGCCCGTGCTCCATTCTTCAAAAGAGGTAATACGGCGGAAAAGGCCACCGAGAAAACTGCCAATCCCGTGGCCCCTTTGATTCGGTGAGCCTATGTACACGTTACTGATACCCCCATATCCGGTCCGAGCACCACCCGTCTGCATATCAAAGTATTCATCGTAATAAGTCATTGCGATGACTTCTCTAATCCATACGCTTGAACTGTAATGTCACCGTCAGCGTCCCGTACTCAAATGGTATCGGCTGCCCAAACTCATCCCTTATATCGATATCGATCGATTGAAAGTTTGTATGAAGCAGAGGTACGTAGCGTGGTGGCGAAAAACCTCTAATCTTCACAGAGCCGTAATTGTTGCTATCCGCGGTATAAGATGGTACAACACGTAACAGAGGTGCATGCACATCACCGGTAATGTAGGGTTCACAAATATCCGTATAAACGAATAACATATCGGGGATAGCATTAGTTAGGCTGGCAGGTCGTGCGCCTCTATAACCAACATCTCTGAATGCAGGTGGGAGCGCCACACTGCTGGGTGTGGTAAATCCTAAAATCTTGTTGAGCCTTGGTGAGAAATGGAAAGCATGAATTCAATTTTCGCAAGAATCGCAGATACGGGTCACTTGGACGTAGCCATTGCGAGCGCGCTGAAATAGTAAATGACCAGCAACGCCCTGTAGTTCATTTATTACTTCGAGCAATGAGTCTATACTCTTATATACACCGGGTGGAACATACACACAGCTCTTTTCAATGTCAATAGCAGAATCGTGAATACCCGATTGTACTTTATACGGTGCGGTCTTGATGAAGTTCTGCTCGTCTTCCTGAGGTATATGCAGAATCGTCATGGGTACATGTATTTCTGTAAGTCCAACGGCCCAATTGCCTTGCAAAGATACGCGCTGTGGCAATCGTGTGGTATAACGCGTTGTCGTATTTTCCGGGTAATATTTCATACTGCTGTTGCTCGGTAAAACGATATAAAATTCGTCTCTCATCGTGATTTTTCATTTTTTTCGGTAATAGTACGAACTCTCGATAACTCGGCATCGTAAAAAATGCCGTCAATATCTTCGCCGTGAAGATCGCGTAAAAAGTACACCGTCGGCCAACTAGTTGTCGATATGCGATGAATTTTGAACAGCTCGCTGCTCCAGCCGCTCTCGTAACCTTTTGCAAAGGCCGCTTTTGCACTACTGATTCGTACAACATCACCGATCCCGTATTTAGGGATGTGTTCTCGCTCCGAATCCTTGTAACGCTGCATCAAATTAGCACGAGCTTGAGCTGCAGTGGCAAGAGTCACCGTTACCGGTGCCATTTTTATGCTGCTATGCCGGGCATTATTATATGCAGACACTATATTTTGCAACACATTGATGTATCGCTTCGCGCGAGTATACGTAAAGTATCGCCACATTCTTTCTTTCAATGTTCGATTAAATCTTTTCACAATTGAGGCTTTAATATCAGGATTCCGTGCAGTTCGAAACTGAATATCTTTCTTCTTAAGGAGCTCTTGAAATGCAGCACCCATGAATTCTTTGCCTCGATCCGATTGCAGGCATACGGGTGATCGGCTATTAGTGGCTTTTTGCATGAGTATCCGCGTAAAAGCCTTAGCCACAGACGCAGCAGTCTTGTCGCGTAAAGGCTCGACCCATGCATATTTACTAAGCACATCTATGACTACGAGGAGATAGGTATGACCATCGTTGTAATCTTTGATCGAGCGAAGATCTACGAGATCAGCCTCCCAGACATCGTCAATGTTTCGCACGCTGTAATGGCGTCGTGGAAATTGATGTTTTACAGGGCGATGTTTCGTGTAAGCATCCTGTGTCTCCAACCACTGCACGGTCTTTTCGCTAGAAATTTTTTTTCGCGTTGCGCGTAATAATTTTGCAGCGCCCGAGAACGATGCTTCGTGGGAGGGATTATAGTACAGCTTTTCCAATGTTTTCATGGTTTAGAGTTTTAGGTTAGCCCAAATTACACGATTCTTCTTCTTCTTTTTACACTGGCCAGCGCCTGTTTGCTCCCTCTCAGAGGTACTGAAGAGCTCATAAATACTGGGATCGGTGGATTCGTCGCTACTGTGATTGGCTCCCGCGTCGCTCAACGACAAGTCGTGGGAGTGCACAGGTATTTTTCTTTTTTTCCGAAAAGGCGTCGAGGTGGGCACATCGGACCTCCACAGATCCTGGTTCCCAACAAACTCGCGTGGAATTTTTGCCTCTTTTAAAAATCCTGCAAATGCATGACGACCCGCCGGCGTTGAGATTTTCCTCGCGCGCATAGCATCGTTTATAAGATCGACAATATTGGAGTCCTTGATTTCTTTGCCTGCGATGGAGACGGTGCCTGTAGGATCCCAGCAAAACTCTGTTACTGGTACAAGGCGTAAACGACGGAGCAATAGTTTTGCTTTGTTGCGATATTTTGTCGGGACACTCTCAACGATCATAGAGTCGTTTATGCGTGGAATTTCAGCGCCTTTTCCACTACTCCCCTCCTCCTCTATAGGTGTCGTGATGTAATCATCATTTTTTGCGAGTGCACGATGCTGCTGCGCTCGCTCATTATCGGCAAAATGGAGATAACGCTGCAACACCGCGAAATACGCCGACCACTTTTCCCTCTCATCCTTGTACAAATTAGAATTCAGAATATCGTTCATCTCAGTATCCAATCTACTCAGTGTCGTACCAAGGGTTTGCACTGTTTGCTGCTGTTGCCGTTGTACAGATTCCGTTTGTCGATTATTCTGCACGCCTATATGCTGAAGATTATCTTCAGGCACGAGCACCATTTTTCTCGCATGCTCCATTATCCACTGCCGCCTATCAAACGTGACAAGAGCGTACCCAGTACGGGGGGCGAGCAGCAGCGGTAGGAACCCACCGTTTTGAACCACAAAACGTTTCTTGCTCTTCCAACTACCGCTTTTCGCAGCTAGTCGTCGAAGAATAGATGCGTGGCGACGCAACTTTTTTCTTTGTTCAGGCTTCAAAGGCACGTTACCACGTAGAATGTTTAACGCACACTCACAAATACAACGAATTATTCGTGGATCGGCTTTACGCAAAACGGCGTCTCGTTGCTCCTTGTTGAGATGCTGGAGTGCGTGCAATATTGCAACGTGCTTCTTGCAGAGAGAGGACCTGTTACCCGCCATCACAGCCGCAAGACTGGTACTTCTCCGGCTGTGTCGGTGCTTTTTAACTTTTTTCGCGGCACGTAAACGAAATGCTGTGGATCATCGGGGAAAATACACGTTCGAAATCTACAGTTATCGGGAGTCGATTGTTTCAAGTCCAAGAGCAGATGACCGTGTGGTTTGCTCGTTGCGTCGTAATAAACTTCCTGCAGAAATCGGGGGTTTTCGGGGTAAACCTGACGCGCCAAGTGCTGTATTTGAGCGCGATCTCGCGGATTTTTGAAAACTACTATATAATTAGCGTTCAGCGATATATCCCGTTGCCCGTGGCCCTGATGAAATCAATTTTGTGTTATAAAAAACACGCTCAAATTCTTATGATGACTACCCTTGGCGAAGAGGTCGACAACGCTATTGTTCGATGCCTCGCGCATCAAATCGTCAATAATTATAAGTTTTGCACGCGGATCGTTTGCATAATCCGAGGCTTGTGGTAAACCTTCGCGAAACTCTATCGAAGAACCGTACTCCATATACGCTTGTTGCCACTCGGAATAATAGAAAATAATTCGTTGAAACGGTTCACTATTCAAATGCGAAATGAATTTCAAAAACTTTTTCACAAAGTATGTTTTACCGCAGCCCGTGGGCCCGCAAACCATCGCCGTCCAAGGATGTTTCCACCGCACATCCATTTTTGCGAATGAGCACAATCTTCGTATTAGCTGAAACATATATAGGGTTCGAAAAGACGAATATACATAAGAACATAAAGTTTTATTTATATACATTATTTACAAAGTAGTGCGAGGTCTATATCTATATACATTATTCTTTATAACCGTAAGGAAGAGTGCCATATTCGCCATCTCGTCTCCGTTTGACGCTCGATGGTTTGCATGATTTTGTTTCAGGACGTGTGACGACCTGATGAAATGCCGTGCGTCGTATAGCGTCATACTTTAGCACAACAGGCTCGTCTCTCTCACCGGTTATAAAGGAGCGAACTGAGTTATAATTAATTAATCCCTTGTTCGCAAAATTAAGCGTTATCCCTTTCACTTTACATACTTCTTTTTCCTCTCCATTGGGAGTGCATACGATAAAAGAATAAAATTTTGGTCCGCCTGAAATGAAACTTCTAATATAACTACCTTCCCCATAAGAGCTCAGCTCGTCTGTGAGATCCCCTAAGAGCTGTCCCGTTGGAGGCTCGTACTCGTCTTTTTCTTCGTGCGATACGTAAATTACGGAATCGGTATCGCAGTACAGAGCACGACGACCCAGACGCTCTAAGTAACTATAAAGTTTTAGGCGGGCCTGGGCTGTGGTGTATGCTGCTACTACGACGTTCGCTATGCTGGATGGTATAACAGCGTCACTGATTTTCGTGTAGCTTATATACAATATGTCGTTATTTACGGGTAAAATCCCCGTGATTTCGTACTCAGGGCTAGTCAATAGTTCCATAAGCTTTTTACGCGTCGAAACTATTTCTGTCTGCGGTAGATTTTCCCGCTGCCCAAACTTCCCCCAAAATGAATTAAGGCACAACTTTGCGACAGATCGCAACCCCGGATTTTTAGCTATGGAGTCGCGATTTAGCTTCATTCCTTCCGATCGTTCGAAATCGGCTATATAGAGGTCTTGCGCGGCGTTATCTTTGGAGCAACTTTCGGGCCACCCACTGGCTTCTTGTTTGATTTTTAAAAACGTGTTCATGTATTCGACAAAATGGGCCCCTGTCTGTGTATCGCGATTGAATTGCGTGGTTTCATATTGCCAGATTTCAGTCACGTCTATCACTCTGTACCCGCACGACACGGCTTTTCGCAACTCGTCGACAACCCATGTACCCTTCAACACACGCTCTACAGGGTCTTCATGTGTGCATTCGTCCTCATTCATATTCTCACAGCAGCTGCGGCATAGAGCAAATAATAACCGGTTATGCATACGCACTGGCAATACGGGGTGGTATAGATTACGAGGCGGCAATACGGTGCATTTTACGAGACCCTCAACGAGAGTTAGATCGGTGTTATCAGGACCTGTCAATTCCATGCACTCGTTACCCACGTATACTTTCGGATGGCCCACCGGGTATTTGCCGAATTTACAGATATAGGGGTACAGCGAGCAAACGTCTACGTAGCGTATTTTTTCCGTAGCGTCAACGTCGTAGAGCGTAACCATATTTTCTGTTCGTCCTCCGAAAAAAGCATCACGAGGATTGAGAGACTCTGCTGTAACTAAAGGGTTATCTTGCAGGAAAGTTCTCATCTCGGCTGTCGAATTTAACAAACGGTCATATTCACACTCCCAAATTTCTGTGAGCAAATACCCTCCCGTTTGAATTCTCTCAGTAACTGCTGTTGTTCTCTCGAAACGCTCGTCCATGGATATTCCATCGCTTTGTCGACTGTCTCTGTTTGTGGGATAGCAACGTGGGCAACCGTGCCAATAACAACCGTGAAATTGTAATACATGCGCCCCGTTAGGAGTCTCGTAGTATCCGTCTACCAAGAGATTTTGCGGTAGTCTAAACTCGCGTGATCGGCCCGCATGAATAATACGAACACCCAGTGAGTGCTCCATCCACGATAGCCATGAAACCGCTTTTTTCGATTGATTTTGCGCCCATCTGTATCCCCCCGTGGGTGTAATGCCTATTGAATTATCTTTCAAGAAATTTTTTCGAAAAACTCTGAAGCAGGCTGATGCTATTGTTGTACTTTCATCAAAAGGGCAGACGCGACCGCTGGTAATGAACATGTTGCGAAAAGCCATACACGCGCGTCGCAAAATCGTGACATCTGTCTTACAATAGCTGATAAGCTCTTCCGAAAAAACGAATACGTAATTTTTGTCTTTTGTTTCGCGATACCAATCGAGAAATTTCCGGCGCTCATCGGCGCGCATCGTGTCCGGAGAATAATGCTCGAGAGGCGGCAATTCGCCTACGTAATTTTGATTTTCAGGCCTGTTAAACAAATGTGGAAAAGTGCCTTTAACGATAGCACCGGTAAGCCCGAAGGCTTTCGGTAAAACGCTCAGAGGCATATGGAAGTAATTTAGACTGTCGAGAAATACGATTTTTCCGACGCGCATCGTAATAATTTTCGTACCGTTCATGATTAGTGTGGGGAGCTGAGTTTTTTTCTCTTCGATGAAATAACGCAGGATGAATTGAGCATCGAAACCCCCTGCATTATGAGCGATACAGATTGTACGCGAAAAACCTTCGAGCGGTTGCATGGCTAATTCGACAAGCTGGGCTACGGGGCTGTGACTAAACACAAATTCGTGTTCCCCGCAATGCTCGCACGGTTCGGCTATAGAGTCGTTAACACAGCAAAACGTGCAAACTCGTTGAGCCACGCAAAGATTTGGCTCGTGTACATGAGTAGTCGCATCACCCTTCACAGGTGTGCTCTGCTGTGTTTCAAAATCATAAAAAATGAATAGTATTTTTTTCAAGTCCGAAGTACTACGAATCGGTTTCATGAAACACAGATGATTACTAGGTTGATGAGATTTGCACGTTTTGCAGAAACCTACCCCACATTTATGCTTCTCTTTTTTTTCTAATGGCCTTATTGCTCGAAAGCAGTTACGGCACCGTTTGAGAGATTCGCAAACGCTAGCCTTTCTACGCGTCATGGTCACCAGCGGTGCCTTATGCCTCTGTAAACATGCCTCTCCGAAAAAATCGCGGTTGCATGCTTCGCATCTGAATATATTGCGCGATCGCGTATCGCACGTCTGTAACCCCCAGCACCGAGGACATTTTTTTTTTTAACATCTATGACCGAATCGCCGATATGCTGTGTTACATGATGAACAGAAATCTCTACTGCCGACAGCTTCTCTGAGATTTAGAATAGGCTCGAAATGATGTGAACGCTCGTGATACAAAATGTACAGGGTGTGCTGAATTGTGCCTACGCTGTTCAGAACACCCTGTCTTCCGTCAAATAGTGGCTCCTCCCCGCGACCCAAAGTTAAAAATTCGTAAACGACAATTGCAAAACCGTCTCGTGCCAAATTATCCTGATAGCGTGCAATCTCGTAAACACCACAGCCCTCCACAGGTACGCGAACATCTGCTTCTCTTGTAAGCTCGAGCGCTGCCTGCTTTTGCGCACCTCCATTGATTCGCATAATACGCCGCCATTTATCATGTAGGCTACCCGAGCGTATTTCTCCTCGTTCTGCGTATGCTCGAGCCACTACCAGCGAACGCGGTAAACATAGATTGTCGCTATTTCGGATCGGAACAATAGATCGTTTTGCGACACCCTCGTGCGTGAGACCTTTCCGACCGCACCCTTCGACCCCCTTGACAGCGCACATTTTTATTGTGCACGAATCGTCAATATTTAAAGATGACGCACTTTGCGCCACGCTACTTATCAATTTCCAAATATCTTCGAATACATAATCGCGGGCCGGTCGGAAAGATAACCACACGGGCCCGTGCGGCAAGCTATTCGTTGTAAACGAAACGCCTACATAATCGCCGCCCTCGCAGGAGTTCATGATGTGTGTTAACAGATCACGAAACGCACCGTTGAGCCAGTCCACCACGCTAACTCCAGAGGCTGGTTGACGAATTCGCAACGACGTTTCACGCCCCCGTATTTTGAAGCGCTTGAAGTACCTCGTGTAATCACCGATGATCTCAAAATGCTTTCCCGGCGGGTGTATTTCATGGAGCGGCTCGCTCCTTGCTGTAGTACGCTGCCTGCCTGATCCACTTTGCAACTCTGGAAAAAGAGACATGTATTAGATTCTAGAGCTGATTAATATGAAATTATTAAATTTTATCAATATTTGTACCTCTCGCGCATCATAGTACTGCTTAAATAGACCGATATCACCACTCAAACAAAGATGCTGACGAATACCCTGTTACAAAAGGACCCACTTACTTACATACTTAATTAATTTTTTCATGTGTAAGAAAAATTATTTACCAGAGTCGTCATCAGTCACGAGCATTTGAAGCCAATCGTCAGCTCTTTGAAATGCTATTTCCTCGTCTCTCTCGTTCTCGATCGGATATTCCCACAGCTGATTTTCGCGATGGTCAAAAACATCATCAGGGTCAGAGGTTGGGGTTGCTCGTCGTCCAGAATGGCATAGGCCTGATGGGCCTGGTACAGCAGCGTCTGTAACCCTCTCCCTATCTATGCCCTCTGGATAAATTTATAATTTAAAATTGACGCCACACCAATTTTCAATTTTTTATTTTTTTTTGCACCTTAATTTCAACCTACGTTCGAAAATCGACGAATTAGAAAATATGTCCGAAGGATGCTCGATACTTGAAACCGTACTCGTAGGTCGCTCATCATTCAGCTCGGTGCATGACAGGTGCTGACTCGTTGCGCTCCTCTGCTGGCATGCTAATTCCACAGCACAAGCCCCTTCTATTAAAGCTGCTTCTTCATTCGGCGATGCATCCAAGAACTGTCGATATACTATATTAGGTGCACAACCATTAAAAATAATATCCCTCTTTTAATAGAAGTAGTGCTTTCAACTCATAGTTTTTCCGGTAAACGAACCGTGTTAAAGATTCATATAAATGTTTTTCTTACGATAATAATGTAAGGAGAGAGAAAAAGAGGAGATTGGTGAATAAGAATACATTTTTTAAATATATCATATTGAAATTCGTAAAATATTGTTTCTAACGATAACAGGCGCTCTGTACCCCCTTTAATGAAAGAGAGAGCGACAGCGAGAGGTAGAGAGCGCGGAACCACGCGAAGCATAGCACAAAGAGTAGAGCTCGATAAATGACGATTATCTCTGCTTACGCAAACAGGTGCTCTGCATCGTGCTCATGAAAAAAGAGCGAGAGAGTGAGAGAATTGCAAAGAATGCGGAACCACGCGAAGCATGGCACAAAGAGTAGAGCTCGATAAATAGGGTTTGACCATACTATCGAAATAACAGCCGTGAAAATATTTTTTCAATACGCTTTAAGATCCATACCGCTTTAACGAAAGAGAGAGAGAGAGAGAGAAAGAGGAAATTGATCAATAAGAATACTTTTTGAATATTTCGCGTTGAAATTCGTAAAATTTTCTAACGATAACAGAAGCTCTGAATCGCTTTCATGAAAGAGAGCCAGCGAGAGGTAGAGAGAGAGAGAGAGAGAGAGAGAGCTCGGGACCACGCGAAGCATGGCACAAAGAGAAGAGCTCGATAAATAAGCCTTGCCCGTGCTAGCGTAATAATGGCATCGTGAAAAAAATTTCAATACGTGCTGGCGTAATAATGACATCGTGAAAAATTTTTCAATACAGTTTAAGTATTACAAATATACATGATTATTTTTTATGATAGAACAGAACTTACTTCTGATTTCATCGACAATACCACGGACACATGGCGCGTTTTCCAATCCTCGACGCTGCAGCTCTTCAAACACACACGCTAGCACTTGTTGACCATTTAGTATGCCTCTGCTGTAGGCTGCCGCTATGATTCGCAAGGGTGCCCACCATACAATATATTTTAAGCGTCTTATAAGTCTATCACCCGATAATCGATTTAATTCGTTGCACCATTGCTCGTTACACCGACGACGAAGCTGAGAACTATGTAATATGGCCAAACGCAAAAGATTTAATATACACTCGCGAAGTGCTCGATCTGCCATGATTGATAACGATACGTGATAATACCCTGCTGGCTTGAGACTGATTTACAGTGCATCTTGTTCTTTCTATATAAATACTTAGCGCTAGCGCTAGCCTTCTGAGCGAATTTACTCATTTACTTAAATTGCAGCGCCATCAAAAATCGATGCCCCTTGCGGCACAAAAACATGCATGATGAGGTATCAAGATATCAAGATATCAAGATCTCACCACATATGTATATAAGCATTCCAAATGCTCTTATTGTTTCAATGTAACATTATATAGCGAGAATCTCATCAAATTTTTTAGCCTTCTGAGCGAGTTTACTCATTTACTCAAATTGCAGCGCCATCAAAAATCGATGCCCCTTGCGACACAAAAATATGCATGATGAGGTATCAAGATATCAAGATTTCAAGATCTCGCCACATATGTATATAAGCATTCCAAATGCTCTTATTGTTTCAATTTAACATTATATAGCGAGACTGATCAAATTTTTTAGCGCTAGCCTTCTGAGCGAGTTTACTCATTTACTTAAACTGCAGCGCCATCAAAAATCGATGCCCCTTGCGACACAAAAATATGCATGATGAGGTATCAAGATATCAAGATATCAAGATTTCAAGATCTCGCCACATATGTATATAAGCATTCCAAATGCTCTCATTGTTTCAATGTAACATGATATAGCGAGACTCTGATCAAATTTTTTAAACAGCGACTTCTTCGAAAAGCGCAACGAAGCGGAGATCGCTTAGCTTTGATATGCATTTTAAAACTTAATATCGTTTTCAAAAAATATACTTTTACAAACGAGAAATAAGTGGGTGGTCTCAATAATTTTCATAAGTCTTAATGGGTCTCGAGGCCTAAATATATTAAAATTATATTACTATAAAGAGCATGAAGTACGAAAACACATTAAATGAAGAATAAGGAGAGATTCGCAGCAATGAGCAAAGAAGGCATGCAGTCTGCTGATGCTCCGCTGATGGTGCGTTTCACGCACCTCGAGAAATCGATAAATCTCGTAGTGTTATACCCGAATACTCGGTGTACATCGAAAAATATAATAAAAAAGCCCGCTATTGCTGCGATAGAAAGATTCGAGGCATGGAAAAAGATATGCATCAGAAAAAGAGAGAGAGAAAGAGAGACAGAGTTAGCGAATATTTGCACAAAGAGGAGAGCTCGATAACTATGCTCGTGATCTCAGCCGTACCTCTTTGCTGACCCTCGAGCTCATATCTCTCTCTCTTCAATTTTTTTTTTTTTTTTTTTTTCTTCAAGTCCGATCAAATTTTCTTACATACCTCTAATAGGTCTTATATAATTTTCATGAATCATTGTGATATTGATACTCGGTTTTCGTCAAAACAGAGTAAACCTTGGCGTGCGCAAACTAGCTGTCATCCTCTATTCCAAAGAATAGGACTTATGGATTTGGCTTGCAATTTTTTTTTTTTTATAAAATATTATTCTTGTGCATATGCTGCTCTTCAAAAGAAAGGGTTGTATATATATATATATATATATGCTGAACTACGGTGCTCGCGAAAGACGCGAAATAAAAAAGATGCTGCTGTATAGGCTTAACAGACAGTTGTATCTCAGGGCTCCGTTTACTCTTATATTAATTAAAAAGGGGCTCATTTACACGGACCACGTGCATTTTTGCGGACCATGCATTTCTTGAAGAACGCACCTTCAATATCGTCACAGCATCTTCTCTGCTGCTGTATATTATAGCACGTAGACTTCAGTCGTTATTGAGCAGGCAAATAACTCAGTTCGCGAGCGAGAAATTTTATTTCAAATTTCAAATTTAAAAATTTCAAATTTTAAATTTAATTAAAAAAAAAAAAACAATGTATCCCCAATACAAAGACGATGTTCCGGTGGGTGCATTTTGGTGTCGAGTGATCGGGGTACTGAGTGCTCAGTTTGTAGTCATACGCACCGCCGAAATGGTGGATGCGTATGAACAGCTGGCCCAATTGTTGTGCGATTTTTATATCGCACAACAAAAAGGCACCGTTATGACGATCGACGATATGCTGGCGGGAGCTTCATGCGTCGCGCGGTGCGGTATGACCATGTTACGTGGGGAGATAGTTTATTCCGACGACGCCGGATTCACGGAGGTACGCCTCATCGACGAGGGGCACACCGAATATTTCGAGCCCTCTGATCTATACGAGCCGGAACCGTTGTTCGCCATGCTACCGCCCCAGTGTGTGGTATGTCGATTGATGGGACTGGCTGGCGTGGACGACGATGGTATCACGGCCCTTTTAGAGGACCTGTGCCTCAACGAACCCATCATGGTGGCTCGCATGGCGTACCATAGTCATGATATACCGTGTATACGCCTGCGGTGCCCTGATCGTAGGGATGTAGGGGGCATTTTGATAGATGCCCTCGGTGGCGACATACCCTACGATCGGGGATACCACGATGAAGGGTTCGAAGAGGGCGGTGATGCGTAGCGAGTCCACTTGTGCGCGCTCGTGTGTGTGTGTGTGCGTGTGTGTGTGTGTGTGTGCGTGTGTGTGTGTGTGTGTGCGTGTGTGTGTGTGTGTGTGTGCGTGTGTGTGTGTGTGTGTGTGTGTGTGTGTGTGTGTGTGTGTGTGTGTGTGTGTGTGTGTGTGTGTGTGTGTGTGTGTGTGTGTGTGTGTGTGTGTGTGTGTGTGTGTGTGTGTGTGTGTGTGTGTGTGCCCCTCAGTGCACCGGCTGTGGGCGTCGTCGGAGCGGCGTAAGGATCTCCCCAACAGTCACGTAAGTTTTTCATATTTATTGATAAATTAAAAAAAAAAAAAAAAAAAGAGAAAAAAGTATGGATTATTATTATTTGAATAATGATAATAGCCGGGCCACTCTGGCGAACCCTCAGAACTCTTTCCCCCCACCACCTCTCCCCACCACAATCCCCACCACGCTCGGAAAGAGGCTCCGACGCGGGGGAAAGTGGAGGGGATAGGAGTGGGGTTGGATATAGTGGTCCACATACTACTTATTACTTCTTCGTCTGAAACCGATCCTATTCGTGAGAAAAGTATACCGAGCGATGAAGGCAGCGAGATTCCAATAGAGCGAGGCTATGTATCTCGAGCGATTCAAAGTACTGCGAGTGTTAGCCTGGGATTTACAGAACTCTTGACAGTAGAAGTGAGTCTTCCTTCAGGATGGATAAAGTACAACACTGGCTGTGGAGGAAAAAAGTTGGTTTTCTTTTATACCAACGAAACCGTGGAAATCGAGAAGACATATCACATGTTTCCATCTAAAAATGTAGTGGTGGAGGAGGATATGTCGATCCAATTAAAGATTGTCGGTATTTTGCTCGATGCAAGTAACTTCGACATTCCTCGCTACATAACTAGCATCGAACAATTGCAGGATTTGTTCATAATGATTTATCGCCTGAATGTGTGCCGTGGTGTCGAATCGGTCAAATCTGGATTGGAAGCAAGCTCCAATGCATTAACAAAAGATATTGGCGATACTTGGCGTCACAATCAGTGTGCTCTGCTACTTTTTAACGACAAAATTTGTGCCCATTGTAGCACAGCAAAGAATACTTTGAAAAAAATTCGGCAAAGACCTGCTCGAGACGAAGTAAAACCGTGAAAAAAAAAATCATCGGTTTAAAAGAACAAAAACGGCAGTTGTCAGCATTGCAGGCGAGATATCGCTCTGTGCTACGAGCCAAACGACTCGCGCGAGAAAAAATAGAAACCCTGAAATCGCAGGTTCACGAAATTCGTCGACAATTGGCACGATGCAGCAAAGAAGATCTCGAGCGTCATGTGAAGGATGGAAATATCCCTCAAAATCAATTGCACGTGCTGAATCAAATCATTGAAGCCGCAAAGCACAAAAGCTCGAGAGGACGAAATTACTCCGAAGAGTGGATGCTACTATGCATGCTCCTTCACATGAGATCCCCGTCAGGCTATGAGTTCCTACGATCCAACGATATTCTACCTCTCCCGTGTGTGAGAACTGTTCGAAAGTATTTCGTTTTCCATAATGATATTCTTTCATAGCATTATGGGGGTCGACTCACCACACAATTATGAAATCAAACGATTTTATTTGAATAACTCGACTCGATTCGTCTTCTTCAAAGAAATTCATTTTTCTTTACAATTATGATTTATACATTTGATTTACTACCTGTATTGGTAATTCGTATTTGCGATTATGATTTACAACTATTATTTACATTTATTATTCACATTTTTTATTTACAATAGACAGTTATTTCATTATTTTAAGATATTTGTCGAAGATCAAAATCTCTTGCCGCTTTGATCCTCAATTCTTCGAAGTGTTGAAAGTAGCACTGAGAAAAAAGAGCGAATCGGAAAAACATGGGATTCTATTGCTGGAAGAAATATCAGCCCGAGAAAGTGTCTGTGTTAATACGAAAAATCTCTCGTATAAAGGCCTCACCGATTTTGGCAAAGAAGGCAGTGCAGCCTCCGATTTCACGGAAAAAGCTAATCATGGATTAGTTTTATTGTTCCAGTCGTTGCAGGGGAATTATTGTCAGCGAATTGCAGTTTTTGCATCAAGAGGACCAGTTAAAGGAGCAGTGCTTGCCCAGCTGATAATAAAAGCAATCATTTTACTGGAAAAAGTTGATGCAAAAATACACGGAGTTGTCAGTGACGGAGCGGCGACGAATCGGAAGTTTTGGTCTGAGCTCGGTGTGTGTGGAGCGAAAGACAATCTTCGTAATTATTTCGACGACCCCTTAGTGGAAAGTCGAAAGATTTACGCGTTTTCTGATACCCCACACCTCCTGAAGACCATAAGAAATCGTCTGTACAACAACGGAGTTTTACAGGTTTGTAAATAAAATTGCGTTAGAAGCCGATATCGTTGTTGCTATTTCGGTTATCTTCAGAGACGATAAGTATTTTCCAGATGGATCCTTTTGAGCAAGAAATTAAATGGGAGTTCATCAAACTTCTATACGAAAAGGACCGAGAACATGCGGGGCCCGGACAAACTTTGATCTGTCCAAGGTTAACAGCTAACCACGTCTTTTTGAACAATTCCCTGAAGATGCGCGTGCGGTTAGCGGTTCAAGTAAGTCGTTTCATTTTCAATTCGATGGTTTTAATTGCATAGTTTTTTCGATGATGAAACACAATTAATAATTTAAAAAACCATTAACTAAACAGGTCTTCAGCAATTCGGTTTCGGTCGGCGTACGATTTTTCGAGAAATATGTACCCGAATTGCAAGGTTGCGAAGCCACGGCATCGTTTTGCGAATGGATGAATGGAATGTTCGATGCTCTCAATCGGAAGAATCTTATCGACGGAGTTGTAACGGGAATCTTGCGATTCGCATCATCTTCGGCCCATCTCACCATCCTCGACGCCGGGAGAGCCGTTGAGCGCCAGGTAATCTTTTTAATTGAACGGCGGGAATTACCAAACCCGTGAAACTTAACCGGAACTTGATAGGGACGTAAACGAAACACGAAAAAGGGACGCCGGCGTGTTGGATGGCGAGATCGGTGACGGTATACCCGATTCGCTCAGTGTGTAGGTTGTGGAGAGAGGGCGTGGACGGCTGGCTAACTCTCGAGTGCCTTAGTAGTAGAGCTAGGCCGGATCCGCCTCATGCCGCCATCTTGTTCTACCTAATTCCGTCGGCAAGCTAGATTTCTGTGGTTCGTGTCCGGACTAACTGCAGATTCCCGCGCCCCACCCCCCGGTTTCCAATGGTCGGTAAGGTAGATTTCTGCAGGATAAGATCCCTGCTTATCCAACCCGGCCATTGGTAAGGTAGATTCCTGAGGTTCGTGTCCGTACTAAGCGCGGACTCCTGCGTCATAATAGTGGTTTCCCATGGTCGGTAAGGTAGATACCCGATAACTTCATAGAAGATTCCGACGTATCCAACCCAGAGTTACCCGCGCTCGGCATGCTAGGTTCCCCCGCTTACCCGTCGCAGATTTTTGCTACCCCCCACCCGCGGGGTCTCATGACGCCCGATATTGGGAAACTGAACAAAATCTCAAATGTCTCTCAAAACGTCAATGTTTCGATGGTTCTGCACGTCGCCGAGAGATGGCGCTGATATTCAAAGACTAAAAGGTGGTAAATTTGAATCTCGGACAAAATCATCAATATTTAAAAAAATCTATAACTTTAACCTTTGAATATCAGAGGCATCTTCCACGGGATATGATCCCTGCGTATCCAACCCAGCCATTGGTAAGGTAGATTCATGAGGTTCGTGTCCAGACTAAGCGATGTTTGGATGGTTCTGCACGTGGCCGAGAGATGGCGCTGATATTCAAAGGCTAAAAGGCGGAAAATTTGAATCCCGAACAAAATAATGGATATTTCAAAAATCGATAGTTTTAGCCTTTGAGTTTCAGAACCATTTTCGGGGTGTCATGTCAAACCATCCCAACAACGGAAATTTGAACGAGCCAACGTTCCCGCGCAAAGAAATGAGAAGTTTCCTGAACAAAATCCTGATAATCCTAAAATCCGTCAATGTTTCGCGGCAACTTCAAGTCTTGCCTTAGATTCTCCAGTAATTTGTCTTAAGCGATTTCAACTCAGGAGAGTTTATATACTTTATGCTTCTGGATCAGATATATAAGGCATGCAGCTCAGGCAAAAAGGCATATGCAGTTCGGGAATGGAGCGAACAAGGTAAGTCTCTCTTGAAATAAATTATATATTATATATATATGAGAGTTCACTTACCCCACCCCTACCCCAAACCAACCCAACGGATCCATATTACCCCAACCGACCCATATTACCCCAACCGACCCATATTACCCCAACCGACCCATATTACCCCAACTGACCCATATTACCCCAACCGACCCATATTACCCCAACTGACCCATATTACCCCAACCGACCCATATTACCCCAACCGACCCATATTACTCCAACCAACCCTGGAATTTTCCCTCGTCTGAATTGCACAGTATATCTTGCCAAGATTGACACATTTATCAAAAAAAAGACTTAGCTGATGAGGCCAATCACCTGTAGCAAGCGACTCCTATGAGTATTAAAATATATCTAAAACATATGAAAAATATTGTATTTTGTAAAAATCTCCTGCGAAGATCGATCCATTTATTCACAAGAGGACGCAACCGACGAGACCAATCACTCCCAGCAAGCGACTTCTACGAGTATTAAAAAATACACGAAACGTATAAAAAAATTCATATTTTTTTAAATAAATAATTTTCCATATGCAATCAGGATTAACTTTTTATTTATTTATTCACTCGTACAATGTGCAAGTGCACTGATTATAGTAGTCTTTGAGTGAAAGGTCGGGATTACATTCGGTGCTTGGGGAGTCTTGATACGACTGGAGTAGCCAGGTTTTCAAAGCGTCTGCGTTGTAAGCTGCGCAGTGCGGACTCCATAAGTCTGGATGATTGGTGCATGCGATAGTGATGTCTCCACGCAGCTTTTGCAGTGATGGACATCCCCGGTCTTCAAGATTCTCCACGTTTGGTAGAATTTTCTCCAGATATCTTTTTTTCTCGAGACCCTTGACGTGAATCTTGCTGGCGCCTCGTAGAAGGTTGTGGAGCGACTCGTCGACTTCCTCGTAGGGTATATCACCGCTATTCCAGGGAATTCCGTGATAGTTTTTCTCAAGCCACAGATTCTCACTTTTGTATTTAGCAGCCAGATAACTCCACTCGTGACGCGCCTCAAACAGATAGACCGATGGCATGGCCTCAACTTCAACGGCAACTACTGCCACCTCTTTATATACGAATTCGTTGATAGATTGCTTAAAACCTTGGAAGTCCACGACGAACTCCATTGTCAAATTGATGCCGATTGCTGTTGTCTTTGCTCTTATATACCCGATATTTACCTCCCCCCCACTGCTCTTCAATTCCTACCACATCTCCCTCTACCTCTACGACCCGACAACTAATCGGTGCTAAAGTCTAAGAATAGCAGCCAATCAGCGCTAAGCCCCGAGAATAGCAGCCAATCAGCGCTAAGCCTGAGAACAACAGTACTCTTCCAGCTAGACTGTAACGGGTATAAATACGAGACTAAACGAACGAGCAGTCACATTCCGAATCATTGGAGTGATCAGTCATAATGTCTGCTTGGCTCTGCAAGGAAATCATAAAGAGCTGGGATGAAGTGTTGGAGCTTGCACAGAAACAAAGTTCCTCGCAGATTCACGAATGGATGAAACGTCTCGCTAAGGTAATAAAATCGTTGGAAGATGCCCCCGCAACCACTGTTCCAGAGAAACAAAAGTTCCTCTTCACAATCGGGATCCTGAGAGGGGTTGAGATTAAATTGGAATGCTTGTTGAAGCGTGGTGCTGGGGTACAGAGTCGTGAAAAACTTGACGACCGAGTGCGATGGTCAGATCTAAGAACTTCATTCAAAAAACGTATCAAGACGGGTACCATTACGAATTTAAAACATGTGGAAGTGAGATCATTTATGAAGGACTGTCTGACTCATTTCAAATTGAAAAATCAAGCATACATTGAAGAGTGAGAGAAGCGCGGTGAAAGTATACGCAGTGCTAGCCGCGAAATTTGTTATATTGAGAAACGAGAAGGAAATAGTGGAAATAAAACACTTCAGCACAAAAGCCGAGCCCATTTTCATAACAACCGATGTGAATGAATGGTTCGTTGCAAACATTCAGAATCCCATTCAGAGGGATATGGAGGAATTTGAGCAGGAAGGCTCAGGATGGTCGCTGCATTCCATCATTAACCTGACTGTGAATATTAACAAGTTGAATCCAATGCGAGGTAGCTCTTATGTGGAGCTGCCGGGGAAGATACTAAACAAAAACGCATGCGTCAATGTGAGAAACGATGACGATATGTGCTTCAAGTGGGCTATACTGTCTGCGATGCATCCTGTTCACAATTCGAATCGTGTATCCGAGTACCGAAAGTATGATACAGAGCTGAACTTTGATGGTATTGAATTTCCCGTGATGCCGAGACAGATTTCCAAATTCGAGAAACAGAATGGTGTGTCGGTTAACGTGTACATTCTCAAGAAACTGAGACGAAAATTCGAGATCGCACCCCTCCATGTAACGGCCGAGAAAAAAAATCAACACGTCAATCTCCTTCTTGTAAAAGAAAACTATGTGAACGAGGAGGAGGAGGAGGAGGACGATGGCGATCGTGTATCTTCGAAACGCCATTATGTATGGATAAAAGACTTGTCTCGCTTAGTATCGAGTCAGCTGTCTAAGCGTAACCATAAGCATCATGTCTGTGATCGATGTCTCCACTACTTCCGTACTGAAGACAAGTTGATAGCGCACGAGAATGATTGCAAAAAAGTTAACAAGTGCCGAGTTATGATGCCGGAATGTGGAAACAGCACGCTCCACTTTAAGAATCACTGCAACAAAGAGCGAGTACCGTTCATCGTTTACGCAGACTTTGAGTGTTTGCTCAAACCCACTCGAGATGAGAACGCGTATCAGAAGCACGAAGCGTTCAGCGTGGGATACTACTTAAAGTGTAGCTACGATGATACGCTATCGGGATATCACAGCCACAGAGGAACGAAGCCTGCCGAATGGTTTGTTCGAGAACTGGAAAAACTGGTCAACGATCTCGAGAACATTTATAGAAGTCCTCGTCCTATGGAGAGACTGACGACGCAGCAGGAGAGGAAATTTCGCGACGCAGCCATCTGTCACATATGTGAAAAATCATTACCACCCAACGGTAGAGTGAGGGATCACTGTCATCTGACGGGAAGGCAAGTACACTATCCTCAAATTATTGTGACTTTATTCTTATTTTTTTGTGCTTCATTTCCAGATACAGAGGTCCAGCTCACAACGAGTGTAATCTCAATTATCGGGACTTACGAACCATACCTGTTGTCTTCCACAATCTTTCCGGCTACGACTCACACTTCATCATACGAGAAATCGCTACATGCTTCAAAGGTCGAGTAGATGTGCTTCCGCAAACCAAAGAACGATATATCTCGTTCACGAAGCACATCGAGGGCAGTGATTTCAATTTACGATTCATCGACTCGTTCCGATTCATGGCCTCATCGTTGGAGAAACTAGCTTCGTACTTGGAGGAATTGAAGATCGTGCGACACGAGTTCCCGCATCTCTCCGACTCCAAGTTCGAGCTACTTACAAGGAAAGGCGTATTCCCCTACGAGTATGTCAACTCATTCGCCAGACTGGATGAAAAGGAGCTACCATCGCGAGAGGATTTTTATAGTACTCTGAACGACAGCACTGTCTCGAATGAGGACTATGAGCATGTACTGAGAGTGTGGCGGGAGTTCAACATCACTGACTTGGGAGCATACTCGGATCTCTACCTAAAAACTGATGTCTTACTCTTGGCCGACGTCTTCGAGAATTTCCGCGACAATGCTATCAAAGCTTACGACTTAGATCCGGCCCACTACTATACCACACCGGGCTTCTCATGGGACGCTATGTTGAAATACACGAGGATGGAATTGGCGCTTCTCAAAGCAGTCGAAACCCTTCCTGTATCTACCGCTATCGAGTCCTCTACGATCCTTGTCGATCACTAGAAATCCATGATTGTCATCATTCCAACATGTTGAGCACAAACCCCTGAACTGCAAGTATGACATATCCATATTCACATGATCGTCATAGATATGCTTGAGATTCACATCGTCTTGTCGAAATATCGCTAGCAGGTTAACGTTATCGCGCACCAGATGTTTCGGAATCTGAGCATACGACTGGCACAGGTAGAAGCAATCAACATTTTTATGCCTACCCATACAGTAGAAGGCTTTAACGTTGTCTTGCTTCTCGCAGGCTATATCGTCAAATATGATGATTGAGTTGGGATGAGCATCCTCGGGTGAGACAACTCGATCGTGTTCGCTGAAGGCAAGGTAATCGACACCCTGCACGGGGCTGATCAATTTCTCGAGAAACTTGTACTTTGGCTGATTCAGAGACTTGGAGTATACATAGACGTTTTCGAAACGTAGTCCATTGGGATGTGTGATGAGAGAGAGCAGTGCGTTAGTCTTGCCGCAATTCGACGGACCGCAGAAGACTGCTCGAATACTGTCTGGTAGTAATTCACCATGTCGTTTGCAACCTCTTTGACGCTGCTCAGCGAGAGTATCGAAATTCGCCACTGGCAGCTTGCGTGACTGCTCTCGGAAGTCCATAACGTACTGAACTCTAGAGTATAAATAGGAGCTCTTATATACCCAGCAGCTTCATTCGTTGACTAACCAGCGTTATGGGCAGAGGTCTCCTGAACAGTCTCATCAACAAGCTGCCTGTCGAGCTTCATATACCGGGCTATCAGTACTGTGGACCGGGCACAAAACTAGCGAAACGCGTCGCTCGCGGTGACCCTGGTGTAAATCCTCTGGACGCAGCCTGCAAGGAGCACGATATCGCCTACTCACAGAATCGCGACAGCGTTGAAGCGCGCAACAAGGCTGATCGAGTGTTAGCTGAGAAAGCCTTGCAACGTGTCTTGACAAGGGACGCCGATGTGAGTGAGAAGGTTGCAGCTTAGGCAATAGCAAACACCATGAAGCTAAAATCCAAACTCGGTATGGGTATGAAAAAGAAGAAGAAGTCTACGATCACGCTCTCAAGGATAGTGAGGGCTGCCTCGAAGTCAACCAGAAGCAACTCGCGTGAGATTATTCGCTCAGCGCTGAGTAAGGCTCGTGACGTTGTGAAGAGAGCCGGTGGACGGAGCAACGTAGGCATGCCGCGCGTACTATCAGTTCCTAATAAAGTCGGTGGATTCTTACCGTTCCTCATCCCCATGTTTGCTGGACTCAGCGCGACGGGAGCGCTGGCAGGTGGCGCTGCGGGTATAGTGAAAGCAGTAAATGATGCAAGCGCCGCCAAACATCAGTTGGGGGAGAGTCAGCGACACAATAGAACCATTGAAGCTATCGCACTTGGTAAAGGTCTCTACCTGAAGCCGTACAAGAAAGGGTTCGGCTTACATCTACAAAACAAGCAAAAAAAAAAGTCCGATTGCCAGCTCGGGCACTAACGGATGTTGATCTACGCAAGTATGCTCGAGAAATTCCACATTTTCGCGGTGTATTCATGAGAAACGCTTTACCTACGGGAGGACCTCATTACCGCGAATCAGCCATTATTAATCTCGATGATGCTGATGGAGCGGGGACACACTGGGTGGCCTATCGAAAAAATGCCAATGACGTCGTGTACTTCGACAGTTTTGGAGATCTTCAGCCACCTCGGGATCTGATGGAATACCTCCGAGTCAAAAACATCAAGTACAATCACGCGAAATATCAGGATTACAACACGTACGAGTGCGGACATCTTTGCGTGAAATTCTTATATAAGAGCTTGTAGTGTGTGTATATTAAACCAGTCGAGCACGATCTGTCATGGGAGATTCATTGACTCTCAGCCTGTCCGACACATCCTCAGTACTCGAAGCACAATACTTCCCTCCCATCGAGCTTTCACCCAGCAAGAACTACGTTCTCGGACTGGTGGAGTTTCTATCATTGAACTCTATTCCCAATATAGATACGGGTAAAAACAAGTTTTACGTGGGTGATGAAGTGATTGTGCTACCGACTGGAAGTTATGAGATTGAAGACATTGACGTATATTTGCTGAAGGTTCTTGAACCAAA
Source organism: Rhorus exstirpatorius (assembly GCA_963564615.1). Taxonomy (NCBI): domain Eukaryota; kingdom Metazoa; phylum Arthropoda; class Insecta; order Hymenoptera; family Ichneumonidae; genus Rhorus; species Rhorus exstirpatorius. The sequence goes on along the minus strand of OY751314.1, from coordinate 1,261,976 downwards.
AGGTATTTCTCTCAGTCTCAAACCCAACAACAATACGCTGCGTAGTACGCTGAAATGCACTCACGTCGTTGATTTTCGACCGAAAGACTCCATCGCTCATCTCCTCGGTTTCGCTCAGCGCGAGCTATCGCGTAACACAACTCACAGCTCAGAATTGCCTGTATGTATTCTCAAGGTCAATGTACTGCGAGTTGAGTGTAATATCACTTCAGGAGCGTACATCAACGGGCGCAAGGTTCACATGATCCACGAATTCTTTCCGGCTGTACCGTCAGGATATAAGGTCATCGAAGTCCCGTCACAAGTCATTTACCTTCCGATCGTCGCCAAGGTCGTTGATCACGTGCAAATACGCATAGTCGACCAGGATGGTGAGCTGGTGAATTTTCGAGGTGAAACGATTATAATCAGGCTGCATATCAAGGAAACGAAATAATGGGTAACGTCTTTGAGAAGAAGATTGGACAAGGATATAAAAGAGAATCAGCATGTCATCTACCGATCAGTCGACAACGAGTGCCGAAGACGATAACACGTCGCAACATTCAGTTCCTGCGAAGTCTCGGATTCCAAATTGGAAGGAAGTAACGTGTGTACTATTTTGTTGCTATGGAAGACGCTCTGCACGTACAGTCTCCCGTCGTCTTCGACGAATCCGTAACGCATTACGAGATTCATTCGCATCAACCATACACCGCGTCAGCGTACAATAACAGTGATGAGATACGTATATCCATTCAGCATCAGGACCTGTGCCTCTTACCCTCACGAAGCTCACTGCATGTGTGCGGGAAATTGGTTAAAGCAAACGGGGGAAACGTCGCATTAACAAAGCTCGTGAACAACGCTATCTTACATCTATTCGAGGAGATTCGTTATGAGATCAATGCTATAGAGATCGATCGAAACAAGAATGTTGGATTGACATGTCTGATGAAGGGGTACGCGTCGTTGAGTCCGGGTCAGAGTGCAACAATTGAAAACGCAGGCTGGCTGAATGTCGAAGAGACTAACCAACTGACCGATGATAGCGGGTACTTCGATGTATCCATACCCCTCGCGATGATTCTCGGCTTCGCCGAGGACTATCGAAAAATCGTTATTAATAAAAAGCATGAGCTAATCCTCACGAGATCGAGAAACGATTTGAACGCCGTTGTGCAAACAGCTCTGGAAGATGGATCCTACGAGGATTTCAAGATTGAACTAGCCAGAATCGAGTGGATGATGCCCTACGTGACGCTAACGGCCAAGCGCAAGATACGCCTGCTCAGCCATATTGATAAGGATATCGTGATGCCGTTTCGATGCTGGGAGTTGTATGAGTATCCCACTCTCCCCAGCACAACAAAACACATTTGGACTGTAAAAACGTCCAATCAGCTTGAGAAACCGCGTTTCATCATTTTGGCCTTCCAGACCAATCGAAGAGGAGTAAAAAATGTAAACGCTAGCCGCTTCGATCACTGCAACATCACCAGCGTGAAACTGTTTCTCAACTCACAATGCTATCCGTACAGCAGTCTGAATCTTGATCTGACACGAAATCAGTATGCGCTCTTGTACGAGATGTATACAAACTTCCAGAATGTGTATTATGACAGGAACTCGGAACCTCTGCTGACGAAGAAAGACTTTCTCACACATGCTCCGATTATCGTGATCGATTGCTCGAAACAGAACGACGCGCTTAAACTAGCTCCAGTCGATGTTCGTCTGGAACTGGAGACTAGAGTCAATTTCCCTGCTCGAACTACGGCCTACTGCATGATCTTACACGATCGAATGGTGGACTACAATCCCGTGAGTGGGGATGTAAGAAGACGCGCGTGAGACACCCAAGACCTTGAAGTTACCGAGTGTCTACGATGTCTAAAACACTTTCCGAAACGAATCACTTACCCCAATGAAATGAGAGTGTAACGAATGTATGTGCAACTTCAAATAAAAACGATTTTATATCATACCGAGTTCATGGAGTTCGTTTCTATCAATATGATCACACATTTATACCATATCCCAATTCAAATTTCCCGCTGATATTCAAAGGTTAAAATTTCGAATTTTTTTGAAATATTAATTATTTTTTCCAGGAAACTTCTCATTTCTGTATCATTTAAATGTATCGCTTTTCGACCTTTGAATATCAGAGCCATCTCTTGGTGATATGCAGAACCATCCAAATATCGCTTAGTCCGGACACGAACCTCAGGAATCCACCTTACCGATGGTTGGGTTGGACACGCAGAGCTCATATCCCCGCAGAAGATGGTGCTGATATTCAAAGGCTTAAATTATTGATTTTATGAAATATCGATTATTTTGTCCAGGATTCGAATTTACCACCCCTTAGCCTTTGAATTTCAACGCCATCTCTCGGCGACGTCCAGAACCATCCAAACATCGTTTAGTCCGGACACGAACCTCAGGAATCTACCTTACCGATGGCCAGGTTGGATCTGCAGGGGTAATATCCCACGGAAGATGGCGCTGATATTATCTGATATTATAGGCTAAAGTGATCGATTTTTTCAAATATCTATTATTTTGTCCGGGATTCAAATTTACCGCCTTTTAGCCTTTGAATATCAGCGCCATCTCTCGGCGACGTGTAGAACCATCCGAGCATCGTTTAGTCCGGACACGAACCTCAGGAATCTATCTTACCGATGGCCGGGTTGAATACGTAGGGACTCCCGCGGAAGATGACGCTGATATTCAAAGGCTAAACTTATCGATTATTGTGTCCGGGATTCAAATTTACCGCCTTTTAGCCTTTGAATATCAGCACCATCTCTCGGCGACGTGCTGAACCATCCAAACATTGACGTGAGATGTCTTTTTAAGATTTTGTCCAGTTTCCCAATATCGGGCGTCATGAGACCCCGCGGGTGGGGGGGTAGCAAAAATCTGCGACGGGTAAGCGGGGGAATCTAGCATGCCAAGCGCGGGTAACTCTGGGTTGGATACGTCGGAATCTTCTATGAAGTTATCGGGTATCTACCTTACCGACCATGGGAAACCACCATTATGACGCAGGAGTCCGCGCTTAGTACGGACATGAACCTCAGGAATCTACCTTACCAATGGCCGGGTTGGATAAGCAGGGATCTTATCCCGCAGAAATCTACCTTACCGACTATTGGAAACCGGGGGGGCGGGGCGCGGGAATCTGCAGTTAGTCCGGACACGAACCGCAGAAATCTAGCTTGCCGACGAAATTAGGTAGAACAAGATGGCGGCATGAAGAACAAGATGGCGGCATAAAGAACAAGATGGCGGCATGAGGCGGATCCGGCCTAGCTCTACTACTTGCCTTCAAAAACGTAACCTGAAATAAATGAACTCAACACGAAAAATAACGTATGGGGCCTTGGTTCAGGCTAGTTTATTAATTCCTCTCACGATAGCTCATAATTTCGATAACTGATAGGAAAACGAACAGAAGTCACGAGAGCTCATAATTTCGATAACTGATAGGAAAACGAACAGAAGTCACGATAGCGAAGGCGATAGCGAATAGAAAAATTCGGTGACGACGGTAACGTCGATACTTAACTAAATTCGAGAACGACCATCAATTCGGTGCTTAACTAAATTCGATAACGACGATAACCTCGATACTTAAATAAATCGATAACGACGGTAAATGCAGTAACGCAAAATAACTGCGGTAACGACGATAAATTCGATGCTTAACTTGATTCGATAACGACGATTGATACGGGAACTTAAAAAAAATTCGGTAACGACGATAAATTCGATGCTTAAATTACTTCGATAACGACGATAAATTTGGAGACGGGAACGTGGACAGAGAGCTCGAAAGTACGATAGCGTGACGACAACGACAAAGTAATTTCGGTAACTCGAGAACAGAAATTCCTCGCAATCGAAATCACAAGAAGATAGTTCGAGGCAACGGTGGCATAACGGGAACGGAACGAGAGCAAATTCGGTAACTAACGATATCGGAGAAGGCGAGAACGTTAAAAAGATAGCTCGAGAGAAACGATAGCGTAGCGATACGAGAGCAAAAGCGGTAACATGACGGGAGCTTCCCGTGCAGCGAACCGCTCGGGTCGGGAGCAGCGCAGAAAGAGCGCGAGCTCCGAGCGGCGAACCACTCGGATCGAGAGCTACGCAGAAAGAGAGCGAATCGAACAGGTAATTGAGACGATAACGAGGATGGAAGGGGACGAGTACGCGCACGCGTAACGAGAACTCGCGATCCCCCTCGTCGCCTGACGTCACAACGACTCGAGTGCCTTATCTCGAAACGTAACTGACCGGCAAATTCAAACGATAACGCGAAACTCAATTGAACGTGAACGCTAAACTCGATAAACAAATATTCGTTAAACGAATAACGTAGACACGCTGGGATGTTGTGGCGGGCGGATCCTGTTGCTCGCGGTGATCGTCCTTCGCGGGGTCCTCTTCTGGTATGGTAAATCGGGGGCCAACTATAACTAATACTACGATAACGGTGCGATTGGGCAATCCGTGGCAGATGGGGAATCGCGGGCCCATACGCCAACGGCCTTCCATACAGAAACGTAACTCAACCTGCCCTTCTTTACCCATATCTTTTCGCGAAGCATCGAGAGTCGCACTCGAGCCTTTAGACTCCCACGAATTACTTCCTTCGACACCGAGTATACCGGGTGGCTCATTGTTTCGGCTCCTATCCACGGTAACTCGGTGTCTTATTTCGCGTTGATCCGATAACTATGGGACGAGAGCTTTCGATAACGCAAAACCGAAAAAAGAACTTACACGCTAATTGCTAGAATTACGATAACTTATTCGAAATCGTAGAAAACCCTGGTCGGGACGACCTGTGACGCCAAAAACCAGAAAATTGCGTCACAGAGTTCAACCAGGCAATGTCGATTTCAAGGTGGTTGAACCAATAATTTAATAGTAATATATAACGACTTGACGATAATAGCAGTAATAAATGATCAGATGTATCAATCAACAATAAAATGACAAAATATCAACAAATAATCAGATACTAAATATTAATAATAATTTCTATAATTAATACATTACACATACAGATAATTCAAGAGTCGCTGCAAAAGTTGGATGCTTGGGAGGAACACGTCGAAAAGGGAAATTTGTCTAAAGATATTTTTCTGACGAAACAGACAGCGGAGGGTCTACACGTCACATACAAATCAACATTGGATCTCGTCGAGTATCTCACACAGCACTGCGGTTTTCCGTATGTGTTGACGGGTCGAGTTAACCAGGATCCATTGGAGGTTTGTTTGCGAAGGTCTACGATTGCGAAGCTTCCTATGATGAATTCCTTTCTTTTACAAACCTAGAGTGATTATGAGATGGCTCGATAGCAATGTGCACATTTTATTACTAGTGCCTGTATTTCGCGGTTTTAGTGTTTCGGAATTTTGGTTTTTGTTTTTTTTTTTCATACGATTTCACGCATGTGTTTTGCTTTTTGGATTTGTTTGCATGTCCCCGCAGAAGTTTTTTGGTATTGTGCGACAAGCGGGTGGTTGCGACGACCATCCTTCTACGGCGACGTTTTTAAATATATATAAAATCCTGTCAACGTTCAGCGTTTTGGAACCTCCGAAGACGGGTAATTGTTCAATCACTACCGAGAAACCTACCAAGCCTTTAGTGACGCTTGCTGATCTGAAAATGATTTACGCTAATCTCGATACTTCTATCAATCTCTCGAATAGGATTAAATAAAAGTTGCATAGAATTATTCAGCATGAAGATTGGGATTTCGAAAACATTATACACATAAACGAGCACGATTATGGCATGCCTAATAATCGGATTGTGTTATTTATTGTTTAACTGCAGATTTGATGAAACAAATCTGCAATACGGTCAAATGCTTACGATGCAAAGACGCTTTGATGAAATCGGATGCAAATAGCATTGTTCTCCCGGAAGCTATTTTAAGCAATTGGCAGCAACGAGGTGGTTTGGTTCATCCCAACGCACGATTGTATCGTTTGGTGCTTGTTTGGAAAAAAGTTTTCAAGCGCATTGCCAGTCTTCATATATTTTCGAGAGCGTCCTCGAGGACGTTTACAATTACAATGATCTGTCATTTCCATGTAATGATCACGCTCATGACATTATATTTCAAATTATTCAACGTTTTATTATGAAGCGAATGCAACAATTTTGTACACGTCTAACCGCCGAACAAAAAAAAGACAACCAAAGTAAAAACAAGCGTCGAAACATTGTACGACGTAAATGTACATTGCATATAAATATTTAATTGAATGGAAATATTTTTTTATACGTTTGTATTATTTGCCTTCCTCTTTATCCTCTTTATGCATATTTAGAGGCATATGAAAAACGAATTTTATATGCATTATTAAGTAAATCATGAATAATTTCTGCGAAGAATAAAAACTATAGCATTTTTTCGAAATTATTAATTATTTAAAGCAATTATTCATTTGTAATGAAAATATATGTTTTTCCCAAATTATGTGATATATGTGTATATCGTGTATATACATATATAAATAAGCTTGTCAGAGAACTACTAGCGCCACTAGTGGCGGAGTTTGGTGAGGGACATTGTGCGAACCACTTTTAGCAGCGTGTGCCAGGGGGCTGATAAGAAGAAAGCCGTTGAGAGAAGATAGTCGTCGCATAGTAACATGCAACGACTTGTTGCCTGGCAACGCAATAAGGGTTGTTAGGAAAAAGTGAGATTACTTATTCGAAGTCTGTCCGGTCGCAAGGTCGATTTATGTGTATCCATACTAAATATATTTTTTATATCTTTATTGCCCGGCGTATTTATTCCTGAATTACCCTTACAATAATCAGAAGTGGGATAATAAGGCCCGAGTGTACGTCGAAGAAAAGCGTACATACTCGCCGAGTGAATTTGAGTGATCCGAAACGCTGGGGTCGGTAGCCATAGAGTGTCGTTGTTTGTATCGAACAAGCGGGACGGTAAACGCTTTCAGGACGGCCCGAAAAAAAATAAAATAAATAAATAAATCAAATATACGATCAGCAATTTTACGTACGCTGATATATATACATTATGTGCCACCGGTAGTTGTGTGCATACAGAATAAGAAATAATAAAATAGAGAACGATGGATCCGATGCAATTCAAATGTCAAGATCTCAAAGCAGAATTACACAGACGTGATTTATCAACGGTAGGATCGAAAGAGAAAGAGAGAAAGACAAGTAGAAAGAATTTATGACCAAAGAGGAGATGTTGAGGGTGTTCGAGAAAATTTCGCTACGTCCGAATGCGAAAAACCAAATAACACGTGATTAGAAGCTGAACAAGCAAGATACCAGATTCACCGATACTCAAAAGGACACCGAAAAAATTGATGAGAAGCGGAAGAAATATGACGAAGAAAAACGGAAGAGCCCGTGATGTTACAATTGCAACAAAACAGGTCATCTTGCTGTTGATTGTGACAAACTAAAACGAGAGAAAGGTTCTTGTTTTAACTGTGGAAAACTGGACCACGTAGCGAAAAACTGTGCTGAGAAGAAAACACAGTCAACACAGGTGACCGTGGTCACGGACAACGCCGTCGAGGAAGAAGTTACCGTCATCTCTGAAGAAGCGACTGAGGAAGAAACGATCTTTCGAGATATCGACTATCAGATAAATCACCCCGACATTAGTTGTAATTTAACCTTAAACACGTTGATTGATACAGGTAGCGCTGTTAGCTTTATGAAGGAAAGTCTAATTCCTGAACAAGCTATTGAGTCCGTAGAGCGTTCTGACAAAGGTTATCACGGCGTTAACCGTTCGCCGTTGTATGTAAAAGGGCAGGTACGTTTGAATATTACTCTCGATCATGTTACTAAAGAAAATGTGATTGTTCTAGTCGTTCCGGACACGATGATGGTGAGCCCGATCGTTCTAGGGCGTGAGGTATTGAAAATATTCGGTTTGGGTCTGAGAAAATTAGTTGATCACGCGATAGACGAGATAATGAATATCAATGTTTCCGCGAATTTCGAGACACTCGCAGGTTCATTGAACATTAACTCTGAAATGCCAAATACGATACAGTCAAAGTTGAGAGAACTTTTTGAGATCGAGTACGTTACGCCTCCGAGACCAGTTGCCCCAAAATTAGACATGGAACTGAAATTGATTTTAAATAATCCTCAGCCGTTTCATTTTAATCCACGTCGAGTATCGTATTGCGAGAAACAAAGTCTCAGAAATATTATAAATCGTCTCCTCGACGAAAAGATCATTCAGCCGAGTAAATCGGAATTTGTTTCACCTGTTATTCTCGTGTAAAAGAAGACTGGTGAACATCGACTCTGTGTCGATTATTGTATTGAATAAAGCTCTATGCCGAGACAATTATCCACTACCGATAATAGAAGATCAGATCGATATGCTCAGAGATAAGAAATATTACAGTATACTCGATCTAAAGGACGGATTTTTCCACATTCGAATGGCCGATGACTCGATAAAATATACGGCGTTCACGACGTCTTTCGGAGTATTCGAATATTTAAGAATGTTTTTCGGGCTGAAGGTAGGACCGTCGAGGTTTCAAAGGTTTGTGAACGAAGCATTAGAAGATCTGATTAGGTTGGGCGATATTGTCGTGTACATGGACGATGTATTGGTCGCGACCACAACTTTGGAAAACCATTTCCAGGTACTAAAACAATTGTTCTAAACTCTGGTCAATAACCTGTTGGAGCTTCGTTTAGACAAATGTAAATTCTTATGTACGTAAGTAGAATACCTGGGGTATCTAATTTCTGAAAAAGGAGTTAAACGAAATTGCAGGGTAGTTGAAACGATCAAGAAGTATCCAATACCTCAAAACGTAAAGAGTGTTCAGTGTTTTATTGGAATGACTTCGTACTTTCGTAAATTCATCGAGGGTTTCTCCCTTATTGCAAAACCGCTTTATGATTTGATTTGCAAGGATGTAGTGTTCGAGCTCGGAGAAAAAGAGTTAAAAGCCTTTCAGGAGTTGAAGAAAAAAATTATGGAGGCACCTGTACTCAGTATATACAGCCTTCATGATGAAACGGAGCTTCACACAGACGCCAGCTCAAATGGTTATGGTGCTGTACTGATGCAAAAAAAAAAGGACCTCAAGTTCCATCCGATTTTCTTCTTTTCAAAGAGAACGACCGATATTGAAAGCCGCTATCATAGTTTCGAACTTGAGACACTCGCTATTATTTATGCGTTAAGACGATTTCGTATTCATTTACAAGGGCTGAGATTTAAAATTGTTACAGACTGTGCTTCGCATAAGATGACGTTAGACAAAAAAGAAATCAATCCTCGGATCGAGAGATGGGCTATCGAACTCATGCAATATGATTATTTTACAGAGCATAATAGAGCTGGCACAAAGATGCAACATGTAGACGCTCTCAGTCGAATAACGAATATTCTCGTGATAGAGGATAATCCTCTCGAATTAAATCTCGCTTTAAGCCAAAGTCGTGACCCCGCGATCCGAGAATTGCGCGAAAAATTGGAAAACGCTCAGGACAAATATTCCGAGATGCGGAACGGTTTAATTTATCGTAAAAAGGGTAACGAATTACTGTTTTTCGTTCCCGAAGGTATAGAAAGTCATGTCCTCCGTAAATACCACGACGAGTTAGGCCACATGGGTCCAGAGAAAACGTGTGGAGCGATCGATAAAAGTTACTGGTTCCCGCAAATGCGGACTAAGGTTAAAACTTACATAAGTAACTGCTTGAAATGTATTGTATTTTCGCCGCGTACCGGTAAATCAGAAGGGTTTTTGCATAGCATACCCAAAAGTAATCTACCGTTTCATACCTACCATGTCGATCATGTAGGGCCAATCGAAAAGAAACGTTTAATGAAGCAGCACATTCTGGTAGTAATCGATGCCTTTACTAAATTAACGAAATTGTATGCAACCAAAACAACAGCATCCAGGGAAACGATTGAATGCCTGTCGTATCATTTTGCGAACTACAGTCGTCCTCACACGATAGTTTCAGATAGGGGAACGAGATTTACATCGGGCGATTTCGAAGAGTATCTGAATGAAAATAATATACGTTACGTAAAAATAGCCAGGGGTTCTCCTAAAGCGAACGGGCAAGTCGAGTGGGTTAAGGGGGGGGGTAGGGTTTTGAGGGTTCAAAAAAAGTGATTTTTTTTTATTGCATATTATGAAAGTATAGTAACTCAAGAATGTTGTCTGTTAATAGGAAGTCAATCGGAGCAAAACTCACAAAGATATAGCTTTGGAAGTAGGCGTGTCTCGAACGACTACCTGAGCTGTAACCGCTCAGCGGGAAGGCAGCTGTTTCTCAATCTCTTTTGTTATTGTCCCTAAGCAGCTTACAGAAAGGTCTTAGACAGGGTCATTGTAACGGTACCTGGTGTTGCTTCATTTTCGAAGCAGACGCGGAGTGTAACAGTCGTGTTGTATTTTCTTACTCTATTTCGTTGTGATATTTTTGTTGTTCGCAAAATGCCGAGAAAAGTTTCCAGAGAGTGTAGAAAGGAGACTGGTAAAAAGTTGTATCAAGCTAAAAAAATAGTTCCTCCGCATAAACGAAGAAACGATGACGATATTGAGGCAAGGAGTACGTCAACGAAAAAAATCGGACTAAGTTTTAGCCGAAAAGTTGCTGAAGATACAAATAAGCATTTCAGAATCATTGATTTTCTGTTAGTTTTTTCAACAATTTCTACGTTAGTGAAGTGTGCAGTTTGTGATAGTACAGTATCATTTCAGTGTTGTGGCAAAATAGGTTTTGGTTTCAAGATAAAAATAAAATGTGAAAAATGCAAAGAACCTCGTTACGTTCCGTCTAGTGAACGAGTAGATAATCATATGTATGAAGTGAACTACCGATTTGCTTCCGTGATGCGAGTTTTAGGCTTGGGATTAGCTGGTTGTGACAAATTCTGCGGACTGATGGATTTATCCAGTAATTTCGTATCAAAATCGGTATACAACAATTACTTGAATAAAATGTGCTCCAGTGTGACGAATGCCGCAAAAAGATTTTTTGTTTCTGCGATTGAGGAAGAAAAAGCAGCTATGTGTAGAGAAAAAAATATTGAATCTTCATCAGAATTAACCGTATCAGGCGATGGAACTTGGAAAAAGCGTGGATTTTCTTCTTTGTATGGCGTGGCTTCCTTGATTGGATATTACACCGGAAAAGTCGTCGATGTTCTCGTAAAAAGTTCATACTGTCACATGTGCGTTACTTGGAAGAATAAGCTTGATTCTGCAGGGTTCGAAGAATGGCAAGAGAACCATATAAATGAAGATCAATGTTCTGCAAATCACAAAGGAGCATCCGGTAACATGGAAGTCAACGCAATTGTCACAATGTTCGAAAGATCGCAAGAGAATAACGTGATGTTTCGCAACTATATTGGAGATGGTGACTCGAAAACATATAGTGGTGTGATCAATGCTGAACCTTATGGTGAAAATTTTCTAATCAATAAAAAAGAATGTGTTGGACACGTCCAAAAAAGGATGGGAACTCGTTTGCGTAATTTAGTCAAAAAAACTGTGACTGATAGTGAAACCAAAACTGGAAAAAAAATCCAAAAAAAAACTCTCTCAGGTAAAGGGAAACTGACTGCAAAAATGATTGATAAGCTCACCCAGTACTATGGTCGTGCAATTCGTTTCAATTCTAATTCTGTAGAAGAAATGAAAAAAGCCATTTGGGCTACTTACTATCATTATGCCTCAAACGATGCAAAACCACAACACGAAAACTGCCCTAGCGGAGAAGACTCATGGTGTGAATGGCAGAACACTCATATTCTGCTCTACCAACTGATGTTTTACAAGGAATCAAGCCAATTTATGAAGATTTAAGCAAAGATGCTCTCCTAGAGCGATGTATTGGCGGATTCACACAAAATAATAATGAGAGTTTCAACCAGCTTATTTGGAAGATTGCGTCGAAAGTTGAGAGTGGTTCAGCAATTATCGTCCAATTTGCATCTTCAGTGGCTGCTTGTGTTTTCAATGAAGGCTGTAAAGCTTATTTAACCTTCCTAGAAGAGATGGGAATCAGTACTGGTCCAAGTTGTCATGGATGGGCGCTTCTAACCGACGATATTCGAATGAACAGAGCAGATGAGCGAGCAGCTGAAACCGCTAAAAATGATAGAATTCGCCGCAGACTTGATCAAAAAGATGCTTTGGACATTCTTGACGAAAGTTCTATACTCTATGGTCCCGGCATTGATGATTCTATGTGAGTAAAATAAAAAATAAATAGCTTACTAAGTTTTATCAGGGTCTTTTCGCTACGAAAAACTTTAAACGCGTTTTTCTCAAATCGATGTTTTTTGAGTCGGTGCACTCTGTATCTCAAAATCTATTCAACCGATAGTTCTCAAATTTTTTACAGTTTTTCCTTACATAATTTATGAGGTAACCCTGTTGAGATTTTTTCGTTTTTGATTTTATTTTTTTTTATTATTAACAACAATAGTCATGAATTTAGGCCAAAAATCGGTATTTTCACTTTCAAGTCTTGTAAAAAGTTCAAAAATTTAAAAAAAATGGAAAAACCCGACAGAGATACCTAGAGGGACATAAAAATTAAAGGAAAAACTTTGGTTATTTCATTTCAGATGATCCAGTGCTGAGGTATGACGTGCACCGCAAAATGTATTTTTTCTGAGGTGCCTGCGAAGAATTGCTGCCATTCGGTCAGTTTTCAATATTTTTCAACCAATATTTCACAGAATATAGTTCAATTACTACTCTTTAATGTACAATAATCAGAAATAAATTTACTTTCACCGTACGCCCAAAAAAAAATCTGTAAAAACCTGTTTTTTTCTGCCTTCAAAACCCTACCCCCCCCCCCCCCCCCCCCCCCGCCCCCCTTAACCGCGTTTTAACTCGAATGATCGCCAAACTAGTCGATAATCCCACAGAAAAATATTGGTACAAAGTACTTGCGGAAGTAGAATTCGCAATTAATAATACGATTAATAAGTCAACAAGAGACACGCCTAGTCGTTTGTTATTCGGGATAAACCAGCGAGGGTCGAGTGTAGATGGAGTTAAAGAATATTTAGACGAGAATATAAAATCAGACGACCGAGATATCAGATCGATTCGGGAGAGAGCTGAAGTCAAGACACTAAAAAGCCAAAAGTATAATGAACGTTACTATGACCAACATAAGAAACCCGCGAATCAATATAAAGAAGGCGATTATGTCAGTATCAAAAATTTCGATCGTACTCCAGGAGTGTCAAAAAAACTTATTCCTGAGTGTAAAGGGCCGTACGAGATCGTAAAAGCGTTGCGAAATGATCGGTACATCATCAAAGATGCAGAAAACTCTGTATCATCGCGTCGCCCGTACGAAGGAACGTGGGAAGCCGCTAACATTAAACCTTGGCGCGATCCCGATGCAAAATAGTATCAATTTATATAATTTCAATAAAGACTCTGTATTAACATAATCTAACTTTGAGGAAAACATTGTATGATGAATTATGTTAACTACGTCCGGGCCGGACAGATAGTCAGGAAAGGCCGAATCTGTGAGGATAGCGTGCATAGATAAAGTATCAAGAGCGCATAAGAAGAAAGCCGTTGAGATAAGATAGTCGTCGCATGGTAACATGCAACGACTTGTTGCCTGGCAACGTAATAAGGGTTGTTAGGAAAAAGTGAGATTACTTATTCGAAGTCTGTCCGGTCGCAAGGTCGATTTATGTGTATCCATACTCAATATATTTTTTATATCTTTATTGTCCGGCGTATTTATTCCTGAAATACCCTTACATTAGTGTAGCTTTATAATGAAGGTATACTCTATTCTCAATCATATAGTACGTATATGTTATGTACAAACGCCGCAATCGTACATTGCGCGCATTGTACAGACTTTTTGTACAATGCGCGCATTGTACGGAGATGTTTGTACAATCCTGGTTTATGCGGGGTTTATACAAGTTATTCTGTACAGTCCGCGCAATGTACGTTTCATGCCGTACACTGCGCGCATTGTACGAGGGTCTTTGTAAAATCCTGCACTAATCACATGTATTGTATATGTGTGTGGGATAGCGAATAAATACGTTTCGTAGTAATGAAAATTGATAATTATTCTCTTTGTCTGCTGCAAGAACATAATACGTGCAAATGAATGTATCGAGTCTTATACTATACATTTACTTACTACTTATTGCAACACGGACTAGAATTGTGACAACGCGAGTTACATAAAACATTGTTCTTTCTACAGATGCATCGGTTATTTTTACATTTAGTAGTGCAAGAGAATCGGGGGAAACCTTGCCCTCCCACCAACGAAGACTTGTTATTGGCTGCTCTAACAGAAGTAGTTTGTTGAGGGACATCCTTCTCCTGGAGAAATTCAGCCGTAGCTATTTGATTCCTACTAAATAGTCCGGAAATAATTCCGCTCTGGGTTCCGATCTTATAAAATCCATCTTCAGTTACTTCCATGATGATCCCTGTATCATAATACTAGCTTTAATAATGATAATCATTGTAAGAGAAAAATCGTGGAAGTAACTGAAGATGGATTTTATAAGATCGGAACCCAGAGCGGAATTATTTCCGGACTATTTAGTCGGAATCAAATAGCCCCAGTTACGGCCGAATTTCTCCAGGAGAAGGATGTCCCTGAACAAACTACTTCTGTTAGAGCAGCCAATAACAAGTCTTCGTTGGTGGGGGGGGCAAGGTTTCCTCCGATGCTCTTGTACTACTAAATGTAAAAATAACCGATGCATCTGTAGAACGAACAATGTTTTATGTAACTCGCGTTGTCACAATTCTAGTCCGTGTTGCAATAAGTAGTAAGTAAATGTATAGTATAAGACTCGATACATTCATTTGCACGTATTATGTTCTTGCAGCAGACAAAGAGAATAATTATCAATTTTCATTACTATGAAACGTATTTATTCGCTGTCCCACACACATATACAATACATGTGATTAGTGCAGGATTGTACAAAGACTCTCGTACAATGCGCGCAGAGTACGGCATGAAACGTACATTGCGCGCACTGTACAGAATAACTCGTACAAACCCCGCATAAACCAGAATTGTACAAACATCTTCGTACAATGCGTGCATTGTACAACAAGTCTGTACAATGCGCGCATTGTACGATTGCGGGGTTTGTACATAACATATACATTTTTTACGTACCTTTTCCTATTCCTCGTTTTTTTTTCGTATTTCTCTATGGATGTTATGCTGCATCCGGCCGGAGTGAAATTCCTAATGCTGCATCATAGTACAAAGTATTTTTTAAATCGTTTTATTGTGGTAAAATTATTTGTAAGACAATATGAGACCAAGACTGCGTAATTTATAACAGTATAATAAGATAGAAAAAAAACTGTTGTTATGCGTCAGCGTCAATACAATATTTTAATAAATATGTTTGGACATTATATATTTATTACTTGTTTTATTTTTTACACTTCCCATTGCCAGGGTACGGCTCCATCGGTCACAAAATATTTATTAAATCTGTCTCGGATCTCAGCTGCTCGTCTCGAATGGTTATTTGAACCAAGAGCTACATTATATTGAAATGCACCTGCTTGTGGTGTATTTTCTCTCCACGCACCTTCCGCCACAATACCATAAACATTCGTACGATCTGCAAATTTTTCATCACAACATCGATCTCTCGCCATCATGTGATTGTGAAGGCAAATGGTAGCTTTCACAATTTGTTCGGTTGTAGCCAGCGACGTGTTCATGGGTCTATGGTAAATTCTCCACCGCGCTACCATGATGCCGAAAGCATTCTCGACAACTCTTCGCGCCCTGGATAATCTATAGTTGAATATTCGTTTTTATGGAGTGATATTTCGCCCCGGGTATGGCCTCATAGTGTATTCGTTTAGTTGAAAAGCTTCGTCTCCAACTATAACACAGGTCCACAAAATAAAAAAAGTGGTCTGTGCTGGGTGTCGGACAAAGATTTTCTCACGTATTTTTTCCCGCTGAACACGAATCTCAAGTCAAAACTAGGGGTCAAACTGCCAGAAACCGAGAAAAACAAAAAAAAACCGATAAAAATCATGTTCTAGTCATTTTTCCTGCATGATGATAACATTGTTAGAATTTTTGTCGTTTCCTGGCCCATTTTTCCTCAAACGACCTGTGCAATGGATTTCTGCTCCGCTTTTCCCCTCTTTGTCGAGTTTCCCTTTGTAGCATCCAGCAGTAATCTGCAAACATATTTACTCCCCACTGTCCCTGAAATCTCCGTTCAAATTCTTCGAGATCTTGATGAAATCTCTCTCCTTGCTCTTCACTGAAGTCTCCGTTATTCTCCGGAAAGTGGTTGACATGCAAATCAAGGAAGTGCAGTTTCAAATTCATTAGGCAACCTGAACGCTGAAAGTTCGTGATCATGTTCGCCACAATGTTTTCGTAATCAGCATCCTTGGTGTTGCCTAAAAATTTGGTACACACTTCCTTAAAACTCAGCCATGATGTCTTTTCTTGGTCATTCATAACGGAAACAAATGCTTCATCTTTGAATAACTGTCAGATTTCCGGTCCATCAAAAATACCTTCCGTCAATTTCGCATCTGACTCATCATTCTCATATTCTAGCGTTTCCCTGCAAAACAGCGCGCCTTCGCTAGCTTCGATACCACGAAATGTTGACTAGCGAATCATTCTACACATCCCGTTAAAGGGCAGTTGTCATCGTAGTCCAAACACTCCGTGGTAGCAGGTTTCTGTCGGTAAATTTACTGATTCAATGTCTTGATGTTTTATTTTTTATCAAAGACGAAAATTCTCCTTCATGAGAGACTTAAATTAGACACAATAAGCAGCAAATAGACATATTTGCAAATTACGGATGGATACTATAGAGAGAAACAAGCAGAAACCGCAAAATAAAAATAACGTACAGAAAAAACGATTAGGATATGATTTTTATCGGTTTTTTTGGTTTTTCTCGGTTTTTTGCAGTTTGACCCCTAGTTTTGACTTGAAATTCGTGTTCAGCGGGAAAAAATGCGTGAGAAAATCTTTGTCCGACACCCAGCACAGACCACTTTTTTATTTTGTGGACCTGTGTAATGAACGGAAGTGGTCGGTCGTGTACTGGATGAATAATTGATAGAGGAGGCAGGTCCATTAGACCTTCACCGAATCGACAACTAATTTCAGAGTTTTTTAAAATACCTCCATCGCCGTGGTGTCCTTGAGCTCCCACATCGACCATCAAAAACTTTTAATCTGCCGAAACCAAAGCTATTAGCACCATACTGTGCTGCCCTTTATAGTTGTAAAATGTGGATCCCGAATCCGCTGGAGCTTTCAAAAGAATAAAATATACGAAGCTTTTCTTTTTTTTTTTAATTCATGAACACGCTTGGAGGCATACAAATTGTGAGGTATTACGTTGAAATTTTCATGTTTGTTATCAATGTAACTATTGGGATCCAGTTAAGTCAAATCAGAGCTAAATGTTGCAATCATGTAAAAAAAATTTCGCGAATCAATTAACAGTAATAAAGGACGGATAGCACTGCCGTATGTGCCAGTAACCTACGGCAGCGACAGTACAGTAACGACAGATTCGTAAAAAAATTGACGGGCTTATATAAATTTCCGACGGTCACAAAATAATTTTGCTTGCATAGAAATGTAACTCATAATTCATTTTTTAGTTCTAGCAAGACTCGTTTAATGAATAATGATTGCGCCTAAAGATTCTTTCTATATACTATTTTTTTTATGAATAAATTTTATAAAAATGTGAATACAGTTTTTAGATTTTTCAAATAATTTGTTTGCGCGAAAAGTGAGAACTCGGCTCATAAGAATCCGTTAATCACATTCAAAAACAGAAAAACACATATTCTGGATATGAGGACCCTCTGTATCCATATTCGTCCAGATTTTTTTTGTACATTAATTTTTTTTTACTATTTGGAATATTTTGGACAATCTGGTTTTAATTTTGTTAAAATAGTTTTATTTTGTACGAAAATGGAACTGCCTCAATAAAAAAGGAGAGTGGGATCCGCATACTGTTTGAGGTAGCGCATCGACGTGAATAGTAATTATATTATTGATGATAAAATAAACGTACGATAATAACAAGATGCTTGCCGTCCACTGCGTCAATACAGTGCGGAAAGTTCCAACATTGAGCAAATTTTTTATGAACGCGTAACCAGTTTTCTCGAGAGGGTGTAAAGAAAACGTGTTGCGTGCTATCCCATATCGCTATACAAGTGTCCCGAATTATTTGAGATGTAGTCGATATGCCAATTCTGAATGCCAAAGCCATGGATTTGAGAGAATCTCCAGTAGCCAAGTATCTGAAAGATAACAGGATAGTTATTTATATTAATTGATATAATAAACAGAACTCTTACAAATTACATATGAGTAACGCTAGGAGATGTCATTATTTGTTCGCACGTGCTTATTATATATACATTTTTGTCCGTAGAGTCCGTAGAGAAAAAAATCTCAGTTCTCCATTGAGTTCAAGCTCAACAGAGAATTGGAATTTTTTAATTTCTTATTTTGAAAAACTTTTTCGTCTGTAGAGTCTTCGGACACTGAGAACAAATGGGATTTTTAAAAAATTATTTTGAATAATTTTTTCTCATATGTAATTTGTAAGAGATCTATGTTGAGCTTGAACTCAACGGATAACTGAGATAATAATAAAGAAAGCCTGTCAACTACACCAATAAATAAATATTTCATAACTCACCGAATCGTTATCGATAATCGAGCTTCTGCACATATTGGCTCCCGAAAATTTGTGGTTTGTCGCACCAACTTCTGTCCAACCAAAGCAAGAATCTCTTCAAAAGTTTGCGGAGTCATTCTCATGAAATTAAAATACGTTTCATGGTCAAACAGGCGGAGTTCCTGTATCAAATGTTCCCAGTCTCCGTGGGTTCTTCTACTCCGAAGGATAGGGCGCACCCAGAACCGACGAATTGTTCTGAATTCCCTATCAGCGAGCTTCATTTTGCGGTGGAGTAGCACCATGTCCATAATCATTATTCGTCTTTTTTGTCGGTAGGCTTCCATAGTTCTACAAGCACAAAGCTAATAAATAGAAGGAAAATAAAATTGAGCAAACAGACTCGCAAGTGAGATGACAGCAATCTTGAAATTTTTAACTGATAACTAATTTCATATCTACATCAAATACTTACTGCTATTCAATTTCAAATTTATGAATAAAAAATCCAAACAGTATCTTCAATATTTTTTTCAACGGTTAGGTTAAGGTACAAACGAATATTTTTTTTCTCCTTTTTCTGTTTGTTCTAGGTTATTATGCGCATGCATAGATTTGACGCGACGCATTTAGTGTGAAAAATAAAAACGCTCTACGTTGCGTCGCGTTGTGACGCGACGCGCGACGCGCGCAGTGGGAACGCACCCTAAGGCAATTTTGACTCAAAAGTCACAATCGGATGGGTTCTAGGAACACATTACTATTCATCCCATGTATTCCAACAACGAAAATAAAACTGCAACAGGAGCTTTTTCAAATGCAAACGGTTCAAGACTAGTCCAGTAAATCCGTGCTCATGAAGGGGGTAACCGTGCAGTTTGGGTAGGCAGCGATTTTTTTTTATATCGTAGGGGGATCAGCCATGAGTGTAAAACCGAGTTTTCGGGACGGAGGGGGGGGGGGTTATTCCGCCGCCATCTTGAAATGAAGTATGTAATTCTTTTTTGATTTATCTCCGTAACCGTAAGGCTGACAAAAATTTTGTATGAAGCATTTTAGCAGCTTATACAATTATCTATAACTTTTCTTATTAACTTTTTCACCTAAGATCAATAATAAAAACGTTTTGAGCAAAAAACAGACGACAAATAAGGAGATCAAATACTTTAGGGTGAGATAACTCAGAAACTTCAGATTCTACAATAAAAATGCTTCCCAGCTTTTTATAGAGCATTTCCTTACAAAGAATTTGATCCGTTTACTGTTTTTATACGGTTTGGTTTTATTGATTTTTTAGCATTGCAGAGGGAAGAAAGTAGAAGACAAATGAGATACGTAGGTATTGAAAAATTGTTGTGAATTTTATTCCGAGTAGTATTTTATTTTATTGTGATATTATTAAGTTTCAAATTATTATTTTCTGTTTTAGCTAATATAATATTAACCCTTTAAGCGGCATTGACGCCATATGGCGCATTTTTTTCCGTGTCCGAAGCGGCATCGACGCCATATAGCGCACATCGATTATTTCGTGATTGGATCGATCGATTTTCACGAAACTGGTACCCTGGGGTTTTCGAGGTCACTGATTATGATAGGGCTGATTATGATGATGATAGAAGAAATTCGTAATCAGCGATCGCGAAAACTCCCGAGTACCGAATCTCATTTGATTCGAATTAATTTATCATTTTTGTCCGCTATATTGGATACGCCATTTGTAATTTCGGCATTTCGACGGCAGATTCGTAATCAGCGACCTTGAAAAACACGGAGTACCAAGTTTCATCCGATTCGAACCAATTTTTTCTTTTTTTCCGCCATATTGGATCCGCCATTTTTAATTTCTGCATTTTGAAGCCAGATTCGTAATCAGCGACCTCAAAAATCCCGGGTTACCAAATTTCGTGAACATCCGAATACTTTTTTTTATCCGCGTTTGGGGCACTCAGCGTGCCCCAAACGCGGTTGTACAATGTCTTGTACAATCAGTCTCTTCTACGACCAACAGTTACACTATTCAGCCGACTATATCAGCTGATGGCAAGCTGCTATCTCCTCTATTTTTGGTTTAAAAAGATCCAACTGGCAAGATCGGTCCAATAGTGGAAAAAAGGCTTTTCAGACTAGATAATGTGTACATAGAAGTATCCAAGTCTGGGAAGCTTACTTCAGGTATGAATTACACCCACTGTTTTTATATAGACATTTTTTCAAATGAAAAAATAATACGTTTTTCTATTTTCAGATCATTTTAAAATTTGGTTGCAGCATGTATTTTTCCCGAAAGTTGGTCCAAAATCTTTATTACGGGTTGATTCTTGGACTAGACACTGTCCCCAAGCTGTACTTGACGTAGAACCTTCAAATAGAGATGTCAAAGTAATGATTATACCTAAAGGAACAACCGGAAAAATCCAGCCCCTTGATGTTTTTGGATTCCGAGTATGGAAAAATTTTGTTAGACATTTTTTCGATAATTGTCTTTTGATGAATTATGATATTGATTTGAATTTGAGAAACAATATCATAAAGCTGCAGTCACTCGTTCATAACCAACTGTCGTCACCACGTTATATCGATCTTTTCAAATATGCTTGGTACAAAAGTGGTTACATAGAAGAAAAACCAGCGAATTTTTTAAAATCCTGTTCACTTTGCATTTGGAGATTCCTGCAACTCACACTGTGAAGTTCCAGGATGTGAAAATGTTGCTATT
This sequence comes from Rhorus exstirpatorius, assembly GCA_963564615.1. Taxonomy (NCBI): domain Eukaryota; kingdom Metazoa; phylum Arthropoda; class Insecta; order Hymenoptera; family Ichneumonidae; genus Rhorus; species Rhorus exstirpatorius. Next base: position 1,240,500 of record OY751314.1, on the reverse strand, counting down.
GTTCGCTTTCCTGGTGTAAAAAGTCGTTATGTTTTAAACACTTTTTCAATTACTATCATTACTGCAGTACTCACAACGGCTAATAGAGCATATGATTATATATTCGCTTCTATTTATTGCTATGGTGATTTTTTTGTTAGACTGTTGACATATTATCAATAAAAGATACAAGCATATTGTACGCTCTCTTTGTTTTACTTGACTACGCAGTTTTTCTATGCGTCATCGCAAAACTTGGTCTTATCTACTGTAACAAATTTCTCTTTGTTTTCTTCGGAAATAAAGTAACACAATTAAACTTTTAAAAATATCGAATATATATTTTATTTATGTCGAGAGGCAATTCGCCGATGCTCGAAATTTCGCGTAATACACAAAAAAAAGAAAAACACTGTAATATTTTATTGACGAGACTCGACTGACTTCGATACGCGCGAGAACTCGTGATGTCGGGCATCGAGTGAGCGTGGTTCAAGAATATTTATATAGTGCTATCACGTGACTCACGAGCCAATATTTACACACTCGAGTGACCGTGACTTCGGAATATGTCTATAATAAAGGAAAACCCAATCGTAGCGGACCGCGGTCAATATCTTGCATAACCCACGCCATACATACTACCATAAGCGACGAATCGTTTGTCCGATTCGTCGGAATTACACTTGAGATAAAAAAAAAAGAAAAATAAAGAAATGATGAGGACACAAAAAAAAGCATACAAAAATCACGGGGTTATTGCTATCGAATGATGGCCGTGGCGATTACTCGACCTCGACCAAACCAACGAGACTAGACTCGTATAATATGTCGTCTATGACGACCTCAAAGGCCATAGCCGGGTAAGTAGGGGTGATCGGCCCCCGCACCAATTTGTCCCAAACTTTGGCGAAAAGTCAGGTCTGATGGAATACAAATTCACCTTAAATTTTAACCTTGTAACTGCACTAGGAACAGTGATAAAAATACAACTAGTATTTTTCGAAAAGATTTTTTTTCTCAGGATCTACTCGACCGATTTTCGTGAAAAAAATATATGTTGCGAACATATTTCAGGTCATTTCTAAGAAAAATGGAGAAGTCTATCCCACCATCGACAATACCAGAAAAAAATTATTTCATTTTTCGTGATTTTTTTTGGTCATTCTTTCACGAGATACGATTACCATATTTTTTCCATAACACAATTAGACCCCCTTTTACAACATATATTTGTTTCAATACGATTGAAGAGGTGGAGCATAGTTCAAAAAAATAAAATCACTTTTTTCGCATGTTTCATCCAAATTTTATTAAATGTTCTTACAATGTAATTATACTTTCGATAAATTTTTGGTGCTGTGTCATTTACATCACTAACCGATGAAGGTTTTCTCTGCGTTTCTTAATCATCGTCACTATCATCATTGATGATGGTAGTTGTATTCTTCCTTACGAACAATTTACTGAGAATCGCAGCTGGTCGTAAAATCTTGGACAAATATCTACCATGTGCCAGGTAATATATGATTGCAGCTATATGAGAACAGCAACCGACAGTCCTCCTCCCACTGGCCCATTCACAATCATGTCTTGTGATTCCTTCTTTGCCAATGCTGTGAGGGGTATATTCAACGAAGCAGCGATAAACCTTCCTGGATATGTGGCGAGACTGAACTTGAAGCTTCAATACATTCGATTTATCTTTGACGAATTATATATTTATGTTCCCAGCTTCGTCAATCATTTCCGCGAGATATGATATGTTTTGTGAAAACTGATAAGACCCAGTGAACAGGATCTTTAGTTCTCCCTCCGTCATTTCCGGAAAATCTAGCAGATCCTCCCATGAAATATTTTGAAAGGGTCTTTTCTTTCGAAGCCATCCTTTCTCTTCGACTTCAGTTTCTAACGTATTTTCAACACTGTTTTGAATTTTCATCCTCTCTAAGACTTCATCTGCATAGTCCACATCGGATGTTAAACGTTTTCCAAACTTATTGTGCAGAAATGATGCGATTCTAAAGTGACTTCCCACGTTTGGAAGCATTTTATTGTCCAATTTTTTATCAAGGAGTTGAAATTTCTGTTTGATTATACCATGAACGGATTCAACTGGCCAACGAATTTTTGTCACGAAGCGTGACTCATTCGATTCTCCAACTGATAACTGAGAACGGCTTCCTTTAAGTGCTGGCATCAGTACTCGAAAACCTTTCGATTCTAAGTAAGATTTCACATCACAAAAGCCACGGTCCAGAATGAAAGCGTCCCCTTCTCTTAGCAGTGTGCACAAGCCGTTGAGTTCATCTACAACACTTCTTAATATATCTGCATCATTTTGATTCGCCAAATAAGGTCCCAGCATATCGACTACAAATCCATCAGTTGTACAAATCGTGAAAGGCTTGCACAGTGGAACTTTCTTCTGACGCGAGAAAGATTTCCGTTGGTACTCGTTATTGGAACTCTTCTGATGACGTGCATAAGTTCCATCGCAAATAAGCATCAGGATGTCACGACTATCATACAGTCTTTTTGCAATATCCGTTGTGTGATTTTCTATGAGATCATCTCTTCGCATAGCGGATATCCCGAAGTGATGAGGAAGAACATCTTATTCAAAGGATTTTATCACCGATGCTGAAAAGTCTGACACCGACTGTTCTCGTTCTAGTTGCAGGATAGAAGCGATCATTTTGTTAGAATTCCCTGTTCGGAGTTTGAATAAAAAGACAATGAGTGCTTTCGTCACTGTACGTGTAGAATTGTTTCGCATTGAAGATAACATATCCCGTAATTCCATTATATTTTCTGAGCTCAAGCCAGTGAATATGCGCAGTTGTTCTTCCGACCATCTGAAATATCCAATTTTGTCAAATACTGTAGAATCACATTCGACTGCTAAAGACTGCATCATTTGTTTCAGCTCTGGAGCTTGAATTTTTGTGCAGTTTGCGTGCACTTTTATAAGGTCGAGTTCTTGTTCATAGAAACGATTTTTAATCAAGTGACTTTGGCAGCATCGATTTTTATCTGGGATATGTATCCTCTTTTTTATATACGATTGCATGCGAGCTTCATGGGGGACCACAACCAAGTTCTTCACAGCTTGACACATACAACAGTACTTGTGTGTCGCAACAGTTCTCTGCATTTCGATTTCAATATATTCGACTCCTGATTCGTCGGTTTCAGGCTTTATTTTTATTTCTATTGAAAGATCGTCTGACAATGAAAGAGACGGTAATGATGAATTCTCTGAAGTTCGAACTGAAATACCGGACAATCGCTGAAAAAAGTTCTCAATACTAGCAGCCTCTTCGTCAACCTCCTCTTCGGCGTCCTCCTCGGCCTCTTTTTTATTATCTGGATCATATTTCGGTCGTTTATAAGGTAAAAGACGACATTTTCCACAAAGTACATCGTCGATACTAATCGTTTGTTGAAAACCTCGAGAAAAGCTTTTTGCTTCTTCGCTGGATTGTATTTTTTTTTTTTACCTTTAACTTTATGCACGAGCTTATGACACACGACGCACTTGGGATGTTTTGTATCACTGGATGACATTTTTTCGAACGTAGTATGTACACAGAACACGAATTTATCGACAATTACAAACTTCTAATCCATCAGGATATTTGTTTTTTCTGCACTTCAAATGTAACCAAAAGATTTATTGATTCACTATAAACAATGTATTTATCGCTGAACTAAATCCAGTTACACCAGACTACTGGGTGATTGGAACAATCAGACGAACGGTATACCTTAATATATGACACAGTGGAAAATGAGATTAAGTTTGATACCACGTTCGAATATTCGTAGGTTTGTGACGCGAACCGCTTGGTAACAATACGCTCCCTATGACATGCTATGCATCCTCGAGTCGAAATTTACCTCCGCCTTTAGAACCTCCAACATCCTCTTTTCGAGGTTTTGAGAGGGCCTAGAGAGGATCAAATCGCATAGAAAATGAGATCCTCTTTAGCGCCTAAAACTTGCAGAAAACAGACAAATCGCACCTATCGAGGCTGAAATGAGGATCTTACGAGAACCTCATTAAACCCTCGCTTACCCTCGGCCGCCTGTACCCGTGTCGAAATTTTCCACTTTTATCCCGGGCCTGGTTTGGATTTCCTTTAGGGCAAATTGGCATAGTAAATATAGTTTATTATCTATAAATTAGCAATTAAAAATCATTGATGAATTAAATTAATACTGTTCCATTATTTTTTAAAATCTTGCACATTAAAAAAAAAAAAAGTCACCGACCGGGACTCGAACCCACTATCCTTCAATCCGTGAATTCAGCACTTCTGATCCACAAATAATTATTAAAAAAAAAAAATTAACGCTCTGGGAATTTTTTTTTTTTTTACGAATGTTTCCGGCTTCGTAGTCCGGACGTTATTCCGTCGAAATTAATTTTTTTCCTACCTGAGATTTTAACTGAGACCTACCTAACGACCTACCTAGCGAATGACACGCTACCACTACGCTATTATTTCCTTATGACTTTTTCGTATTTAAATGTTATTAGCCTACAAGTTCTAATAGAAAAGCGCTGTCTCACCGGGTTGCATAGAACAGCGTGATATTCAGTAAAAAGGTGATATACAGTGAAAAAATTTATTCAATTATTAAATAACAAATGGGTTTCATAAGAACTAGGTAAATTGAAATTATAAAATTCGTTTGTGGAATATTGAAAGTGTGAGCAGGACAGGATGGTGTAGAAAAAAATACAATATTCATGTGATCAATTTACTCAGGGTACTTCAGTTAACAATTAAATTTATCAAGATCTATGTAGAGTTCAAAAATGAAAATTGTTATATGGGATTGTGAGACGATTTGCAAGGTGATAGTAAGTGAAAATTTTACTCACCTGTCAATTTACAATTGAGTTTAAAATAACTGCAGGCAATTAAAGTTTGAAAATTGATATCTCGAATCCTTATATTCTCAATAGAATAGTATACAAAAACCTTAATATTTATATAATTAATTCACCTTTTTCACGTTAGTTAACAAATATATTTCTCGAGAACCACGTATAGTTTCAGCATCAAAATTTGTATGTAAGACTGTGCATTTTATTTAATATAATAAATACATGTGAACAATAAAAATTTTATTAAAAAAAAAAACCAATTAAAAAATGGGTTTCATAAGAACTAGGTGCATACAATTATAAAATTCATTTGTGGAATATTGAAAATGTGAGCAGGACAGGATAGTGTAGAAAAAAATATAATATTTATGTAATCAATTTACTCAGGGTACTTTAGTTAACAATTACATTTATCAAGATCCATGTATAGTTCAAAAATGAAAATTGTGATATGGGCTTGTGAGGCGATGCGCAAGGTGACAGTAAGTGAAAATTTTACTCACCTGTTAATTAAAAATTGAGTTCAAAATGACTGCAGACAATTAAAGTTTGAAAATTGATATCTCGAATCTTCATATTCTGAATACAACAGAATTATGTATACAAAATCCTTAATATTTATATAATTAATTTACCTATTTCACGTCACTTTAATATATTTCTCGAGAACCACGTGTGGTTTCAGGATAAAAATTTTTATATAGACATGTAAGACCGTGAATGAGGCGATAATAAGTTGAGGCATTGGATGTAATTATTTTCCTATTTTCTATTTCAGTATTATATTTAATATTTTTTCGCATCTTGCAAATGTAATTGTACGTGTTGCTGAAATAGTATATTGTGCATCAAGGGCGTAAAGTGGGCTTTTTAGACCGAGTACTGCAACCACACGAGGTCAAAAAGCCCACTTAGCCCTTGCATGGTGCACATTATAATTTTTGTTACACATGTACTGATTTTTGCGTTTTTTATGCTCATGTCCAGTCAAATGGTGCCTCAAAAGGGGTCCTCTGTGCATTTTGGGAAGGCAGCGATTTTTTTTTTCATTTTGTAGGGGATCAGCCATGAGTGTAAAACTCAGTTTCCGGGATTCTAGCAGGTGAGGAACTACCGCCATCTTGAAATTAAGGGTGTAAATATTTTTTTAAATTTATCTCCGTAACCATGAAGCTGACAAAAATTGTGTTAAGAGCTTATTTGTACCTGATAAAATTACCTACAATTTTATTCTATAACTTCTTGCGCTAGAGTTAATAATAAAAGGGTTATAAACAAAAAAAATATGATAAATGAGAAGGTAAAATTCTTTGAGGCCAGATAATTAAATATTAAAAAATCTTACAATAAAAATACCTCTTACCTTCTTTATGCAGCATTTCGTAACAAACAATTTGACCGATTTAATTTTTTTATTTGGTTTGTTTTTCTTTGATTTTTTAGCGTTGTGATAGTCCAGTGTCAAATGGTGAAACTGTGCAAAACCGATGAAAATCAAACCAAATAAAAAAATTAAATCGGTCAAATTGTTTATTACGAAATTCAGCATAAAAAAGGTAAGAGATATATTTGCACTGAGCGTTATGAGTATTTGATATAATGTGTAAAATTATGATTCTGGCGGATTTCGAGGTTCAAAATGGGAGCTCGAGAGTGGGCCGGACGCTATGAGTATCAAAGCGGGTGCTAAATCATGAAACCAGAGGACTTGGGAGGCCAGTGCCGGATTTAGGTATGGGCGGACGGGGCAGCCGCCCCGGGGCCCCCACAGAATCAGGGCCTCCACAAAATTCGAATTTTTGACTTTTTGGGAGAAAAAAAAGACATTTTTCAAAGTTGGAATTTTTTGAAAAAAAAAAAATTAATCATCAGTCAAGCTGAACACATGAGAGAAGAAAAACGTAAATCATAAGATTTACGTTTCATCTGATAAATCTATCTACTCCCATGTGCTCAAAGCGCAGATAAACTGCATGAATATATACACAAACCCGAAGCTGACATTGAGCCGTGGGACATCGACATACATAGGTATATGGACAGTGCTGTCTAGCGTGCCTTTGAGTCTCACTAGACAGCGCTGCACTCGCTGTAGACATCAGACAGCATTCGTCCATTTCGGTCAGGCGTCCGTCGATACGGGCACTCCATTCGCTACAGACTTCACACTCTTCCCCCACTCTGCTCGCCGAAGCGCGACCCAACTCCTCTCGTTGGACAATGTATAGTTCAGACTAGTTCATACATGTTTGCACCGATTTCACAAAGTTATTTATGAAGTGTGAAGACGTATTGTGAGCTTGAAAAGGTTCATTTTATTTTAAATAATAACAGTGATAGTGTAGTGCACCCAACTAATCATCATCCACACGCAAGTAGATAAGTTTGTAAGTATTTTTTTTTTTTCATATTATGACTATTACTAATTATAAAACTGCAGATGAGTAGATGACATACGATCTCATTGTCCTATAAGTAACTCCACCATGTATAACGTATAACGTATAACGTGTAACGTATAACGTATAACGTGAAAAATAAAATTAGGATGTATAAGAATTGTGATGAAACTTAACGCAGGTTAGTAGTTTGTTGTACGTGGCCTACGAGCTCGTACCTTCATATAGTCCGGGAGCCAGCGACCTATTTTTGTCAATCATTTCCTCTCGGCTGATAATTTGTTAGATGATTAAGATAGTTGTGTCTTGAACCCTAGCGATCGTCAGCTGCGCGACCGTGGGTGGGTTGGGCGTCGGCGGCCTCCCACGCACGTAAAAAAAAAATATGTTTTCAATCATTTCCTCCCGGTTGAAAATTTGTGAGATTATAGTTGGCATAATACTTATTTGAAAAAAAAAAGTCAGCTGGCTATAACGCGGTGGATTATACGTCAGCTGCTCATACGAACATGAAAAAAAAAAAAAATTTCAATCATTTCCTCCCGGCTGAAAATTTGACAGATGATAGTTTATATGCTACTTTGAATAAAAAAAGGAGTCAGCTGGCTGTATGTCGGGGGAAAGATCGTCAGCTGACGCAGTGAAAGTGTCGCGCGGCAAGGTAGTGTGAGCGCCGCTCGCCTATTTAAATACACTAGCTGACGGGGTTTCCCCCGGCATACAGCCAGCTGATTTTTTTTATTATTTCAAGGATTATGTCAACTATTATTTTACAAATTTTCAACCGGGAGGAAATAACGTACTTAAAGTTATTCGATATAACGCTCCTTCCTTGCACACGCAGAAATAAAGTATTTTTAGTTGTATTAAAAATTATTAAATAAATAAATAAATAAATATGTATATATATACATATATTTACACACATACATTTTCTAAAACTGTAAGGACAAAAATTTTTTTTTGCTAAACTGACAAGGACCCAAACACAAATATCAAAGGCCCCGGGTATCCGAGCGGCAGCTGCTCGTAACTCCCCTTCTCTCTAGCTGTATTATATATATCCCCCTAAAAAACACCATAAATGGTGTACAAAAAGTTGAGACAAGTACATTTCCTTGCATCGTTTTGTTTATCCTTACAAAAATATGTCAAACATAAATAGTTGTAAAATGAATCCTCACAAAAAGTTCTCAAATAAATTCAAATCATCCAACTCAACAGTTGCCAAGTACATCCAGCATTTTTATTGTTTAAATTGTTTATTAACCGTTTATAAGTAAGTCACAACGCCCGAAAACGTCTTGAAACGGGACAAAGGGACTTAATCTAAAAATGGATTGTTTGAAAAATTTTTATTGAAAAAAAAAATTCGCATTGAAAAAAAAAATCGAACGAAGTACTTGGCGAGTTATGTAAAGTTACTGTACGGACTACCTGTTACGAACTCGCCAAGTACTTCGTTCGATTTTTTTTTTCAATGCGAATTTTTTTTTCAATAATAATTTTTCAAACAATCCATTTTTAGATTAAGTCCCTTTGTCCCGTTTCAAGACGTTTTCGGTCGTTGTGACTTACTTATAAACGGTTAATAAACAATGTAAACAATAAAAATGCTGGATGTACTTGGCAACTGTTGAGTTGGATGATTTGAATTTATTTGAGAACTTTTTGTGAGGATTCATTTTACAACTATTTATGTTTGACATATTTTTGTAAGGATAGACAAAACGATGCAAGGAAATGTACTTGTCTCAACTTTTTGTACACCATTTATGGTGTTTTTTAGGGGGATTTGGCTTCTTTTTGCAAAGGATTATACATATGTACATACATTTTTACCATGTAACTTCTATGTCAAAGCTTAGAATGCATGGTCACTGCTATGCTCAGGCTAGAATTAAACAACTTTTGACGGGATGAATTTCGTCTTGCCAAAACATTTTGTACAATTACGCGATGGTTTCATTATTTTACAAATTAAGGGGCCCCAATCTACCAACTAAGACATGAAATATAATTTGCATTTCTTTTATTAGATCCTTAAGGGGGTCAGGTACCAAAAATTTCACATCCAGAACCGCTAACGGTAGAGACTCGCTAATTTTGGTCTTGATATCATTTCTCGTATCAAAATACCTCACATTGATAAAATTTCGAAAAATTAATTTTTTCCCCGTGTTCAAAATAATTTTTTTCGAATCCGTTGAGATAGGTATCGAAAATTCCATCTGCTAGATTGTTCATTGTGACCCAAAGAATGTGTGAAAAATCTATAACCTTCAAAGTTCAAAATTGTAGGAGGAGATACCATTTAAAGGCACAAAAATTGTCCAAATGTATGATAAATTAATTGGTAGAATATAATAAATAAGAAGAAAATGGATTCCATGGCCTGAATATAAAAAATTCTATGATATGATCAAGTAATAAAACTTTTCCTGGACGAAATTATATAACACTTATCACAATTAATAATCTAGCAGATGGGATTTTCGATATCTCAACGGTTTCGAAAAAAATTATTTTGAAAACAGGGAAAAAATTAATTTTTCAAAATTTCATCAATGTGAGGTATTTTGATATGAGAAATGATATCAAGACAAAAATCAGCGAGTCTTTACCGTTAGAGGTTCTGGATGTGGAATTTTCGGTACCTGACCCCCTTAATAAGCTTAGCAAACTTCAAAATGTTACATGCGTACAACATGTTATTAATGAAATATCCCGATTTTTGAGAATGCTCGCATGACTCATCCGAACAACTTTGAGTATTTGATCCTTGATACAATGCACCATCGCTAAGATATAAAATCATAAGCAACGCTTTTCGATAGTCTGTTTATAATATTGAGCTTTATGTTTTTTTTCTCAGCGATGGAATGGTAAAGCTTTGTTTGTACTGATACCAACTCAATGCAGACTCAACCCGACCCACGTAATTCTGCTCACAAAAGTCACACACATAATCAACTGAACACAGAAAAATTCGACACATTGCACTGTAAAACATAAAAAAATCCCATGAAGCGACATGACCCAGACAAACTCAGCCCATTACTAAATTGGTGCAGAAAAACCCAATGCGCCATCGGCTTGCTCCGATTAAACTGGACATATTGCCAATTCAACATGGAAAAACTCAACGCATCACCAATTCGACATGCAATAACTGCCAGGGCTTGCCAACACAGAAAAATTCTCCCTTGGCGTAACTCGCCACAGCGAAACTTTCGTGGCACAGCTCGGCCCGCTCCAACTCTACACAGTCTAACGGACTATGGTTGCGTCTGTTGAGAGTTGAAGCGGACCAAGTTACGCCGCATGAGAGTTTTCGCTGTGTGAAACTGTACCATGGGAGAGTATATCTCCATCGAGATAGCCCGTAGGAGCTGGCTGTATGCCGGGGGAAACCCCGTCAGCTAGTGTATTTAAATAGGCGAGCGGCGCTCACACTACCTTGCCGCGCGACACTTTCACTGCGTCAGCTGACGATCTTTCCCCCGACATACAGCCAGCTGACTCCTTTTTTTATTTAAAGTAGCATATAAACTATCATCTGTCAAATTTTCAGCCGGGAGGAAATGATTGAAAATTTTTTTTTTTTTTCATGTTCGTATGAGCAGCTGACGTATAATCCACCGCGTTATAGCCAGCTGACTTTTTTTTTCAAATAAGTATTATGCCAACTATAATCTCACAAATTTTCAACCGGGAGGAAATGATTGAAAACATATTTTTTTTTACGTGCGTGGGAGGCCGCCGACGCCCAACCCACCCATGGTGCGCGAGCTGACGATCGCTACGGTTCAAGATACAACTATCTTAATCATCTCACGAATTATCGGCTGAGAGGAAATTGGTCGCAAAAATCTGTCGCTGGCTCCCGGACTAATAAGGGTTAGACTCTTTTTTTCTCCCTGAAAATTAAAGAAATAAAATATTAAAACAATCGAAAAAAGTAAAATAGTAAAAAAAACGTACAGAAAAAAGGTAGCCGAATGGCAAAAATACTTACACGTCGAAATCCTAATGCCAAAGAATCCCCCTGTAAATAACCAAACCTGAAAAAAAGAACTCGATAAAAAGTAAACTTACACTCAAAATAACTTAATTAATTAATAATAAGCCTGTAATTATCAAGGTACAATTACTTACCTAAAAAAGAACGAAAAATTTACGCTCTCTACGCGGTCTCCATAAGTTGCGTATCATTCTCAAGAAGCTGCGTCACTCTTCGAGAGAGAGAGAGAGAGAGAGAGAGAGAGAGAGAGAGAGAGAGAGAGAGAGAGAGAGAGAGAGAGAGAGAGAGAGAGACAGAGAGAGAGAGAGAGAGAGAGAGAGCGAGAGAGAGACAGAGAGAGAGAGACAAAGTTGCAAATACGATATATTAATTTTTAACTCCTAGGAAGATTCACAATGAGCACCGGAATAGATCGGCACAAGACCCCTCGTGTGTTTAAAAGTGGCGCACAAAAACGGAAGTTAGCCGAGGAGCAAGATAAAAAAGCAGAAAAAGTGCTTGCAAAAACACGCAAAATTTCAGACTTTACAACTGTCCAGCCTCGTGCTGTTCGAGAAAATCTTTGTCAACGAATGCCAGCGAATAATCAAACGATTCCTGTGGATAATGACTGCGTTGCTGAAGACGCGTCTGGATGTGACTTGATCGATTTGCAAACGGAAGTTGCTTTGCCAAAACCAAACGGTACCGAGGAAGATGTAAGCCTATGGCCTGAACATACATCGGCAGAAATGATCAATTACTGGGCGAGAAAAGGTTGTTCAGTTCTACAGCACTGTGATAATGACGTATTGAAATCTCACTCCGTGGAACAGAAGATTGAAGGTGATAGTGCTCGTAGATGCCAGCTGAGTATGTTTGAGCGAAAGAATCATAATGGAGAAATCATCAAGCGATCATGGTTATGTTTTTCGCCTATAAAGGAAAGGTTTACTGCTTCGTGTGTAAGCTTGTATCTTCAATGCATTCGAAATTTAGCCACGGTGGTTTATGCGATTGGAAGCATGCTAGTCGTCGGCTGAAAGACCACGAACAATCTAAAGATCACCTTAATGCTGTGATAGCCTTCGTGCAATGTTCAAAAGAAACAGGGCGGATAAACTTTGAGCTCACTCAACAAGCGGAGCAGGTGACGAAATACTGGCGTAATGTATTAAAACGAGTGCCGAACGTGATTAAATTTTTGTCTGAACGTGGACTAGCGTTCCGTGGAGAGAATGAGATACTCGGATCAGCTCATAATGGGAATTATCTCGGATTACTAGAGCTTGTAGCTGAGTACGATGATTTTCTCAAACAACACATTCAAAAACACGCCAACCTAGGCAGTGGCCACACGAATTATTTATCATCAACAATTTGGGAAGAGTTCATACAACTGATGGGGAAACAAGTATTTTATGAAATTATTTCGCGCATTAAACAGTTGAAGTATTACTCGATTTCACTCGATTCTACGACGGACGAAAGCCGCATCGACCAATTGACGCTAATCTTTCGATACATGGAGCATGCAACTCCGGTTGAACGGTTTGTTGAGTTTATGCCTAATCAAGGGCATAAAGCACAGGATATGTTCAACAGTTTAGTAAGATTTCTCGAGACGCATGGTATTGGTATAAAAGATTGTCGTGGCCAATCATACGACAATGCATCAGCCATGAGTGGAAGATATAACGGCTTGCAAGCGCTGGTAATATCGGAGAATCCTTCAGCTGCATGGATACCTTGTGTTGGGCACTCATTGAACTTGGTCGGGCTGGCAGCTGCTGAATGCTGTCTAGCAGCGGTCACCTTTTTTGATTTTCTTGAGCAGATTTATGTGTTTTTCACTGCATCAACTAACCGATATCAGTTATTAATTGCGTCACTTCAAGCAGCCAACAATCAGATCCACGTGCCGAAAAGAATAACGACCACACGCTGGTCGTGTAGGGCTGACGCTATAAAAGCACTTGTAAAAGGCTCTCCCCGAATTAGGGATACTTTGGCTCAAATTGCCGACGATCCAGAACAAACGTCTAGATCACGTTGTGATGCAAATACGCTGTACGAGCGGATGTGTACGTTGGAGACTGGTATATACTCAATTTTTTGGTACGAGCTTCGGGATAGGGTGAATAGTACAAGTCTAGTCCTGCAAGACCCTAAGCTAGACATGAATTCTGCCGTGGCGTGTATGAAATCGCTAAAAAGTTTTGTTGAGGCCAAACGTGGGTGCTTCAGTGAATACGAGCAGCGAGGTATCGAACTATCTGGGACAGCAACATATATTCAAGCTCGTCAGCGCCAACGTAATGTACGTCTTAATCTACTGGATTATGGCCAAGCGTCGGGAGTTGAACTGACAGTTGCGGAAAAATTTCGGATTGAAAATTTCATACCGATCATCGACAAATTTGTTAGTGCCTTGACGTAGCGAATCGCCGCATATGAACAAATAAGTTCTCGTTTTGGATTCTTTAGTCAGCTCTACCGTCTCAGCCACGTAGAGATTCGAGATGCGGCGTCGCAGCTCGCCAAAGTTTACAAGGACGATCTGGACCAATGCCTCGGTGACGAACTATTCAATTCGTTGAGTTCAGTAAATTATACGAAGATGAGAAAGGCGATGATATAAGTAACGAACAGTATCTATATGGACTGTTACTCGATAAGGGGGTCAAGGATGCGTTTCCTAACGTTGAAATTGCATTGCGAATGTATCTAGTTCTTATGGTGGCAAACTGTAGTGGGGAACGTTCATTTTCTAAACTAAAATATATAAAGAATAGACTTCGTACCACCATGACACAGGGCCGACTCAACAGCTTAACTATCATGAGTATTGAACACGATATTTTGCGGGAAATGGACTGGGACCAGTTGATAGACAGTTTTGCTAATCGCAAATCACGAAAAGTTCCTGGTCTTTGAACCTGCTAGCCAGTAACGATTATCCACAATAGTTTTATATACTTGTAATTTCGTTATGTGCAATAGAATGATCCTAAGTCAAAAACGTTGTTTTTAATTCAAAACATTTTCGCTAATGCTGGTATTTGATATATTACGAGTGAATTCGTATAAAATCCTCTTTTTATAGGCCTCATAGTTTCGATATAGGGAAAAATCCGGGTTAGGTACGGTGTACGATGGACATTCGCACCGGGTAGTGCTGGTGGAGGGCCTCCACAACTGCGCTGCCCGGGGCCCTTCGCTTTCTAAATCCGGCACTGTGGGAGGCCCTAAATGGGAGCTCGAGGGTGGGCCGGACGTTATGAGTATCAAAGCGGGTGCTAAATCATGAAACCAGAGGACTTGGAAGGCCCTAAATGGGAGCTTGAGCTCGAAAAGTATAAAAGAGGCTTTAAATGGATGCTAATTTTCGACTTTGGAGGACTTGGAGGAGCAAAAGAGGAGTTCGAGGAGCAAATGGGATATAAGGAGGATGTGTTTGATGCTAAGAGTATTAAATGAGGCGCTAAATTTTGACTCGGGTCGCGTGTTGCGATAGCCGGTCGCTGCCAAGTGACCGAAAGTGAGGCTAAACTGTCACAGAAAAATATGCTTTGTAGTGAAGTTATCGATAGAACTGACAAGTAACATCGACTGCACTCGGTAATAATTACACGGAGAAAATTTTGCGGTAGTTATGACATCCGAAACAAAACAAGAACGTGCAAAAAAGTGATTTTATTTTTTTCAACTATGCTTCACCTCTTTGATCGTCTTGAAAAAAATATATGTTGTAGAAAGGGGTCTAATTAAGTTATAAAAAAAATATGGTAGTTGTATCTCGTGAAAGAATAACCGAAAAAAAATCACAAAAAATAAAATAATTTTTTTCTGGTATTTCCAATGGTAGGATAGAATTCTCGATGTTTCCTAGAAATGACCTGAAATATGTTCGCAACGTATATTTTTTTCACCAAAATCGGTCAAGTAGATCCTGAGAAAAAAAAATCTTTTCGAAAAATACTAGTTGTAGTTTTATCACTGTTCCTAGTGCAGTTACAAGGTTGAAATTTAGGGTGAGTTTGTAATTCATCAGACTCAACTTTTTGTCAAAGTTTTGAAAAAATCGGTGCGGAGGCTGATCACCCCTACTTACCCGGCTATGGCCTTTAGCAGGAACTCGAGTTGAGTTTTATGACTATTGTGAAAATGAAGTTAAGTTAATCCTTGGATTTTTTGTATTAAAATAAACGGCGGCACAGCCACATCCCGCTATATGTGACACTTCACAACTTGACGAAATACATATATATATATATATATATATATGTACGCGGACTTAGCTGCGCATCGTGGCTCGAAGATGAGGAGAGCACGGCGTGGAGAGACAAGATGGCGGATGCCATCGTTTCGCGTAACGGTCACGTCGTGGCTCGCTCGATCTTTCTCACTCTCTTTCTCTCTCTCTCTCTCTTTCGCGATCCTCCGATGTCTAGCGTTGCTCGATGCGTAGCTATCCTCGTGGCAAAACACGACGAGATTCGTATAATCCGAGCGAATATTATATGTCCGCCGCAGCGAAGATGCAATTACCAAATATTTACCCCTCGGGATATTATCCACATCGGATCCCTTCAGGGTCTCGACGCTTGAGCTCTCGTGACTCACAACGGCCCAGTCACACTCGGGTGCTAGAACGTGTTTATTCTTTTTTACAAATATTCAACAGAAGGAAACGTCGATATGCCTGAACGGCTTACAATTCCATAGCGATGCTTTACGGCGAAGGAGTTTTTTACATACCTCGAAAGATCGCGCACAAAAAATGGTCTCGAGGAGGCCTATAAATATATGTATAGAGACTTGCGAACACGTTATTAATCGATGATGCGCTCCCCGAGACGATTCCGGGTGGACTGGGATGAGGGATTAGGCCGATGGCCCGGGCTTGCATAACGGGGGGGGGGGGGGGGGGGGAGGAGGAGACCACGCGGCCGAAGCCGGCCGGCGAAAATCGATCTAGATCGACGTGTTGACCGACTCGGGACGGGACCCGATAGATGACGCGACGAGGCCCGTTGGGGCTTGTTGGTCGTTACACTACCGAAACGAATATGTGTAAGCGCTTATCGTATGCCTATGTTATCTCATTGCCAAATATAAATCAGTCAGAATTATCGATAAGTCAGATATAAATACTTTTTCATCGAAAGATCGATCTTTAAATAAGTTGGCTCCTAGATAAAACCGTTCATTAAATGCTATGTACGTGATACGGTTGTGGTAAATATAAAGAAAAAACGTATCACTAGGAGAAGGAATAAGAAAAAAAAAACAATTTTTGCTGTTTTATTGAGATTGAATGTAAACATACATAAGGGTAGTTCACCCCCTCAACGTGATTTGCAAAAAAAAAACGCAAAAACCTATATGTATTATTTTTTTGTCCTCTTCAAAGTGCAATTGAATCCATCGAGATAGGTGCAATAGTTTTTTTGTTATAACGATTTTGTGAATTTCAACCCCTATAACTTTTTTCCTATGCAACCCCCCGATATGAAACCAGTTGCATTTTCCATCGTTTATCATTAAGGTAATTATCCATTTGGGTGCATTCGATTATCTCAAGTGAAAATAGGTGAAACCTGAAAAGTACCCCTCGGAGGTCTGAACTTCAAAGGATAATTTCACCCCCTAGAAACGTGTTTCCGCCGATAAAAAAAAAATACGTGTCTCTTAGATTTTGATGTAGAATAACATATTTGAATTTCGTCAAAATCGAAGGACGTCAGTGGAAAGACTTTCCTTGTACGTAACGTGATGTATTCGTGCTCGTGTTACACTGCATTGCTTAGCTGTCTGCTGTAGAACGGATGCTCCATCTATCGGGCTATGTTCGTTAGACGATTTTTTTTGTTGCGAATTCATGAAAATACGCGTATTCACACTATCCATTGTATACATGGTAGATATTCATCCGAAAATCCTTTGTTGCTATAGACGAGAAAGTGTCAGTAAATTTTAAAGGTCCCTTATTGCTTAGACGTAAACAAAGCAGAGAACGAAGCAGAAATATTTTTATGTTTTGCTTTCCCGTATATAGTAACAAAGGATTTTCAATCATAATGCATCATCTAACGAACATAGCGCGATAGGTGAAGCATTATCCTATTTTTCTCGAAAAAAAATGGTTTTAGACAAAAAATGTATAGAACATAAAAATGTTCTATACATTTTTTGTCTAAAACCATTTTTACAAAAAATGTACCATTTTAGACAAAAAATGTATAGAACATAAAAATGTTCTATACATTTTTTGTCTAAAACGATTTTTTTTCGAGAAAAATAGGATAAAGGAGAAAAATAGGATAAAAATGGTTTTAGACAAAAAATGTATAGAACATAAAAATGTTCTATACATTTTTTGTCTAAAACCATTTTTTTTCGAGAAAAATAGAATAGAACGATCAAACGAACTTACCTGTACGTGAAGTTCGATCGTTATTATATGAGAATGTCGCTCGAGATGATTACATGGGCAGTGCCTTCTGCGGTGCTTAAATTCACACAATTCAGAGTAATAAAAATAAAACATATGCGCCGTGTCGTTTATGTTGCCAAGCAGCCATATGCAGTTCATAATTTCAGAGCTATGAGGATTCGAGAAATAATTCTCCATTTTCCAAAAGTAAATAAACATGGGTAATAAAAATAAGGGTATAGGGTGGGATGTAATCATCTCGAGCGACATTCTCATATAATAACGATCGAACTTCACGTACAGGTAAGTTCGTTTGATCGTTCTATTATATTTCGAATGTCGCTCTCGAGATTACATGTGCAGATGTTCAGAGTGAATTATTTCTCGTAATCCAGTATTACACAATATAGACATGTGAATGAATATATTTGTATTTTTAACATCTTACTTTTTGGTAAGTACAGATACAGCAAACATTTTATTACTAGATATGATTGGTCGATTGTAAAACTTTGCAAACATTAACGATTTTTTGGACCAACCTGCAGTTCTTTTAATTGTATCTAGATCGACACCTCTAGCGAAAGCTGCTGAGGTGGAAGCATGCCTGATGCTATATGCAGAAAAAATGTTTGTATTTATTCCCGCCTTTGTCAAAACCGAATTTATCCATCGACTGATTGTTTGAGCTGAAACACTTTTGTAAGGTTTTCTAGTTCCAATAAATAAGTTTGTTACTCCATTTCTTAGGGATTCGGTGCGCTTTAAATAAGTAAGTAATGTCGTAGCTATGCATAGTAACGGTCTTTCGTCTAAGAAAGGTAATATTAAACAAGGTTGGACTGTTCCAGGTCGGGAATTTTTAAGTCGTGAAGGAATTTTTATCCTCAATTCTGATTAATTATATTGGTCACATCTATACTAGCCATTGTTTGAAGTCTGTGACCTGTGCTCAGAGCTAGAAGAGTCACTGTCTTCTCAGATAAATTTACGAAAGACAGTTCATCTGTATTACCCTGTTTTTCAATGTAATCTAAAATACTATCAGTATCCCAAGTTTCGTCATATTTTGGTTTCGGTGGCTTGAGGTTAAATATGCCTTTGAAAAACCGACTGATCACAGAGGAATTTGATATCTCCGTTTTATATAGCATGTTAATTGCTGATCTGGCGCAATTTAAAGAGCTGTAAGACGCTCCCGCTTCGAATCTCTTTGTTAGAAAATGTAAAATAGTGTGATTAGAAGCACTGTAAATGTCAATATTATAGTTGGCGCAAAAATTCCACCACTCTTTTAGATGAATGTTGTATTGTTTCATCGTTGATTCAGTGATGGATGCTAGTAGAACCTTTACACATTCTTCTGAAATGTTTTGTCTCAGAAAACTTTCCCGGATACAAGCGCTGCCACCAGGATAAGTTTGGTAGCGAGAGGGTGGTGCATCGTCCTACACGGAGAACATAAAAGATCTATTGAAGGTTTAAACTCTATAATTTCTCCTTCGACCATTGATTGGAAAAGTGGGTACCATGGCTGGGAAGGCCAGAGAGGTACTACGATAATACCACGGGCTTCATCAGTTCTTATTTTTTGGAGAGTACGTAAAATAAGAGAAAACGGAGGAAAAGCATAAAAAGACCATGAAGTCCAATTGATAGTGAAAACATCGACAGCATAACAATGAGGATCTTTTTGCCAGGAGCAAAATTTTTCGCACTTGGAATTTATTCTAGATGCGAATAAGTCGATCTCCGGTATACCAATTTTTCGAACTATTTGGCGGTATGCTTTAACTGAGAGCTCCCATTCGGTGTCGATATTGTTTAATCTCGATTCACGGTCTGCCTCCGTATTTTCCCCTGACGAGATGTAAGAGGCTAAAATCCACAGGTTTCGTTTTTCACACCATTGCCAAATTTGCTTAGATAGTTTATGAAATTTCGGAAAGCGAGTTCCGCCCATTTTATTAACATAAGAAATGGCCGTGGTATTATCAATACGTAAGAGTACCTCACAATTCCTCAGATTATCAGCAAACGTTTTAAGAGCTAAATAAACTGCTAGCAATTCCAAATAGTTTATGTGCTCTTGTCGCTCATTATATGACCAAAGACCCCCTGTAGATATACCCTGACAAGCAGCTCCCCACCCCGTTAGGGAGGCATCAGTGAAAATTTCAGTGCTAAATTTATGTTTTCTTATCGGATTATAGCCATTTATAATAGCTTTTTTCCACCAGATAAGGTCTTCTTGAATGTTGTCCGGTATGTGCATATGTCTATCATAGTCATATCCATTCAGAATTAACGCTATTGTCTTTGATCGTTCTAATTCTCGGCAATACAAAGCACCATAAGCTATAGCAGGGCAGGCAGCGATTAGGGACCCAATCAACTGAGCGAAATCCCTGATTTTACATTTCTTGTTCAATGTATAACAATTGATGTCTTTATACAGTTTGTCTCTCTTCTTTTTTGGTAGTTCGAGAGAGAACCTTTTTGTATCAATGGTGAAACCTAAGTATGTGCATCGATTTGTAGGAACCGTAATGCTTTTTTGAAAATTAATAATGAAACCTAGTCTTTGCAAGCATGAAACAGTTTGACGGATATTCTCTAGACAAGATTCAAAGGTATAACCTAAACAGATAATATCATCTAAATAGACAGACGATATTAACCCTCTAGAGCGCAGCCAATGTATCGGAGGTTTCATTATTTTAGTAAAGATATATGGGGCTGTTGATAGACCAAAAGGTAAACAAATAAATTCGTACATTTGACCTTGAAAACGGAATCTCAAGTATTTGTGATAAGATTTATGTATCGGAATACTAAAATATGCATCTTTCAAATCTAACGAACCCATGAACATATTGTCAGAGACAATTTTAAGAACAGTCCTGATATCCTCTATTTTGAAATGTTCAGGTTCTAAGAACTCATTGAGACGTTTTAAATTTAATATAAATCTTTTTGTGCCGTCTGTTTTTTGCCTCAGAAAAAAGGTAGAAATGAATTGATCGATACACGGTTGACATAGTTGTACCGCGCCCTTTACAATTAGTTGATCTATTGCTTGAGTGATATCCTGAATTTCGCTAGTGGACCGTTTAGGTTCTTTTGAGACAAAAGGTTGAATAACCTGTTTTTTAAAAGGTATTTTATAACCCTTAACACATTGGATAATGAATGGATCAGTTGAAATTTCTTTCCAAGCATCTAAAAAATGTTTTAAATTTCCTGCTTTCACCTCTAACGCTTTGTGTTGGTGTTGGGCCGAAGATTCGACTGTCCCCGAGGATAATGACGTCCCTGGTTTCGATTGGGAAAGTTCTGGTTCGACGATGAGTGAATTCCTGATCCCCTGGTCCGGAAGGATATTCGTGAAGAGCTGGCTGGTTTGTCGCCCCCCTGAGTCTGCTTCCATTGACGGACAGGCGGGCCCTTCCAGTTTAAAGTCTTCCCTGAAGTGAATTTCGTTGTGAAAGTAGGTTTTTGTTTCAGGTCCTGCCCAATCCTCGCAATTGTCTTTGCCGATTTCAATTTATCTGTTAGCTCATCACCATACAGGAATTTATCTGGTTTTGAGCCATCAAGGGTCGAACGACAATCCTTATTTACGGTCGGTGATATAAATGCCCTTCTTGCAATTGAAAAATGCCGATGGAGTTGAGCGACCATTTTAATGGTGTCACCCAGCTTTTCAATAATCTCGTATCTATCAATGTCTTCATTCTCGCTTAAGAGGGTATTTAAAATTGAAGATGTTGATACTAATATTGAACCTGCAATATTTTGGTTCTCCACAAAATGATTGTCTCTTTTGATAATCTGTTCAGATGAAGAAGCTGCAATCTCTGGGTTCAGCTTAGGAGCTTCAACGAAACAATTTTCGATATCGCGCGGATATTTTGGTAATATAAGATCTTTAATATCCTTGTCGCGGTCTTCCGTTAACCATTCTACCATCAAGTTATTCAGATCAGGTTTTAATGACATCGGTTTCACTTGTTTTTTGGAAGAAACTCCAAGGGCGCGAAGAACCTCATCGTCTAAATTTTGTGCGTCTGGTGGATTCTCTTCGTCACACTCCGTAAATGATACCTCCTGTGTCGATAAATTGTTTGATGCCGAGCGGGTCGAGTTGTCAGTTTTATTTCCAACTTGGGATCTTTTGTTTCCGCCATCATGATCTGTCAATACGAAATAAATGTTTCAAGCTGGGTGACCGTCCTTAGGGATAGGTTCTACCAGATGAAGAGTGCGACCTGCTTTGCCTCAAGTCAAAGTCATCGCCTCGTTAATAAGTTCTCACCTAATATTGTATCGGTTTGAAAATCGGGCGAGTCCTGTGGACTGTTCTGTAGTGATCGGTCAACGGCCTCCGATGGATCAATTGAAAAAGATGATGATTGGGTGTCTTTGCGACTTTTTTCCCACTTGTGCATTAATTTTGCTATTTTCCTTTGAATGTGCTCTTGTTCTTCTTCCTTCGAACGATTTTTCCTCTTCGATTTACCCATATTAATTCGTAAACTTTAAACTTTTACTCGTACACGATGTGAATCAATCAACACACAGAAAAACAATGAACTGCATATGGCTGCTTGGCAACATAAACGACACGGCGCATATGTTTTATTTTTATTACTCTGAATTGTGTGAATTTAAGCACCGCAGAAGGCACTGCCCATGTAATCTCGAGAGCGACATTCGAAATATAATCAATTTTTTCATAAACTACAACTTTTGTTGCTAACATTTTTCTCTGAGATCAACACTTTACAAAATAAAATGAAAAACTGATTTTATTTGTTTATTTATTTATTTATTTATTTAACTTTTGACTTCCGTTTCCGGTGACAAGGGTGTAGAGTGAGTGTGTGACAGGTGGACATAAAGTGAGTGATAGTGAAGGAAGCGGGAACAGAAGGGGTGAAAAGTGCTGTGGGATAAGGAGGGTAGGACGGGATAGTCAGGGGTGAGCGACAAGGGACGGTGTGGGGGGAGGGAAAAGGGAGTTAGACAGGGGTAAAAGTCGGGTGGGTCGATTTGGAGGTTAGAGTGGTGTCGAGGTAAGGGGTGTGGGGGAAAGCAGGAACAGGCGGCAGTGGAGCACGGTCTTACATACAGGTCTGGAAACGACGGTGGTGGGGGTATGTCCGCTCAACGTGCATTTTTTCATTTTGGTCTATGGCCGCAAGGTTCGTGACGATCGAAAGGTATCCAAGTGCGACAGAGACAGAACTAGCATTCCATCTCTCTTTGTACCGCACTCAGCGCATGCGCCATAATACATAACCTTGTTCGCTATTATTTCGTCTTTCATAAACAATATTTAATTTACGGACGAAGCAAATACAAGTATCTATTCTTCGTGACCAAAGATGATTAACTGATTTATAGATAATCGAAATTATGATAAAATGCCAACAAGCTACGCGTGAAATCTGTGCGGCCCTGATAAACATAAACAATATTTTATATTAAACGCATACGAAAGCACTTTGGTCTAGTGGATCCGTACCAAGCTCACAAACCTATGTATCCAGGATCGATTCCTGAACGGCTTTTTTTTTTTTTTTTTCTCAAAACTTAAAAAGATCATTTTTCACACAATTCGGAGTAAAAAATGAATTACTATCGTTGCATGTTTTGAATAGTCATTATAGAAAATTATTTTTCTGGAGCATTAATTATGTGATGATTTCGACGAATTATTATTGTTTTTCTGCGAAATTTTCATATATTCCTCTTGTCACGTGTTCCCACTGGTAAAAAATATAGTTGCTGACTGGGTAGGGAAGCGAGCGGTTAGGGGGGGGGGGGGGGCGGCAGGAAAATAAATATACTCCAAATGTAATGATAAAATAATTATTTTTAATTTTTAGTTAATCTCGACATTTTTCTTCTGCTCGCACATTCTTTCGGCATATTAATATTAATTTGGCGTGTATTTTGCCTCATCCTTAATCTAATATAATATACTATCGCATACGATAAAATTTCCGAAGAGTGCTCCGTGCAAGGAAACGTGAAATTATAATTCGACAGAACTTCTTCCAGGGTACAATCAAAAACATCTCGATGAGAAGCATATTTTGCAAAGCATGATTCTACGTAACGAATGAGGTCGAAAAACCTCATGTTAGCGTAAAGGAGTCCACCGCGTGACTTCAAATCAACTAATTGGGACGGTGATGACGTGCAAGGAATACGTGATTTCACAGCTTGCTGGCAAGTCGTGCATGAACCGTATAATTTTAATACCTGTTTGCACAAATAACCTGAAAACGATGTAAGGGTATAAGCATTCGATGTTAGCGTACTGTTAACCCTTCATTGTCAGTCACACTACCAAAAAATATCACGCCAGTCACACTGGGTCGATTCGGCTACCTAGTCAGCTTTCAAAAAACTATTGTGGGCAAACTATCCGTCCGAAGTGGTTCAAAAAATTACGGAACATGCTTTAAACATTCTAGTTAATGTACGAAAAATGTATTTATAAAAAATAAAATAGCGACATGGTAAAGAAAATCCATAAAGAGGTGAAAACGCAAGACACTTTATCACTTTAAAAATCGACAGGTCGATTCTACCCAGTGCGACTGTGAAGAGAAACAATAAACCTTCCTCAATTGAGTAGAAATGGCGTATTCTACTATGATAACATACAAAAATGAATGCATGCAAACAAAGAAAATCATGCTAGCAACACACAAAGCAGCAATTGTTAGTAATTAAGGCGAAGGCGCACATTTACGTACTACGTGACATATGAGTGCGTGAGAGATAGCTGCCAATCCTTAAAATTACTTTCTCCCAAACGACACAACTGATCGAGTTATAATAACTTTGCCACTATGTGCCAACATGCTGCAGTGGCTAAGATAATTTCGACCCGATCGGTTGTGTCATCTCGGAGAAAGTGGACTTCGTGTTATTGAAGTGGTTGGAGCGTGTGATACATCGCCTTAAAGAAATATCTACAGATTAGTAAGAAGATGTGAAGCAGTTGGAGGAAAAAATAAATATTAAAATTTAGAGAAACCTGTCACGTAATATATAATACTATCGAGGATCTCAGGGAGAGCATAATCGTGATCACGATCAATTATAACGTCATCCGCTTCCCAATCGTGGTGTTGCAAAATTTCGTCCAATTTTTTTTAACGCTTTGGCGGTACTCGGCATACTTTCCTTGAGACTTCGGCCCATAAATATCTTTTAACTCCTGTAGCGATACTAGCATCTGCGGCGTGGACTGTTCGGAAACGGTACAGTTTCCAAATTTGGGGGGTTTTATTAGACTGTAAATGGACAGTACTTTATACAGTTGTAAAAACGTCGGGCAGCTTGGATGGTCATTACTCCCTGCGGCTTGACGAATAGTGCCAAAGAATTTCTGCAACATACAAATACATGAATAACATACGGAAGTGGCAAATCGTAAAACATGGTAAGTAACAATCACGTAAGAAATATTTCAAGTACTATTACGTTACTTTTGTCCACAAATGATTTTTTTTCCATAGTTTCCCCTAATTGTAGAATCGCACAAGCCAGGCAAGTATTTTTATCCCCATTTTAGGATTTTTTTATATCGTGTCTCGCATAATTTTGATTTACTATTCTTTTTCGGCTATTCTCCAATTTTCAGGATCGCACAAATCAGGTGAGTATTTTTCTTCCTTTCTCCCCATTTTACGATTCTTTATATTGTATCTCGCATAATTTTTATTTAATATTTTTTTCAGCTGTTCTCCAATTTCTAGGAACGCACCAACCAGGTAAGTATTTTTCTCCCCTTCTCTCTATTTTAGGATTCTTTCATTGAGATGAATAAATATTGCTCAAAATAGAAAATCGTATTTACAGAGTTATTATCCCAACCATTATATCTCTTTCAGATATAGGATTTTCAGGATTATGTACATAAAGTACGTATTTTTTCTATCTCACCACTATAAAATTCATTAGTCACGATAAGCAATAGCGGTTTTCCGACTATACAACATTAGTAGAAGTATGAAGCAAATTTAGCGTATTAATCGACCTAAACCAGGCACCTATAATATAAAGTTATAAATACCTCCAAGTTAACTTGATTCACTTTTCCCGTTAGTAGATATTTAAAATCAAACTTTTCGATTAGATAAGGACACATATCGATTGTTGATTGGAGGGATATCCGCAGCGCCTCCGACGTTTGTGTGATTAAATATTCATCAGCTGTTATTTCACCCTTTCTTTTGGCAGATTCCCAGTCGTTCAACCAATTAATCGAATCTTGCAGTACCTAAAGATAGTGAATTGAACGAATAGATTACGTCGCTTACAGATAAAATAAGGTATGCCCATGGCGGTCGAAGAATCATCAATTATTTACCTTAAAGTCTTTCGATTCTGGAGTAAGACCCTCATTGGGAGTTTTCCGATTCAGCGCATCAAACATGGCGTTTATTTGAGTGCAGAATTGAATCGTTTCTTCGCACCCATTAAGAGAGTCGACTCCGTGAGATCGATAAAAGGCCAAACCTCGTGCGACTGAATCACTAAAAATCTATAAATGTACAACAGCATTATGATTAATTTACCATAAATTGTAAACGAATAATATTAATAGTATAGCAAATGAAGGAAAATACCCGCAGGGCCAGTCGAACGCGCATTTTTGACGTGCTGTCCAATATAACATGCCTCTGCGTAATTTTCGGACAAACCCTGGCATTGCCTGGATGTTTACTATCAATATCGAACAAGATTTTGAAGTAATCCCAGGATATGGGCTCAGCCGAGGATTTCATCTGCGAAATTTTTTATTTAACATATGTATCAAGTATTTCTCCGAATATTATAGACTCATATTGATTGCATAATATCATTAATGTTTTTTTTAGGTATACATTTTTCCCTCATTTCCTAGGATTACGAAAAACCGGTAAGTATTTCTTCCCTCTGACTCTTTATTTTGGAATTCGATTTTCGAAATAAATAACAATGATTCGAAACCAGAATCATATTTATGAAGCGAATTAATCCGATAATTCCTACTTTTTTCAGGTTTTCTTTTTTCTTTCAGGCATACTGTTAAATAATTATTAATTAAATTTGTTTTTCAGGTACCATTTAGCATCGAATAAGCACGGTTTGTCGATTTTCGGTAAGAAAAATTGCGTCATTTTAACACATAGATGTACGTTACGTTGAAACTTACCCGCAATTTTCTCTTGTTATAGAGCCGGTTTCGAATGTTTTTTATTACGTGGGGAATATCGGAAAAAACGAAAAGTTTGCGGTCGTCATCGACAGGATGCGTGAACCACGTTTTTGTATTCTCGATTGCACCAGAAACACCCAGAGTGGACCACATTTTTGCATTTGTTGCCGCGCCATCGGCAATAATGCCATGAATCTTCGCTCCGCTTCTTTCCAGGTAAGTAATAGCTTTGACCACCAATTTTGCAAGTTCCTCTCCTTTCACTGCATTTTTCGAAGCGAAAACAGCAATCGGTTGGGTACAAGAATCGGCAATAGGCTGGAACATGAAGACAAGACCGTGCGTTGCTTGGTCTTGGATGTCCGTAGATTGCGGCCCGTCTTTGCCAAAATCCGTTAAACCAACGTAATTTAAGTTCTTCAAGCAAACGGCGACAGACTTTCTTAAGTTGATTTCGTCCAATACAAGTACACCATGGCGCTGCAAAAGGCTTTTACGATCGAAATCTTTCTTGAGTAAATCGAAAAACTCTTCGTCGAAGCCGCATTTCATGTTCATCAGCGAGAAGTAACTGCGAGCGGTTCTAGTGCAGGGCAGCGGTAAAACGTTGTTTTTTCGAAGAAACTCATAATTACTCGGGGAGCGTAAATGCATTAACATGCACAACATTATCCATTCTTCTAAATAACGACGACTTTTCGTATCTGTCTTCGATGCAGCAGAGATAATTTCACGAAGCGCTGTTTGTTGTGCAGGAGGCACTTTTAACTCTGAGCACTTTTCGTTGAACGCTTCAGCACGAATAGAAGCAATTTCGGCAGCTTTTCCTTTCAACGACTGAATTAATAATCGTACCCGTCGCTTGGCGTGGTTTTTCGCGCGCCTTTCACGAGCATTTTTTTTCCTCAGAGCAATGAGCTTCTTCTGGTGGATGGGATTTGATACTTGACGTATACGTCTTGAAATTTCATTTTTTTTCGATCTTGCTTCCCTCTGAATCGTTCGGTGCCTCATTTATTTGCAGCTATCACATCTTTTTTGTTTTGAGTTCATCGTACAATTGTTGTCACGCCATCGTTGAACATAGTCTTGGAACACGTTACCCGATAAATGATGAACGCTCACAGCACCAAGGCCATCGCAAACATTTAATTTTTTGAATCGCTCTAAAATCTGTGGCAGGAGAGTTGTGTCTGTCAAAACAGGAGGGAGTTGGCAGCTCTGTGGGTCCATAAGACGCCCATACACACAGTAGCGGAGTGTTTTGTCCGTGCTAACCTCGATACTCTTATCCATAATTGGCGTGACCGTGTCATTTTCGCGCTTCCTGACGATGTTTGAGAAGACTACCCTTTGTCCTCCGTCTTCAGCGTACTCCGTAATACCCCACGATTTTGGTATGGTGATAGAATCCTTCATATTCGTAGCCGTATTACTTGATCAATCTTTGATTGTGGACGTAATATCGAAATTTTTGTTGCACACTTCAGGAACTGAATCCACAATTATAGAATTCTGCGCAGTTGAAGCGATACCATCAACCTCCATCGGTGAAAGAACCTCCTGCTGAAGGATCTCTTGCGTCGATGTAGCCTCATGCTTGGCTAGCTCGTGCGACAAAAAAACCTCTTGCCATATGGGCAGTTGCTGAGAAAGAACGTCTGGTTGAATAATACCTAAATCCGGATTCTCAGTAAGTCCTCGCATATTTGTGGACGTATGCACATTTTCTGCCTCGGCAACATCCAACGAAGGAGAACCCTCATAGCTTCGACCTGTACCAAAAATTGACATTTTTATTGCAACAATGGGTGTGATTATAAAGTTTTTCAAGTAACTTCAGATTTTTATTATACTTATTTAGTTTTAATTGTTTCAGATAGCTTAGAAGAGTGGAATTATTAAAACATTATATTTTTTTCTCTTCTCTTGCGATCTCGGATCGCACAAACCAGGTAAGTATTTTTTCTTCATACTTCGGTCGAAAGTACGTACTTCCGGCATCGATTGTAAAGCAGAAAGTCTAACTTTCATGCATTGGTAGAACTACACGCATGCGCTCTGTAACAGCGGGAGTAAAAACTTATTCGCACGCACCGATACCCGAAACATTCGACTCCCGCTACTGCTGTCACTCACTTGTATAAATAACCTCAGTACTCGATTGGAATTAATTAAATTTATTGAGTCATTTTTTAGTCAAAAATTTAATTAGCGTACTTTCGACCGGGTATGACGAAAAATAGTATAGACCACGCAGTGCAGGAATTTCAACTTTCTGCCCTTGTAGTGTAATATACTATTTCCTCTTTCTCCCCATTTTAGGATATTTTAAATCATATCTCGCATAGTTTGTATTTATTTATTTTTTCGGCTGTTCTCAAATTTTTAGGATCGCACCAACCCGGTAATTATTTTTCTCTCCTTCTCTTCATTTTTGGATTCTATATGTTGTATCTTGCATAAATTTTATTTAATATTTTTTTTCAGCTGTTCTCCAATTTGTAGGATCACACCAACTAGGTAAGTATTTTTCTTCTCTCCTCCCCATTTTAGGATTCTTTGATTGACATGAATAAGAATCACTCATAATAGAAAACAGAAAAAAATATTTAGAAGTCATTCCAATCGCTTAAAAATTGACACACCGGAAATAAATTTTTTTGTTTCTTTTTCTTTGCTTTTTTCACCCCTGTGTATATAAAAAATATATAGATATTGAATAGTGCCTCAGTCAAAGATGCAATTTTTCTAATCACAACAGAGTACTTTTACATCCATTTGCATACTCCAGGTGCTTCCTTGACTGCTTGACAATGTAATTACAATTTTTTTTAAAGTCACATACTTTTAAATTTCCATACATAAAAATAAAACTCCAGAGGAAAGAGCAATGATTTTTCTCATATATTTACTGCAAAAACCAACCATTCTACTGAGTGGTAGGTCATTCGACAAATTGTACTCTTCAATTTGAAAGTATTAAATACAGCTCATTTGAAAGTATTAAATACAGCTTGAAAGTATTAAATACTTTCTGTGCTCTGAATTAAAGATGCCATCAAAATAATATGCAGCAGAATTAAAAGTGTACAAACTGAATTCTTAACCGTACAATTGCATAAATACTTACACTGGGATTGTGAAGATTTGGAGGAACTAGGAGCGCTGTCCACTGGCTGAAAAATTGTTGGAACCGCTGAGTCGATAAGCCTCGGATGTACATAGGGAACCTGAAATGGGTGTAAAAAATTATTTGATTTTCACACACATGTAAAAGACAGAGTCCCTCGATAATAGGTCTTTTAAACTATCCAGTCTCCGAAAAATAACTTTTACGACAAAGATGAGGCGACGCTCAATACCTTTTATCGCGATCAAAGAGATCACTTGACACTTGACACTTGAGATTTTATACAGTTACGAGATAAAAAAAGGGGAGAAATGGCGTAATGGAGATTTATTGGCAGGCAACCGAGTGACCACGGAACAACTGGCCACAGCGTCAACTGTATACCACACGGATAGCAAAGTTATGAATGTATGCATACATACATTCATAAATTTGTTATCCGTGTGGTGTTCAGTTGACGCTGTGGCCAGTTGGTTCGTGGTCACTCGGTTGCCTGCCGATTTATTCATAGAATGAAACAAGAATGTGACGATTAAAATCAGAATTAGTGGCGTCAAGAAAACCATTGACGTGTTATTTTACTTTTTAGAGAAATATGAAATTAATAAACTTACTTGTGCAATAATCTGACCGTCCGAGTCGCGCTTTATCCATTCTTTGAGAATAAAATGTTTTTCAAAGTGTTTTTCACACACGTACTGCGATTGTTTTAATTGGACACCGGGAATCGCCGCTTAACGTTTCGCGTATTGTTCAATGTTTTTTGGCACTTTGAAAACCGAGCACTGTTTTTTTACGGATTTGTACCCCGTTTTACACTCGAGTACGGCACATGCCTTACCCATTTCACTGAAAAACGACAAAAATACTTCGGCGAAAAGATATTATTTTTGTAACCTCGAAAAGATGTGGGAGCGGGAGCAAGTTATTTATATATGGAGCAAATATTTATATATCTCACAGCACACTCTTCGATACCAGTGACGCACAGTGACGATGGCGCGAACTAAAGCTATCTCGCTAAGGGTACCACTCCCCACCACTAAAATTCGGCTTCGTTGCAAGACCTGTATGTAAGACCGTGCAGTGGAGCAGCAGCGGACGAGCGGGCAAAGTGGGAAGAGAAAGAGTCTAAAGTGGTCGGTAAGGGGGAAAGGTGTCGGTAGGGAAGGAAGTGAATATGTGAAGGAACCAGCGGAAGGTAAAGAGTAGAGAAGTAGTGAGGATGGGTGACGAGGGGAGCAGGGTAGATATAAAGGAAGAGAATAAGAGGGGAAGACCGACGAATGCAGAGAGACTGGGAAGAGAGCGGGCGGGGAGCGAGGGAAATGTAATAGAGATGCTAGAGAGGAAAAGGAAGGTTTTAGATCTGTCAGGGCAGGAAGGGAATGCAAAGGAGAAGGAAAGGGAATAGGACGCATTTAAGAGGAGCAAATTAATAGGAAGGTCGCCAGTGAAAAGAGCAGAGGAGGAAGCATGGCTAAAAAAGGTAACTGATAGTATGGGGGAGGTGATGAGGCGAGAAGGAGAGAGGAGGGAGAAAAGGGTAGAGGAAATGGCGAAGGGATGGGGGAAGAAAGTAGAGGACATGGCGAAGGGATGGGAGAAGAAAGTAGAGGACATGGCAAAGCGTTGGGAGGAGAGAATGGAGGTGTTAGTGAGGGAGGCGAGAGTGGAAAGGAAAGAACTGATAAAGAGACGGGAGGGGGAAAGGACGGAGTTGAGAAGCCGGATGGATATACTGGAAAAGAAAGTGGAAAGCCTAGGGGTGAGGAAGGGGGGTAGAGGGTCGGAGGATCAGGGGAAAAGGACGAAAGGGGGGAGTAGAAATGAAGAGGAGGTAGCAAAGAAGGCGAGAGAGTTGGAGGTAAGATTGGATAAGGGAGAGAGGGAGAAAAGAGCCGGGAATGTAGTAGTGAGAGGGGTTATAAGAAAAGAGGGGGTGGAATGGGATAAAGAGATAAAAACGATATTGAGTAAGATGGAAGTGGTAGGAAGGATAAAAGATATGACGGCAATTGGAGGGGTAAACGGAGAGGGCAGGGGTATGGTGTTGGTGGAGATGGAGGGGAGGGAACAGAAGATAGAGGTGATGAAATTAAAAGGGAGATTGAGAGAGGTGAAAGTTTGGATAGAGGACGACCTAACGAGGATGGAGAGAGAGAGGTGAAGTCGAAGATAGAGAGGGAGGCAGAGATGGAAAGGAGGAAGGGGAAAACCGTGCGAGTAGGATATATGAAAATGTGGGTAGACAATAAATGTAAGAGGTGGGATGAGATGACGGAAGGATGGAGGCAGATGGAGGGGGAGCGGAAGGAAATAACGACAGGGATGGGGGAAGGGCTGGGGGGAGAGCCAAGTAGGAGGCTGAGAGAAAGAGAGGAGGGGCAGGAGAGGGAAAAGATGGAGGGCGGAAGGGAATAAGAGGAAGAGGGGACACGATAAAAGTGGGGTTCTAGAATGTGGCGGGGGTGAAAAACAAGGATGAGGAGTTTTGGGAAGGACTGAGGAGCTGGGATATGATGATACTAATAGAGACGCGAGTAGACTCGAAAGGGTGGGAAGGGATAAAAGGGAAATGGAAAAGGGGATATAGGTGGGATGTGCAGGAGGCGATAGAAAGCAGAGGAAAGGGGAGGGCGAGAGGGGGAACGGTGGTGGGCACCAGGAAGGGAGTGGAGGTAGGAGAGGTGAGACTGGAGGAGGAAGGCTGGATAGAGTGCAAGGTAAAGCTGGGGAAGGACTGGTGGTGGGTAACTGGAGTGTACGTGAATGGAGACCTAGACAGGAAGATGGATATGATGACGGGGTGGATGGAGAAAGAAGGGAATGAGGAGACAGTGGTGTTTGGCGGGGATTTCAATGTAAGAACGGGGTCGGAGGGGGGACTGCGGCGGTGGTGGCAAGTGGGGTAGGGAAGGGAGCGGGAGGATGGGAGAAAGTCAAAGGACAGAGTGCTAACGGGGGAAGGTAAGAAGTGGGGGAGATTTCTGCGGGAAATGGGGTGGGGGATTGTAAATGGTGGGGTGGAAGGGGATGAACAGGGTGAATGGACATACGTGGGAGCAAGAGGGAGGTCGGTAATTGACTACGTGGTAGCAGGGGAGAAAACGAGAGAGAAGATAGAGAGGATAAAGGTGGAGGACAGAGTAGACTCGGACCATATGCCGGTGGTAATATGGGTAAGGTCGCAAGGAGGGGAATGAAAGGGAAGGAAGGGGAAGGGGAAAAACAAAGAGTGGAGAGGGAGAGGAGGCTAGGACGAAGAAGGTGCAAGGAAGTTTAAGGAGGGGTTCGGTTAGTGGTGGTGGGAGGGGGAGGAGATAGAGGTACGATGGGGGGAGATGGGAGCGAGGATACGGGGGGGCAGTGAAAAAGACGGAGGAGGGGAAAGAAGTGGTGCAGAAAAGAGCGGGTGGGACAGGGAGTGTAGAGAGGGAAAGGAAAGGCTCAAGAAGAAGCTGGAGGAATAGAGGGGAGGAAGGATTGACGAAAACGCATACAAAGAAGAGAAGAGGGGGTACAGAAGGATGTGCGACGGGAAAAAAGGGAGGAGAGGGGGAGATGGGAAGAGGAGATAAACGGGATAAAGCCGGAAAGCCAAGCCTGGACGGTGATAAATAGAGGTAGGAGGAGGAGGAAAGGGGTAAATGAGAGAATAAGCGTACAGGAGTGCGACATATATATCAAGGGGATGCTGGAAGGGATAGCCGAGAGGAGGGTGGAAGCTACGGTAAGGAACACGGAGGAGGAGGGAGAAGAAGAACTGACGAGGCAAGAAGTGTGGAAAGTAGTGAAGAAGCTGAAGGACAATAAGGAAATGGGGGAGGACGGGGTGCCGAATGAGGTGTGGAGGTACGGAGGAGAATGTGTGAGGGAAAATCTGTGGAGAACGTGTGCGAGGGTGTGGAGAGGGAAAGGATGGCCAGAGGGGTGGAAGCAAGGAATGGTGGTGCCGGTGGTGAAGAAAGGGAAAGGAGATGTAGTAGAAGATTATAGGGGGGTTACGCTGATGCAGACGGCATATAACGTCTACGCGGGGGTGCTGGAAAACAGACTGAAACAGGAGGTAGTGGGGAGGGGGATGCTGCCGCCAAGTCAAGCGGGATTTAGGGAGGGGATGGGGACTATCAACCACATATATGTGTTGAACTACATAATAAATAGGGAGGTGAGGAGGAAAAAAAGGGAGCTAGTGCTACTTTTCGTGGATCTAAGGGCGGCGTTCGACTTAGTGGACAGGGGGAAGCTGGTGGAAAGTATGAGGGACCGAGGGGTGAGGGAGGGCCTGGTAGAAAGGTGTGAAGAGGTGCTAAAGGAGACGGTGGGGAGAATAAAGGTAGGAGAGGAGCAGGGAGAGAGATTCTGGACGGAGAGGGGAGTGAGACCGGGGTGCCCGTTGAGTCCGCTGCTGTTCATAATGCTGTTGGCGGACCTGGACGAGGAGTTGGCGAAGGGATGCTGGGGAGAGGTAGAGCTGGAGGGAGGGGGGAAAGTGTATTCGCTGGCATACGTGGACGATCTGGTGATCATGTCAACAGCGGAGGAGGAGATGAAGGGAATGATGGGGAAGCTGGAAAGGTATATGGGGGAAAAGGGGCTAGAGGTGAACATATGGAAGACGAAGGTGATGAGATGCTGGGCAGGGGGAGGAAGAAAGAAGAAAGTGAAGTGGTGGTGGAAAGGGAAGGAAATAGAGGAGGTGAAGAGATATAAGTACTTGGGGTATGTGGTGAGAGCTGACGGGGATCAGAGAGAGCATGTGGAGGAGAGGGTGGAAAAGGCGGTAAAAGCAATGGGGCAGGTGTGGGGAATAGGAAAAAGGAAGTTTGGAAGAAATTGGGGCAGGAGGCTGTGGCTATTTGACAGGTTGGTGTGGCCGGTGATAGGATATGGGGTAGAGATATGGAGGTGGAAAGGAAGAGAGGAGGTGGAAAGGGTGCATGAAAGGTTTATCAGGTGGGTGATAGGGGTAACAAGAAGGGTACCAGGATACATGCTGAGGGAGGAACTGCAAAGGGAAGCGCTACAGGGGAAAGCGGGGATGAGGGAATGGGGGTATGAGAGGAAGCTGGAAGAAGGGAGGGGAGGGGAGTTGGCAAGTAGGTGCTGGGGAGAAATAAAGGGGAGGGTAAGGAGAGGGGTGGGGGAGAGGGGTGGGAAGAGGAAAGGAGGGGTTCTACGAGGGAATGGGGTGGGATGGGGAGGAAGTGTTGAGAAAATGAGAAGAGGGGTAGATGAGAGAGGAGGAAATGGCGGCGCGGGAAAAGGAAAAGCAAGAGGGGGAAAGGTGGAAGAGAATAATGGAGGCGAGAGGGAATAAGTAATACAAGTTTGTGAAAGGAAGAGGGATACCAGGGTACCTAAAGAAGGGATGGACGGAGGAAAGGTGGCAGAGAATGGCGAGATACAAAATGGGTGAAGAGATGAGGGGGACAATTTATTGGGAAACAGAGGGAAAGAGAGCTGCAGGATGTGCGGGAGGGAGGAGGAGACGTGGGAACACGTATGGAGTATGGGAGATATGTACGGACTGGAGAGTGATAGAGGGTGGAGCGAGGTAAGGGG